>CM070017.1:15622986-16222986 GCA_036247105.1 Cirrhinus mrigala | reverse complement strand
CAATGCATATTATTATCAAAAATTATTATTATTATTTTTTTTTTAAAATATTAAAAGGAGCTTTACCAGGAATTTTTTAAACGGAAAAGCTATTTCAAAAGTTTCTTAATTTCCATCTTAATTTCAATCCATATTCTACTAATGATTTTTGTTTCTTTGGTAATTGGTAGTTATTGTGTCCTTATTATATCTTGTACCTTATTATAGCTGGTATAATTTTAGGTCCCAAAAAAACATATTTATAAATTCAGCACCAATATCTCAAAGATACAGTGTGGTTTTATAAAAATGTAAAAATGTTTACTGTCATAAGATATTCTCTCTAGTCAAACTAGACTAATTCAAACTTTTTGTTCATAATTTAGATTTTTAGCTGTTATTTACTTACAAACTTCTAAAATTATTCACTCTTAAACCTTAATACATATAAGTAGATTTAGGTAACAATAAAAAACAGACACAACATTACAAAATTTCCTCTGCATTTAAGCTAAAGAGTACCATGCACGCTTTCATATACGATGTGTTGTTAATTGTCTCTTTTATGTTTGTTTTATGCATATATTAAAAAAAAAAGAAAGAAACATGAAACATTGTCTTAATTTTTAAAATGTCTTAATGGTGGATTTGTTCATCAGCAAGTAATGTAATGCTAAATTTCTCCAAATATCCAAAACATCTTGGATGGCCTGACACTGAATAAATATTCATTTTTGGATGAACTAATCCTTTAAGCATTTTTGAAAGTAATGCTTAAAAAAAAAAAAAACATATATGACAGATTTAAGCATTTGAAGGCATCATAGTCATGATCCCAACATCAAGCTGTGTCCAAAAAGTAGGCATCACAAAGAACTCAGAGCTTGGTGGGAAAAAAAAAAAAAAAAGAAGTGAAGAAATTAAATATACATTCAATACCTATATATAACGCTGGAACACCAAACCTGTCTTAAGTAGCACAGGTATATTTGTAGCAAAAGTAGCAAAAGCCAAAAATACATTGTATGGGTCAAAATTATAGATTTTTTCTAGGGTATTAAGTATAGATCATGTTCCAAGAAGGTATTTTGTAAATTTATTTCGTAAATATATCAAAACTTAGTTTTTGATTAGTAATATGCATTGCTAAGAACTTCATTTGGACAACGTTAGATTTTCATACATCAATGGAAAGCTTATTTATTCGGCTTTCAGATGATGCATAAATCTCAATTTCAAAAAATTGACTGTATGACTGGTTTTGTGGTCCAGGGTCACATATATGAAAGTTGAGTCTCTCACATGCTTTGTGCATTTGTTTGACATGTAGACTGGTTCAGAATAATCCAAATCAGTCACTGATGAGGTTCTATAATGCTATGATGCTGCCTTAGAAGGGAATATGTACAGTAGGCAGTAGATTGTAACACAGCTTAATAGATTTTGAAACAGGGCTATATAGTCTTGACGGTTCACTGTAAAGCTGCTTTGAAATAATATGTGTCGAGCACTATAGTAAACTTCAGTTGCTGAAGGCTTAGTCTTTGAACTGTCCTGTCGAGTGTACCTCACCTCACCACACACCCTGTGCTTCCAGCCAAAGTCTGTCTCCAGTATTATCTGCCCTCCCCCAGTCCTGTTTGTTACACAAGGCTGACCGACCAAGATGATTCACGAGAAGCAGGCTTTTTCGATTAAATCATCTGCCAAGATGCATTTGAACAAAACCATTGTCTTCACTTCAAGTGCATTCAGCTGGCCTTCAATGTTCACATTGTTTGGCGTTTATTCTTTTGGAGAGTTGCAGTTTCAGATGAAGACCAGGCATGTGTTTAGAAATACATTATTTTACTGTGCATCTGACATCTCTAGGATTGAAGTATTGTCAAGAGATTGAATCTACAGTGAATGCCAGAGGGCATAGAGAGGAACTAAAAACATACACTGGCCAAAGTACAGTTGGTTAGGAAATGATCGACATGGTTATTTCATGGACTCTTTGTTAAAGCACAGGTTCGGAGTCTTCGGATATCTATGAATACGTGACTTACAGTGCACTGAATGTCAAACTGGGGTTTGTTAATACAAGAGACAGCTCACACCTTCAAATAATCCAAAGTTAATCAAACAGCCCTCTTGCCAAACTTAATAACATGCCACAGGCTTTTCTGAGACGCTTTCAGAGAGCTTTTAACTGCGGTGGGGTTGCATTTGTTACATTATCCTCTTAGTCTAGTGGGATGGAATCTGCAAGAGATTAATAACATTTCACACTTGAGTAGGAGAGGGTGTCAGCCGAGGAAAGAGGCACTTGGAGATTAGAATATACACACAACATATACCATGAGGATTTGGATAAACAAATACAGGCCAGTTTAATACTAGACAACCTGCCTTAAGGGATGAAACAAGGGGGCCACCAGAGATGTAACAAACACTGCATATTAGTTGATACGTTTGATATGTGTTTGTCTAATGAGAGCCAGATGACATGTTGAAGTCTTTATATAATGGAATATCATTCCATACAGTAGTTCGCTATCCAAACATGGTGACAAACCTGTCCCATGACAATGTTAATGTATAATGTATATCATTTTATCAATGTAAAAAACTCAGAGAAAACAAAACATTTTGGACTTGTCAGGTCAAGAGTAAGTTAAGTTCAGAGTAAGAAGAGCTGCTCTAAAGTACAAATCAAATGTGATCTTCCTATCATGATGAAAAAGTTCAATTCATTTAAACGTGTTATTGACATAACATTGTTTAAAATTCATGTGAACGATTTTAAAAAAAGTGTCTTGAGATTAATCTGATGTGTCTATTTGATGTCTGCATTTATATCTGCAAGACATATTTTTTAGAGTCCATGATATGAAACACATACGTCGCGGAGATGTCTATTTGGCGTCTGCATTTACACCTGGAAGACGTATTTTTTAGTGTTTGCTCATCTGCAATATGCTATAGGGCGTTTCCTATCAGATGTCAAATAGATGTCTGTTAGATGTCTTCAAGATGTTTACTATTTAGAATGCATGTAAAACTGACATCTTACAGACATCTGTCAGATGTTTGCACACAGCAGAAGCTTTCCAGATCAACTGATCTTTAACAGACATCTTGCAGACATGTGTGCTATCGGAGGTGCTTGCTTATCTGCAATACGTCTAGAGGACGTTTCCTATCAGATGTCAAACAGACGTTTATTAGATGTCTTTAAGATGTTTACTGTTTAGAATGTATGTAAAACTGACATCCTACAGACATCTGTCAGATGTTTGTACACAGCAGATGCTTTCCAGATCAAGCGATCTTTAACAGACATCTTGCAGATGCATGTGTGCTATCGGAGGTGTTTGCTTATCTGCAAAACGTCGATAGGACGTTTCCTATCAGATGTCAAACAGACGTTTATTAGATGTCTTTAAGACGTTTACTATTTAGAATGTATGTAAAACTGACATCTTACAGACATCTGTCAGATGTTTGTACACAGCAGATGATTTCTAGATCAAGTGATCTTTAACAGACATCTTGCAGATGTACGTGTGCTATCTGGGGTTTACATTTACCTTTTACAATGTATATTCTTCTGTTTGTTAAAGCCATGACTCTCGTCAAGTTAGCGTTTTTTAGCATTTTACATTTATTAAAATAATAACTCAAGGCAGTAACATATAAATAATATATTTTATTTGTGAAATTATGTTCAGTTATTATTTTTAATAGTTAACTTTTAACTACTTTTTCCGGATCATCAGTCAGCCCAATAAATATTGGTCACAGACACAGAGGTTTACTTTACTAAATATCATCGAGCTGATTACTCACTAAAAATTCCCTCATGTTTTCATACCATTTCTTACAAGTTTTATTTTGATGTAACAAAGTTATTATATCTAAATGTGTGAGTTGTTTACTTACTTTTTTAAATTACTCTTCCCACTGAGATCATTATATTGTTCATTTAGACTGATTCGCAAATGCAAACAAACACAAGAGGCGGGATTTATCGCATGAACCAATCACAGCTGAACATCACCAGTCGTATCCAATCATATTGCGATGGAGGCATTCATTCTTAAATACCCCCCCACCAAACTCCTCTGAGAAATTCCCCCTGATGCATACATTTTACTGAAATTCTGTCACTGGTTTTGTCAGATTATCAGATATTCAGACTGTATTTTATAACTAGGAGATACTTTTAACATCAGAAGTTAATCATAATTTTCCATGCTTTTCCATTGGTGTTAAACCCCTTCCACAGTATTTGCATAGTAACATGCTACAACAAGCAGAACATCTTAGCAATCATGTAGCACCATGCTAAAAACAAGAATTAGTTTTATTTATTTTTCATGCTATTGTTTAAAAACCAGAGCTGTCATGATACATTAAGTGGCAGATAAGATATACAGTCTGACAAAGCTCTGTCTTGTATTTGTTTTAGATATTTTCCACTTGACAGATGCTGTGGTTTCAATAAAAGCATACAGGACTGCAAACATCACCTTATAAATCTTTTCTACCCCTCAGTGCTTCTGAAACCATAGCTGTCACCAGAGTGCTCTTCCTGTGCTCAGTGTTGTGTTCATCCCCATTTGATGGATTTTGCTGTGAATCGGTGTGAGATAAAAGACAAGAGACCACAAATCCATTTCTTGAGCGCGACAGCTAATGCATTACCACAACAAAGGTGCCACCATTTTCATGACACCTTTATGGATAAGACACAGAAGAATGCTTAAACAAAAAGACTTTAACATGTCTCACCCTGGTATTGTTTCATCATAAAAGAGACTTGTGCATCGGATGCACTTGGGCATGAACAGCCCTTGATGTGGGAGCAGCAACACTGTCACGTGTCAAAACACAATGACGACTGTATGATGGCTTTTGCATCTGCATTTGTGAATGGAATGGAAAGCAATTGAGTTCATATGAAAGGCATATTTCAGTCTATGGTAATACAAGTCACATCTCATCCCTGGAATAGCAAGGCAGCTGGATATATACTCACATGCTATAGGACATCAAATGTGGTTTGCACAGTACCAACAGAAATGAATCATTTCAGACAAAGCTTAAATACTACATTATTTCAACCCTGTCACAGTATGTTTGGAATCTATCATTTGAACAAAAAGGCTGCTGATGAATTCTGATAGCATTTAAACATTTTGTGTTGCCTTAAAATGAAATAAATCACACATCACAAGTGAAAACAAATATTAACAGCCCATGACATTTCTCTTTCTAAAGATTTAGTCTCAAATATCATTGCACATCACATTATTTACAGTCGTTATTCTTGTTTCGTTTTGCTAACAATCATTTTAATTAAACTAACCTCATCATTATTTTTTTTCCCCCATAACATTTGAATTATTAAGCTTGATGTGAAATAATTAAGACTGTAAGAGATACATTTTTTTGGGAAAAAAAAAAAAGATATATAACCCACTTTATATAAATTGTATGCTGTTAAAAAAAGATAAAACCATTATTTTTAAAAAGGTAAATGTCATAGCATAACAGAGATGAGACAGATGTGAGGAACAAAAACAAATAAAAAATGCATGTTTGCACAGAAAGCATAACACACATATGCAATATGCATATATATATATATATATATATATATATATATATATATATATATATATTATTTTTAAATGTATTTTTACACACTGTTAGCAGATAACAAAGATATGCCAAATAACATATCTGCATGAGTGTGATTCGAGCATCAGAGCAGAAAGAACACGACTTTAATAGCATTCACCAAAAATCACTGTCTACATCAGAGAATGAACTTGCTCATTCCATCTTTTTCTTTCAATTTTATTTGAGCTATTCAGGCTTATGTAGCAAATCCCGCTAATCATTAGTGCATAATTCCCCGGTTTGCGGCTGAAGGCACGTGTCTAGTGTCCGTATCTCCCCTCAGCCCTTATCGCTTATGACAGCACGGCCCACAGAGACACAGAGAGGACGGCATTATCATAGGGGGCGGCCGCTGATGTGTCTATCGGACGGAAAATGTGACACTGCAGACAGAGGTCCGCATTCATTTTTTTGAGATTGGATGTGCAGCAGAACTCGTCATAGGTCAAGAGTAAATCAAAAAGAATTACACAGCTGCCAAAGCCCATTACTTCAGCGGAGCAGAGGTAAATATACTCGAAATTCAGTGCGCAAACACACACAAATACATACAGTAAACTAAAAAGGTGATAAGGACTGACATTTAAGATTAAGATTGTGTGTGTGTGTGTGTGTGTGTATTTTTCAGCCCTTGTCTACAGATTCAAAAATCTGAATGTCTCTCGTTGGGAATTAAAGGTGCTGATGTCAGAGTGTGTGACCTGTGCTGCGTTATTAGCATGATAAGATACTGAGAGTAGAAACAGAGAGGATTTGGTTTAAATCAACACAATAAGCTGCCATTCCCCACAGCAAAACCACTCTAAATTGGATTCCTTTGTTCTTTGTTTTCAAGTATCCTTCCATCCTCAACCACTGATAAACTGTTTATTACCTCAAGGTGAATCAATTTTAACAGAAGAAAAATCAATATGCTCCCCCATACAATTTAAGAAAAATCATTTAAAGGGCTATTAATAGATCAAGTCCTAAATGAGTGTAACATCCATATCTGCAATCAATAATAAATCTTGCCGTATGGTCAAGGATTGTTTAGAAGCATGAACAGACCTGAAAAAAGATGATGATGATGATATTGATGGTGATCTTTCTTTTCTTCTTTCTTTCTTTCTTTCTTTCTTTCTTTTTAATTAATCATATTAATAGCGGCGATCCATATTTAAGATCAATATCATCAATGGAAATCATTATCAGTGACATTATATCGCAAAGGTACTATGTGAAAATATCACAGGGTGACCTGTTTAAAATCTGCCTGACCTCAGTGAAGAAGATATTACACTTGATTCTTCAGCATAATAATGGACTGATTGGGTGAATAGCATTACCATTTCGGTAACCTGCAGGTAATTTGTTAAGCAATATATTTTACAACATTTATTAAACTTTGTGGTAACACTTTACAATAAGGTGTCATTTGTTAACTTCAGTTAATGTATTAACTAACATGAATGAATAAACAATACATTTATTACACTAGTCATTAATCTTTGTTAATGTTAGTTAAAAAAAAAAATACAGTCTTTCATTGTTTGTTCATCTTAGTTCACAGAGCATTAACTAATGTTAACAAACACAATTTGTGATATTAAAAATGCATTAGTAAATGCTGAAATTAAACTTAATTGATGAATGCTGTGAAAGTATTGTTCATTCTTATGTTCATGTTAACTAATGTATTTAACTAATTAACATTATTGTAAAGTGTTACCAACTTTGTTAATATTAGTTAATAAAGATATTTGGTCACACTTTAGTTTACGATACAATTCTCACTATTAACTATGACTTTTTACTCAATAAACGTATCATTTGAGACACCTTAGTGTTATTTTAGTATCACTGCTATACTATATATAGTTTATATATTTTCAATATGGTTTTATTTTCATTTAAATTTTTGTTACATTTTTAGTGTTTTGTCTCCATTTTATTATTCCTTTTTGGACACACTTTAGTTTTGGTACCATTTCTCAGTATTAACTATTACCTGCAACTTTTTCCTCAGTAAACTCTATACGGTAGTTGTTAAGTTTAGGTATGTAGAATATGGTAGAATACGTGCAGAACAAAGCATTAATATGTGCTTTGTAAGTACAGTCAATATGTTATAAGTAACAGCCAATATGCTAGTAATATGCATGCTAGTAAGCAACTAATTAATAGTAAGAACTGGTCCTGAAAATAAAGTGTAACCCACTTTAGTATAGGGAACAATTCTTACTATTAACTAGTTGCTTATTAGCATGCCTATTCATAACATATTGGCTATTTATTAGTACTTATAAAGCACATATTTTGCATGACCATATTCTAAATCCCTAATCCTACCCAATACCTAAACTTAACAACTACCTTACTAACTACTAATAAGAAGCAAATTAGTAGTTTATTGAAGCAAAAAAAAAGTCATAGTTAATGTTTTGTTAATAGCGAGAATTGGACCGTAAAATAAAGTGTGACCCTAAAGGGTTACCCAAATATTGATGTTCATGTTAGTTCACAATGCATTAATGTTAACAAATCCAACTTTAGAGTTTAAAAATGTATTAGTAAATGTTGATATTAATAATAACTAAGATTAATAAATGCTGTAGAAATATTGTTCATTGTTAGTTCGTTAACTTATAACTAGAGCTGATATGAAGAGCTGGCACTTATGGTTGTTCATCATAAACTTGAAATACCTAAATGACATCTGTGGTAATTTGCACAGTTCACAAATGTAAGAATGATGATGAGCATAAACATTCAGTTCTTTAATATGCATCTGACTAACCCTTCATCATAGAGGTGAATTTATGCAACCGCTACAACATGTCATTTTTCTAACGTTCCTCATACTTCAATGTGCTTCTAGTCTTTAACTATGTCTATCAAAAGCCATCTCTTTGTGCAATCCTTTGAGATCTCTTGCTTTCATTCACTTAAAAATAGACCTCCAATAAGAATGGCTAGCAGCCTCAAACCAGAGATTTCTAAGGAAAACGCTGGTGTCCCTCGGGCTGCTCTGCCTTTGACCCATGAAACGGCACTTCTCTCAGGAGGCGGAGAGGAGGTTAGGGGCCTGTAGACATATCACCCGCCTCTTCAGAAGCACTGCGGGCAACAAGACACCAAATGACCTTGTTTCTACAATACGTCTCCATCCTGTTACTCTTCTGACCCACAGATCCATAGTTCACCTGATCGTGTAATAACTTCTATAGATTGGCTGTCAATGGACTGCATTGGACAGCTCAATGCAACACAGCTGTCATGTGGGGGAATGTGTGTAAATAACTAATACGTTGCACGGCATTTGAATTTTCTTCTTTCTCGCTGGTGAAATCATTCATTCTTATGCCAACCAATCCATATGAGCATGTGCCTTCAGGACCACATTTTAAATCTCAAGCGCATGCTGAACGTTTTGGCATTTTTTCCATTATGTGGTAAATTGTCTTTTCCCCTTTTTCCCCCCACACATTGTTCAGTTACTATAGAAACCAGAGCTGGTGAATTCACTGCAAACTGAGGGCTGACAGACATCCGTATTAGGACAATCAGCCAACCTGAAGTGTCTCAAAATGGTTGTTTATGCCAACTAAATGTGAATACTGCACATTTGGAATATATTTCTCATTTTAACAGAAAAAAACACTTTAAAAAAAAAAAAAAAAAATCTTAAGTCAAGAGACAACGATGCCATCATTTACTATAACATTTATGGTCATGAGTTGGAGCATGGCTAGGAAGGATTATAAATAGCTCTGCAGCCTAAATTTGGTAAGCCCCTCTCCAAATTCAAGTTTGCTTTTCTGTTCTGCTGTTCATCAGCAATTCATTACCTGACACACTCCATGCCCTGGAGTTACTATAGCAACACTGCACGGATAGTAATGTCCTTCAAATGCATGGCTTTGAAATCCAGGAATAATTTCAGAGTTTCAGACACGTAGAGGCGTTAAGGGAGGCTTTAATGTGAAATAAAATACTTAGGATGTCACTGGAGAAAATAGTATTGCGTTTATGCCTTTGATGTTGCCACTGCAGGCTTGACGAGATTGTCGCCCCCAAAAAATTGCTTTTTAACAACAACATTTTTTGTGTTTGCTGCCCTCTGCTGGCTGGTTTGCACCGCTCTCTCTGCAGCCCACAGTCTTCCTTCGGAGAACGGAGTTGTAATGAACACGGAACACAAATCCAGCGCCGTAACCAACATTGATGGACACACACCTCAGCATTCAGACAGACTAATTGTCAATCGATATGTTTCATTCTTTGATATGCATTTGGATAAATCTTCGGCTTAAACAAGGACAAAAAAAAAAAAAACAAATAATTAGAAAAATATTGAATGGCTAGTTTAGCAGAGGTCTCATCGTCATTAAAATATAACGCTAATTTGGGTTCCCAAGTGGAAAATTAAATCTGGACAATTTCGGAATGTTTATCAGTAGCCATTGTGATTATCAGCGTGACTGTCAGCAAATGTAACCATCAACATCTTCATTATCATAGGTTTTGAAAGATAATAATAATGGATGGATGATAATCATTGGAATAATAGCCAGTCATCTTTCTGTGAGATATTGCTGGTTAACAAAAGAGACTGAATCTTATTTTCTCAGTTTGCTGACGTAAGTCCTCCATCCTCTCTGTCTTTCTCTCTCTCTTTTTTTTTTTTTTCTCTCTGGACGAGTTGGCCCCATTTCTGAGGTGAGCAGAGACATTACTGTCAAACCTGCACAGAGGCTTTGGTTTGCCAACAGACATTAGCGTATGAATAAATCAAACACTGTTAACTCGTGTAATTAATTCAGCTCAGCATCCATACAAAATACAAATCATTTCGCCCTCTTGAGAATTTAGGTCAGGTCTGGGAATCAAAAAGACATTTGGATATCCTTACAACCCTAAATTCTTTAGAAAAACAGATCAAAATAAGATTAAATGGAACATGAAAGCAATATGAAAAGAGAGATCAGAGCAACAATTCCGTGCTGTAATTGACCAAACATTCCAGAAGCCAAACAGAATTCCAAATGTAATACATTCTCTGTTATAAGTCTGAGGTGGAACTGAATTCTAAATCAGGTGATCTTTTGCTAACATAAGCATGTTTTCCTACTAGAACTCTTGAAATTGGAATGCAAAGACAGTAAGTCCCCCATGTTTTGTGACTCTTCATGTCACTTTCATGTTTTTGCAAGTCTTGTCGAGAGCAGGCGGCACAGAATGATATTTTTTCTCACAATAACAAAAACAGCTGGGACGCAGCAGTGGGATGGAACCGAAAGCAGGTCTTATGTTTTTCAAAGATGAATTTTTTGACGTCATATCTTTAAAGTACAGCGTTCATGGTGTGAGATGCTGAAAAACAGCGAGAGGCAATGCAGTGGCCAAAGATATCTGTCTGCATGTGTGCATAGACCAACATTATCACAGAGCACACACTGTGTAAACGTCTGTCTCATGCCCATTTACTCCCGGTAATCAGATGTGATCAAACTAAATGGATCTTTAATACCAGGTATTCTTTGTCTATTTAATGTTTTATTGTCTACCTTAATGTCCTTGAATTATCTTAATTTGAGTACTTTTCTCAACAAATATTGACATATGTGACCCTGGACCACAAAACCAGTCTTAAGTAGTATATTTGTAGCAATAGCCAAAAATACATTGTGTGAGGCAAAGTTATTGATTTTCCTTTAATGCCAAAAATCACTAGGATATTAAGTAAAGATTGTATTCCATTGAGATATTTTATACATTTCCTACTGTAAATATATCAAAACCTAATTTTTGATTAGTAATATGTATTGCTAAGAACTTCCCTTGAACAACTTTAAAGGCGATTTTCTCAGTATTTAGATTTTTTTTGCACCCTCAGATTCTGTATCTTGGCCAAATATTGTCCTATTCTAACAAACCATACATCAGTGGAAAGCTTATTTATTCAGATTTCAGATGTAGTATAAATCTCAATTTCAAAAAATTTACCCTTATGACTGCTTTTGTGGTCCAGGGTCACATATGCGGTTTATCTGATTACATATTTAGCATGTCATGTACTTACTTTTAAAAAATGTTAATTTGAACATTAGTTTTAGTCTTATTTCTTACATTTATATGCTCGAAATTCTGGAAAAGACTACATTTTCATTTTTGCATGTTTCTGTCTATTCTCTACCCTGTTCTCCATGAACTTTGCTGAGCTCAAGGGCAGTCACACTCTAAAGCGATGTAAGAGGCACTGGGACAGACTCGTCCCGCTGACCCTCTGCCTGCTTATCATCTCTGCTGGATGTCATTTGCATTCCATTAGAGCTCACTCATTCTCCTTTTCTCTGCCTCTTTCTGCAGCCAAAGCCTCATCACTTGCATTATGCAGCAGAATCATTTCATACGCCTCTGCGTACGCCAGCCGCTCCGATTACGCAGTGCCAAGTCAAGCACATGTTTCCGGAGGAAAAAAGGGAGGAAATGCTCTGATTAGCGATTATGTATGATTAGAGCCTGGATGTGTGGATTGTGATGCTTTTCACTAAGTAGACAGAGCACCCTTCCTGGATATAAGTGTAAAAAATTAAACCAAGAAACAGATATAGAATATTTCCGAATGCACGTGCAATTGACTTGTTTTAATATCAGTATGTTGCATAAATTTGAAAGGAATAGTTCTTCCAATAATCTCAATTCTGTTATCCTTATAACTGACCCTCATGTCTTGTATGAATTACTTTCTTCTATAGAACACAAAAGAAGACATTTTGAGAATTTGACAATAAATTATCTGTTTTAAGCCTGGAGTACACTGGCTTATCTAATGAAATAAACAAATAAATACAGTTTGTTTTGGTTTGGTCGGTATGATTCAGTTCTGCACAAGAATTCCCCACCCAACCATGCAAGAGAAAGGGTTAATGATGTCTGTAATACACATATGTAACCCTGGACCACAAAACCAGCCATAAGTAGCACGGGTATATTTGATTAGTAATATGCATTTCTAAGAACTTAATTTGGACAACTTTAAAGGCCATTTTCTCAATTTTTTGATTGTTTGCACCCTCAGATTCCAGATTTTCAAATAGTTTCAAACAGGCCAAATATTGTCCTATCTTAACAAACCATACATCTATGGAAAGCTTATTTATGCCACATATATAAATCTCAATTAAAAAAAAACAAAAAAACAGACCCTTATTACTGGTTTTGTGGTCCAGGGTCACATATCTTCTTGTGGACAGTGAGCATCAGCTGATGTGACCTTGACTAACGTGGTCTGCCAGAACTGATGCTATACACTTGATGATAATTATTGGGTACACCCCATCCTCAGAGTTGTCAAAACCCAAGCGTCTACAAAGTCGTTCCTCCAATACCCTTACTGTTTGGACCCCTTGACCCCCTGGTGACTGCCAATAAGGTTGAAAAAAGCCTTGAGCATCTTTAACAACACAAGGTCTCTGAGGGGGCTGTGACTGTGGTGTAGTGTGCTTCCAGAAATGTTGCTCCTATGTCACACAGAGATTTTCAGCCTGAACTGCTGTCATCTTAAAAGTAGGTTTATGCTGTACCTACTGTATGTCAAGTGTCAAAGACAGCTTTGCTCTCTTTTTCAACAGTTCCAGGGCATTAGGCCTAAAGAGGTGCTCATGGTTGGAAGGTCTCTCAAGTTTTTCTTACAGTCCTTCAGCAGTCGTGTTTGGGCAAACCATACCTGGTTGCATGCTGGCAGAAACATAACGGTAAAGTTACCCAAAGGTCACATTTGTTTTCTGGTTTCAGTGTAGTGGTGGCACCAAGAAGTAGCTGACATATCATACCATGATAGCACACATACATCACAGAGATGTCTATTTGAAGTCTGCATTTACATCTGGAAGACATATTTTTTAGATTGTTTGCTCATCTGCAATACATCTCTAGGACATTTCCTATCGGATGTCAAATAGATGTCTATTAGATGTCTTTAAGATGTTTATGATTTAGAATGTATGTAAAAGTGACATCTTACAAACATCTGTCAGATGTTTGTACACAGCAGATGCTTTCTAGATCAACTGATCTTTAACAAACATCTTGCAGACGCACATGTGCTATCTGGGTATTTTCTGTGTGAGTTACATAAATGACGGAAAAGTACACCTGTTTCGGCATTGAATCCATGCAACCGCATCATTACCCCACAGAGGTTTGCCAGGGGACACCAGCAAAGCTGCAATGGCTTTTTCTATTTCCAGAGCACAACTCAATCAAACATCTTCAGCCATGGAAGCTAGTGTCCCTGATAGCACAACGTACATCCTAGAGACGTCTATTTGACATCTGCATTTTTTTTTGAGTGTTTGCTCATCTGCAGTACATCTATAGGACGTCTCCTATCAGATGTCAAATAGACGTCTAGATGTCTTTAAGATGTTTATGGTTTAGAACGTATGTAAAAATTACATCTTACAGACGTCTGTCAGATGTTTGAACACAGCAGATGCTTTCCAGATCAAGTGATCTTTAACACATTTTGCAGTTGTACGTGTGCTATCTGGGGTATAAACAATCTTTGATTGCTGCTTAGGTAGACCAGATTTTACCCAGAGAGCACACATACGTCTGCAAGATGTCTGTTAAAGATCACTTAATCTGGAAAGCATCTGCTGTGTACAAGCATCTGACAGATGTCTCTAAGATGTCAGTTTTACATACATTCTAAATCATAAACATCTTAAAGACATCTGATAGACGTCTGTTTGATGTCTGATAGAAAACGTCCTATATTGCGGATGAGCAAACACTCTAAAAAATACGTCTTCCAGATGTACAGTAAATACAGATGTCAAATAGATGTCTCCGTGATGTATGTGTGCTATCAGGGTATGAAGGTATGAAGTGTCATGGCAGCTGAGTGCTGACTAAAAAAAAAAAATGGGCTTAGCAGATTGGGCAGGTGACTTGTCAAGCCCCAGACAAGTAACTACTATTTGGAACACAGCCACAGTACTGTTGGAGGACTGGGCCTGTCCTGACGAATTAACCGAACCCCTAGAGGCTTTAGTCGCTAAAATGCCAGCATAAACATCCTGGGATGAAAGGTCTACACCAAGGGTGGTGAACGTCGGTCCTGGAGAGCCGCTGCCCTGAGTTTTGCTTCAACCCTAATCAAACACACCTAAACAAGCTAATCGAGGTCTGAAGGGTTACTAGGAAGCTACAGGCAGGTGATTTTTTAATTAGGGTTTGAGCTGAACTCTACAGGGCTGCGGCTCTCAAAGGACCAGAGTTCTCCTGTGTTATTTTTACAGGTGTGCCAAATGTCAAAGGTTAAAGTGAATGAAAACATCTGTATCCTCTTCTACCCAATATGACCAGGGGCCCGTTCTTCGTACATCGCTTATTACACCCGAGATCAAATGACACATCCAAGATGATATCATCACGCTAATCATGACCTGGCTAATTCGGTTATTTGAACGCACCTGTTGTTGATGATTGATATGTATCTACCTGTATACCTGAAACCATGATCAGCAATGCCGTGATTGGCTGGCGGCAAGACAGCAACGTAATGACATAATTAAAAAAGACATCTGACAAAAAACTTTACAAATTTCTGGACTTTTATAAGAAAAGAGCCAAGCGAACAAAACTACATAAATGTTATAATAGATCAACGAAATGTCCACTGTTTTTATTTTGTTTATTTTTTTACATGATTCCCAATTATTTATATTCACCATTTCTAATATTTGTACAGGCTTTACTTAATGCACGACTCTACATTATCTGTATATCATGTGTGTAAGATTCAAATACATTTATAAAGTAATTATTTTAGAATGAATAAACCTGGCTGTGTCTATTATAGACTACACAACATTATTGTTTTATTTTACATTCATTTTTAAATTATTATTATTTTAAATTATTGTCCCTGGATCAACAGTACTCTTGTAATGAAGTAGTAGTGGTTGGGACAGATTTTAAGTATCAATTCTGTTTAATTGCAATCTGCTTAGATTCAATCTAATCCTGTTTACATGAAATAAACCTGCTCCTGAGCAGGTTCAAGCTTAAGGACCTGTTGCTATGACAGCAAGCCTGGGATGAGCATCAAAGAGCCAAACAATCCAAGATCATGCCAAATCATCAACAGTCAAATCCAGAGTTAGTGACGTACAAAGAACGGGCCCCTGTACCCTTTCGTCATCACAGCTTTTTTGTGGGGAAAAGGTTGGTCTTCAAAAACATTCTATTCCAGTGGTTTTCAAATTTGTTCCTGGCACCTAATCTGGATCTCAGCCTGTGACCAATTCATTATGGCAGTAAAACACACTCCAGGGTCTAAGAATAAAATAGCTGACTGCCTGACTCATTTCAAAAATTTAAAAATGTTGGCACCCGAAGTGAACTTATTGCCAACCCTTTTTCCTCTAGGGTTCCATCAGTTCCGTCTTTCCATAAATCACTGCTTAAATCTCTCTGTAATGGATTACTTGACTCCACAATGCAAGCAACCTTCAAGAGAAACCTTCAGACTTACTGGACCACTTGGAAATGCTTTCAACTATTTCACCTATCCTACAAATGACTGTTTCCTGATTTCTTTCTTCTGTAAATCACTTCCTTCATTTCATATCACAACCATTTCAAAGGTATTTAAGCAGTATCCAGTATCCAAGTAATTTCCAGACCTCGCTTCTCATCAAAGGCATTCAAAAATCCCAACCTACTCACTCCAACACTAGACAGCCCTTAAGTATCAAACAGATACTTATTATCAAACAGATCAAAACTGACCAAGTAAAAAGGCCACTACCCAGATAGCACACGTACGTCTGCAACCTGTTTAAGATCACTTGATCTGGAAAGCATTTGTTGTACAAACATTTGACAGTTGTCTGTAAGATGTCAGTTTTACATACATTGTAAATCATAAACATCTTAAAGACATCTAATAGATGTCTATTTGACATCTGATAGGATGTCTATTTGACATCTATTTGACTTGAAAATGTTCATAGTCAAATACAAGTCTCCATGATGTATGTGTGCTGTCAGGGTACATTACATTTTCAACCTACTGATTCCTACCCAATCATATCAAATACACACTGTATATTCAATTATATATCCACCTTCCTGGCTGGATACCCATAAAACCAGCCAAGAAAGTCTAATGGAGTTGAGGTACTTCAGGCTTGGTTCAAGTGGTGTGAATAAACCCTTCACAGACAGCAAGCTAAACATGTTTACCTTCCCTTCTTTAAAGATTACATGAGCTTGAAATATTTTATTTATTTTTGGAATGTAAAATCCTGCTAACATTGTAATGCACCTCAGGAAACAGTAGTAATCACTGGTTAAATTCAAAGGAGAAAACCAGCTGCTCTACAGTCTCTTTTATATTAAATTATATTCCTGCCTGTACAGATAATGTACAGATAATTTACTCACCCCATTGTCATCCAAGATGTTCATGGCTTTCTTTCTTCAGTCGTAAAGAAATTGTTTTTTGAGGAAAAAAATTCAAGAATGTTCTTCACATACTGGACTTCAACGGTGCCCACAAGTTTGAACTTCCAAAATGCAGTTTAAACGTAGCTTCAAAGGGCTCTAAATGATCCCAGCCAAGGAAGATGGGTCTTATCTAGCAAAACGATTGGTTATTTTCTAAAAACAATTACAATTTATATACTTTTTAACCTCCAATGCTCGTCTTGTCTAGCTCATGACAGTTAGGGTATGTCGAAAAACTCCCATCTAATTTTCTCCTCCAACTTCAAAATCGTCCTACATCGCTGTTTTACCTTTTTCTGTAAAGGGTGTTTGACCCTCCTTGCGCGTTCACTTTGTAAACACTGGGTCTGTACTTCTGCAGCAATGTAGGACGATTTTGAAGTTGGAGGAGAAAATGAGATGGGAGTTTTTTGACATACCCTAACTGTATTGACCCGGAATGCACAGAGTTCACGCAGAGCTAGACGACGAGGATTTAAGTTTAAAAAGTATACAAATTGTACATTTTTTTAGAAAATAACCAATCGTTTGACTAGATAAGACCCTTCTTCCTCGGCTGGGACGGAGCTCTTTGAAGCTGCATTTAAACTGCATTTTGGAAGTTCAAACTCGCAGGCACCATTGAAGTCCACGAAATGTTTACCACAAAAGACATAATTTCTTTACAAGTGAAGAAAGAAAGACATGAACATCTTGAATGACAAGGGGGTGAGTAAATTATTAGTACATTTTTGTTCTGGAAGTAAACACTTCATTTAACTTCAGTGTATAGTTATTTAATTTTTTTTGGCAGTTTATGTAGCAAAAATATAATTTTAAGAGGGGTAGCTTAAAGGGGTCATCGGATGCAAAGTTCACTTTTACATGTTGTTTGAACATTATTGTGTGTTGGCAGTGGCAGTGGTTTTTAATTAATCTGCAAAAATAATATCCCCTTTTTTCAAATTAAGCCATTCTACATCAATAGAGGCCGCTCCCATAATAGTTGATTGACATGAGTGTCTTACCTCAGACCCGCCCTAAATCAGCTGTAACAGTCCGACCTCCATTGTCTCAAAGCCGGAGCAGGGATGTAAGTTAGACAAGAATATCAACATGTGGAAACTGGGCATCGATGACCCCTTTAACTGTAGTTGAACGTAAACCTGTTGCCAAGCTACAAGTTATGCATAAACAAGGTGGTATCCTTAACACCGAAGACCTTTTTCTCAAATCTGTATCAGTTACCAAAAAAAAAAAGTCAAAAAACAAAAAATACAACAACAAAAAAACACAATCACATATATTTATATATTTTCCTAAAATCTGTACACTTACATTACTACAGAAGTCACTGATGTTTACTTTTAACAGTAGCCAAAATGACTGAGACACCCAAACAGATATGTCCGTTTTTAACTTTTATTTTTAAAAATGAGTAAGCACACAATTCATATGTCCTGTGAATACCAAAATCTGTGTAAACAGCACATATAACAATTCCATCATATACCTAGAACTTGATTGTTGAATGACATATCAAAAGTCCTCAGAGAAACATCATCAAGAAATAGTACACAAAACAACTAAAGAAATGTAAAAATATACATATATCTGAAAAGTTAACAGGGCTATTAAAACACAAACAAGTTTACTTGCACAAACTGATGATGTCACGATGGAACCGACCAGACCAAAGATTGCATGAATGTGCACAGGGCTCACAGTGCATCCTGAGTATACTCCGAACAAAAAGTGCTCTTAACTATGATAGTACATTACAGATCCAGCACAGTTTGATCAAAGTACTTATGGCTGTTGAATTGCAAGGGTCATTCGAACACATTTCCACTGCTTCCTAATGACTTAATGGATGTCAATACCAGGGCTGCAATCGCCTAAAATAGACATTAAAGACAAACTGCTTCTTTGTCGCTTGCACTTTCTCTTAGGGAATGAGCTAGCATGTGATTAATGGCCTTTTGGACTGTATAAGAAATATAGAATATTTCCACATCAAATTTATTTTTTTACTGCATCAATACCATTAAAGTAATAGTTGACCCAAAGATTCTCTACAGTGTGTCATAATACACACACCCTCACGTCTGGCCTATGTTTGTATAATTTTGTCAATAATAACTTTGACATGCCATTTTTTGATCTTAACATGAAAGCAGACTACATTATAAGTGAACATAGTTGACTGTATGAATTATTTCTATGGCACTGTTATAAAAAGAACTGTGTGAATTGTTTAAAATATGCACTTCTGTGTTCCACAGCATCGCTTTAATGTTGTCCTCACATACAAACCCGAAAGCTTCACCTACACTTCTTTTACCATCAGACTTCCCCTTAAACATCATAATGCAAAATCACACTATTAAGACAGAATGCTTATGAACGTTAATGAGGGGTTCATGACGAGTGTGCCCGGATGACTCTCTGAACCACCAGCCTGAAATCAAAATAAAAAAAATCAAAGTGATAAACTGCGTTTGGTCTGTCACCTTCAATTAAACTCAGTTTAATTGGTGTGAAATGGCCAAGAATTCAAGCCGCGTAAGACACCGTGGCGAATGGGCTTGCTACGTCATGCTCGCCCCGCGAGTCAATGCTAGCTGAAGGACAGCGAATCACAGCGTATCTGACAACACTGAGCCTCATCTACAAACATACAGCCAACATTTGGAGTGGTCATCAATACATCTCCTATCCATTAGAATAATACTCTACAGCCAAGAGCCAATGTGTAAACACATTTCACAGCACATTATGCCTTGGCCTCAATCTACAAGTACAGAATTGACTAATGTGACAAAGAGTGACGCGATACAGACAATATTTTTTATCTAGATTTAGATACACTCTGATACAAAACAGGTTTTAATCATGACGTTAAATTGTGATGTGTTACCTGTTTGTGCAAAAAAGCAACACTACAAATGTGATAATAGATCTCTCTTTAAAAATAAAGGCAAACATATTTGTTTCTTCACTTTTCTGTCTGTTGTGCCGGTGATGTCCATGTCTTGGGTTTAGAAATGCGTCTCCTTCTCTGTGATGGTGGAGATCTTGCCATCCGCCCTCGTTTTGGCATCAGCATCATTGATAGCGCAGGGACCCCTGGAGCCGAGGCGTCCCCTCATTCTCAGGTCAGAGCTGGGTGTGGTCAGCTTTTTGATCCTCTGCAATTACATTCGTATGATAAGAAGTGTGAGTGCATTTGAGTAACATTACAGTTTAACAAAGCACAGAGAAGCTATTGTCCTGTTCTTACAATAGAGAAACTAACATTTCTGACCCTGGACCACAAAACCAGTCTTAAGTAGCACAGGTATATTTGTAGCAATAGCCAAAAATACATTGTATGGTTCAAAATTTGCATTTTTTCTTCTAAGCCAAAAATCATTAGGATATTAAGATCATGTTTCATGAAGATATTTTGTAAATTTCCTACTGTAAATATATCAAAACTTAATTTTTGATTAGTAATATGCATTGCTAAGAACTTTTTTTGGACAACTTTAAAGGTGATTTTTTTCAAAATTTTGATTTTTTAGCACCCTCAGATTCCAGATTTTCAAATAGCTGTATCTCGGCCAAATAGTGTCCTCTCCTAACAAACCATACATCAATAGAAAGGTTGTATAAACCTCAATTTCAAAAAGTTAACCCCTGTTTTTTTGGTCCAGGCAGTGGACGGGCACGTAGGGTACGCGCTGCAGGGGGCCCCACGATAACCTCCCTGTGCTGATTTGTGTCGTATCATGCGCAGACGAAAGGCAGAGATATTAGAACCCTGCAGGGGCCTCAAATCTAAGCCCTAACCTGGCCCTTCTCCGACAGCTTATCAGAATTCTCGGCCCGAGTTCAACCCGACCCCATCTTTTTTCCTCCTTCTCCCAAAACAGCTTATATAGGCCTACTGTTTCAGCAATTAAAATAGTTCAGTTTTGGATGAAATGGCAAAGTGATTATATTTTGTGTTAATTCAGAAAAAAACATTTGTAGCATTTTTTGTTTGTTAAATGTAAGTTTTTGTTTTTAAAGTAACAACCAAGCGGCCAGCGGCAGACAGCGAGTTGATCATAGCCCATGTTTGATCAATTTAGCCTTCTCAAATCATCACGACTTGTCAAAAATAAAATCTATAGATATAAAACAGCTCAAGCATATCACAGTGTTAGTTTAAACACTTATATAACCTATATAAATGTGTGCTGTTAGACGCATATCCAATCGTTTGTGCAGAGAGTGAAAGCTGAAGCGCGCTTTACAGGACACGGAGGCGCCAGCGTGATCACTAGCATTGGAAACATTTTAAAATACGCCATAATTTTTCCTCATAAAGGTAAGAGTAATACAGCGTTCGGAACTCTAAAGGGTCTACTTTTATTTGTGCGCACTCACAATATCAGCAAAATGTTGTCAGAACATTAATAAACCAAAACTCAGCAAATACTTGCCTCACTGACTTGATCAACATATCTATAGACAGCTTTAAATTATCACTTTAAAATGACATAATCCAAATCGAAATAAAAAAAAAAAAAACACGTTTATTATAAAATTCCTAAATCTCTAAAGGCGCATCACTGCATGAGGCACTGTGAGGATAATAGGCTAGCTTATTCCTCATTGAAAATGTTTACTTTTTTTTTAAACAGGTCTATTAATTTATACAATAAATTATAGGCCTATAGCTTTATTTCATTCACTGATTTTCAAAAACATCTTGTTTAAGGTGCAAAAGCGTTTCTTCCTGTGTTTTTTACTATACAGAGAATATTAAGGGAATAATTTAAGACCGCTATATACCGTTATCAGCATATATTGAAGTAGATTAGTCTCTTGTCGTCTCTGAGAGAATAAGCGCAGTGTTAGAAATCTACGTCAGTATTTTTACTTTCACTTTCTGTAGGCTAACGTGAATTGACTGAGGTTTAGACGTTCACCTGACATAATATTGTGCAAAGTTTCCATGTTGCTTGTGTGATATCCATTGGCTCGCCTTGAAGGTTTAAAACAAAAATATTTATTTTTTATATTTATTTTTTTATTTATAAAAGCGAAAAAAGATTTAAAAAAGATTTTCCGCTACACCATTGGGTCCAGGGTCACATTTGTGAGGCGTAATAAGAATATTTCACTGTATAACAAAGTGTTCCAAGTGATTCATAGCCCCATTAGCCTTTACTTTTGATGCTCTGATACTTGTTGAGGGGGAAAAATGCATATGTTTCTCTGTTTTTCATGTAACCATTTTGGATAGCTAGTAGTGAACGGTTAGTAACATTGATTGTGCTGCCTTCAGCCATTTCGTTTTGTCCTACCATTTTCCTGGTACTCCAGAGTGAATAATCATATGACATTTACAGCAATAGTGATTGGCTCAGGACAATTTGTGGTCCCATAAGCAAAGATGCTGGATTCATGCACCAGCTGAGTAAGGGGCCGTTTACACAACAACATTTTAGCCAAAAACGGGAAACTTTTTATGCGTCTTGCGACATTGGTGTTTTGGGGACTGAAAATGCATAATTTTGAAAAAGTGAGCGTTTTTGAAAATGCCACCGTTATTGTTTACGTGTGAACACCCAATATGGGGAATATTTGAAAATGGTGACGTCATGCGCCTGCGTAGTACGTGTTAGGTATGTAGACATGCGCAGTACATGTCGATTTTAAAGGCAAGTGGGAACAAACAGCGCACTGGCTACTGGCCTGGCGTACATCTTATTGGCGTTGTTTCATCTTATAAAAGTAAGTGTTCGTGCTGCCTTAAAATTTTAAGTTTAGTCAACATGAGATGTTAAATTGTACTACATGGGAAAACATAGATATTTGAGTTGAGTAAACTTAAAATTTTAAGGCAGCACGATTACTTACTTTTTAAGTTGAAACAACTTTTTTTTTAAGTGTACATAATACAGTATTTTTGACAGTTTTTGCAGATATGTGTAAATGCAAATCATTTTGAAAATGTTGTCGTGTATATGTGAAACTTTTTAAAAACGCAAAAAAAAAATTTCAGTTTTTGGCTATATTGCTGTCATGTAAACGTAGCCTAAGTACCACTGAAATGCACTGGAATGCTTCTTCATAGACCTACTAGATTATTACTGCACTAACCTTCCATGCTTTTTTTTTTTTACTTTTTTTTTTTTTTTTTTAAAAAAGTAAATTAGTAATTTTTATTTTGTATTTTATTATACAAAAAAAAAAAAGATTAAATGAGTAATTTTACATTTATTTTATTTTATTTTATTTTATTTTATTTTATTGATTTGATTTGATTTGATTTGATTTGATTTGATTTGATTTGATTTGATTTGATAAATCACCTTTTCCACCTTGGTTATAAATATGCCAAAAAACTTTTCAATGGACTAAGAAAAATAGGTAACACTTTATTTTAAGGACCAGTTCTCGCTATCAGCAAACCATTATCTATGGCTTTTGCCTCAACAAACTCCTAATTTGCTGCTTATTAATAGTTAGTAAGGTAGTTGTTAAGTTCAAGATTAGGGATGTAGACTATGGCCATGCAGAATAGGTGCTTCAGAAGTACTAATGGACAGCCAATATGTTAATAATAGGCATGCTAATAACTAGTTAATTGTGAGAATTGTTCCCTATACTAAACTAAAGTGTTACTGTTTTAAAGAAGTGTTTTTGTTTGTTTGTTTTTTTAAACTTGTTTTAAAGATCTTTAGATTGTTGGTGGAAATCGGTGAAAAAGTAGTGATTGAGAAAAAGATATCTGCGGTGTACTACACTAACCTTATCACATGCTTTCTGAAGCAGACACAATCAATAAGACATGGCACAATGGGGTCACGTCAGGGCAGCGCCCGTGTCACGCCCACACTGTGGCATCAATTCTGCACTACACCACAATATCTCCCCACTCCCACTGTGCCAGAACAACTTTCATCTTTGGCATGTCATGGCACCTCAAGAAAGATGATGTTTTTTTTTTTTCTTTCTTAGGTACACACTGAAATATGTGCACTTTCTAGCTCCCATCTAAAATTGTTGGCAGGAGTATGAGAGGTTCAGTCGGGTGAATCAAGGACAGTGAGGGAGATAGGAAATGATGACTCATGCCTTCAAAGATGTTTATCGGGTACAAAGAGCAATGCAGAGCAGAAAGCTGAATATAAGCTAAACGAATGAATGAAGTAAAGAATGCATGCTCCTAACTGACAGTACAGAATGAAACGTTACGTAAAATGAACATTACGTGTTCATATTGTGTTCCACTTAACGGTGGCTAATCAAACGTAAGTAAAAGGCTGTCACAGATCACGTTATGTTTTGTCCAGACAATCAGACATTCTTGTTTCCACTGAAGCTCAAGATGCTCTTTAGAACATCTCAAATCATGATTATCAGCTTTTGCTTACGTCACTCTAGAGTCACTAAAGCAAAAGACAAACTAAATACTGAGACATTCTCAAATTAATGTTCATTTTTCAGTTCAATTTTTCTCTCAAATGTTATGCTGATACTATAATTTGCAATCAGGGTTTTTACAGATATGAAGAAGTGAAATTTAAGACTGTTTGATACCTTTTTAATATCATACGAAATTTAAGACCTAAACCTGTTATGTAAATACACATTATATTACATACATATATGTAATATTTAATGTGTTTAATGTAAAACTGAAAATAAATTTTATCGCTGTCATAAATGATATTTCACACAAAATATCCCCACAAAAGTACCACATCACCAAGATTTTTGGTGATGTAAACAATTTATTCTAAAGCAATATTTTCATCAGTGTTCTGTCAGCTTTTGTATACTTAAATTTACTTTTAACCTTTACAAAGGGGTCTATTTTTTAAAGGAACACTCCACTTTTTTTGCTAATATCTTAGCATAGATCATTGAATCAGATTAGACCGTTAGCATCAAGCGAAATGCTAACGGTCTAATCTGATTCAATGATCTATGCTAAGCTATTAGCAAAAAAAGTGGAGTTTAAGTTCCTTTAAACTTTTTAAATGTATGCATCACATTTGTCAAATTATAATTTATCAATAAATTGTATAGAGGGGTTACCAACCAGATTAAATAATTTACACTGCAAAATTACAACTGCAATGGGGGGGGGGGGGTGCATACTTTTAAACATACTAAACTACCAGTAGAAGGAGGTAAGTCACTTAATGAGTAAGCATTAAGTCGTTCATACAACTGATTCCTTCAAAAACACTGAATCATTCAGTAACAAAACACCACAGAGTGTTGCTTGGAGAATATGCGATACTTCTGCTGTGATCCTTGTTTGGAACTATTTTTGTTGGTGAAACAGAACAAAACAGTAAATATTGTCTCTAAAATGTAAGTAACTTAACTACTTGACTAACTACTTGTTTATTGAACTAAAATCAATGTAACATTTGCAATCGTGAGAATATTCACCAAAATAGCTCCCTTGGTCTGCTGCTGAACTATATGTTATAAATAAACTACACATTCTGAAATTTTACCTCAGTGTGTTTGTTTTGAGTTGAGTTTTTAATGTTTGCTGTTATGATCATTTGTTTTAAAAACCTCTCACAAAGAGAAAGGTACCAGAAAGGTAATTCAACCTGTATTCTGCTACTGCCATTCTGTCTGATGATGACACAGCTGGGTCATTCTATAATTAGGGGTACATTTAGAATTTGACAATGTGAAGAAAACAGTTTTCCTGTTTCCCAAAAACCCAAACATGACCTTACATAGCTAATTTGAAACAATCTATATTGTATAAAATGCTATATAAATAAAGGTGATCTGTAGGAATATGTGCATAAAATACCATCTATGTTTGCTACTGTCCACCATGTTACCTTTAGTGGGTAACACAGTTGACAGGTAACTTAGTTGACATTTTTAGTGTTTTGGGCCTATACTCAACATGAAAGCCTAGAACTACCAAGCATATAGTATGTTTACAAATATATTTTCATAAACAAAACATAAGTTTTAGTTAAATTGTCTTGTTAAAAATTGCAGCGATAATACTTGCGTAACACTGTTGACAGTCAATTAATTCGCTCTTGACACAGGTTTGCTAGTTTAACCAATATTAGGGGAAAGAGAGAGAACATAACTTCCAGTGTTTCATCCATGTGCTTCTAGAGGAAACATCATCATACTGTGCAAATTATGTGAGAATGGGACAAACCATTCTTTTTTGAGGGAGGGTTTTATAGTGGGTAACTTAGTTGACAATGGTTTTTCGGACACAAATAAAACAAGTTATATCATAATAAACATTTATTATTTTTGAAGCGCACACCCAAATCTCTTAATAACCTAATCTAACTAAAGGCAAAAACTATTAAATTCATTTATATTTGAGGTAATTTTCATGCTTAAATGCAGAGTAGAATGAGCAACCTTACAAAATCGGACAGCTGAATACCATGGTTATCTGTGATATGAACATTATTTTTGAACAAAAGATAAGGCTTTTTCAACATATAGTAGTGTGATTGGGGAAAATATAATTGTTTACTAGAAATTAAGGATTTTGATGAGAATATATTAAAAATATACTTCACGGACATGAGATGTACCGCAGAAGGAGAAAAAAATCTTCAGTCTGTCCAGTGATTGTGAACAGCAATTAGGTCCGTCAGACTTAAGATATTTTAGTGGTAATGTGACCAAAAATATTTAAGACCTATCGAATCTGAATTTAAGACATTTTAAGGCGTTTTATTAGGAAAAAGTTATTTAAGATGTTTTAACACTTTCTAAGTACCCTGTGCAATGAAAAGACATTAAAATGTCAAAAAAGAGAACACTATTCACTATTAACTAGCTGCTTATTAGCATGTATATTACTAGCATATTGTCTGTTTATTGGTGCTTATAAAGCATATATTGATACCTTATTCTGCATGGCCACATTCTAGATCTTCTAAACTTTACAAATATCCAGACATAACTACTGAAACAACTACCTTACTTACTACCAATACGCAGCAAAATAGGAGTTTATTAAGAGAAAATGTATTCCAAATTCTACAGTGTTACCTTATTTCGACTAGTGATCTCAAACTTTGACCATGCTGCACAGAATGGACAATCTATATCATAGCACACACAGAATGTCCAGGCTCACGAAAAAAGCCAGTTAAAAAAGAAAAGTATTTTACCTCACGGAAAGTTCCTTCCGTCTTCCAGATCTGAAATAAGATTCCCAGAGGGATGCAAACCATAGAGGACATGGCCATCATCCAGCCAATGCCATAACCCCAATCTGGATATGTGTAGACATTATTATACTTCAGCGGCTTGTACTTGATTAAGAAGAACAGGAAGATGCCCTGAAAAGACAATCATACGGCCAGTAATTAACATTTATCACTCAGACTGCAAATATCTTCACTCTCGGTACATCAAATTTCAACTCACAGCGCAGATGCCTGGGGTGAAGAACTTCCAGCACCATTTGATGAAGAAGATGGGCTTGTATCCAATCATGTCCTCAATGTTCAAATAAAACCTGTCGCTACCTGAGGATAAAGAGCAAGGATGACATTCTTCACTTGTAATGCATTTATCTATTCCAGATATAAAACTGGCACACTGAATTTCACTGTATTTCTTTCTGCTGCCAAAAATATTTTATTAATTCTTTGCACTGCCTGACTCTTGCCAGCAGGTGGCATTATGGTCACAGAAATGTGATGATACCATGAACACAAAAGCATCTACTGACATAATGTGCTATATGACATTATTTAATAATGATTTAATGGACTTATCTCAGGCTATATATTACAGTATATATAGAGATGTGTTTAAATCTTAATGTGACACATGATACTTACATAAGGTTTGGCAGTTAAACTGCATTAAAGTGAGATTACTCAGCTGAGGATGTCTAGACTGTAGATGCTTAGTAATAAAGATGTTAAGACATGAACATTGTTACACACCAAAACAACACAATCTCTTACCATAGATCCAGCCAATGCAGATGGACTCAAAGATGGCCACAAACAACAGACACATGCCACTGGCTGCATACGAATCAAATAGCTGGAACACATACATGCCGCCCTAACAGAGCAGAGTCACGCACAGTCAGAGTTATACAGGACAAACACACAGAATATCAGGACAATATCAGGATGCTCACATAAGCACATATGCATTTTATGGATCTAGGAGAGCACTACTGGCATATGGAAAATGGCAAAGCTTTAAGAGCATCTTCATCTCCCTCTCATCCTAGTAACAGAGAATGTCTGACATTCCACACTAGAGAGGCTTCTTTCCACAGTCGGATGGCTTTATTCATGAGACACAGAGTGAAAGTGTTCACCTGACTGCACATTACTGGCGGAGAGCATCCTCCTGTCTCAGCCTGAATGCAGGCCTATTTTTACCCTCACTCCAGCCATAAATGCAAAACAGGAAACCAGAGTAACATGCCAGGTGCTGACAGCAATATGCCAAGACACTGCAGCTATACACCATCATTGATGGGAAAATTAATTACAAATCATGTATTTTTTACACGGTAAAAACTGTTTACCAGTATGGGTACTGGCATGGGTTCCAAATTAATCCAAGCATGTCTGTCAGGACAAGCGAATCTGTTCATCATTGATGAGTAAGACACCTAGATTTTTTATTATCATGTATTATGCTTTTTTTATGAGATTAATTATTGTGTCGACACATGCTTTCGGCAAATCCATCTGGTGAATGGTGATGGAAGACTGTGTTAATCTGAGAAACGTAAATCGAGGGTAATATTTAGCCACTGGAAAGAACATGGTTTGTACACAACAATATGACTTTACCTCTGTCAACATTATTAGACCCACGAAGAACGAGGCCACAGACATTCCCAGGATGAGAAGCTCTCGCCGATAGCCCACGCGGAAGGTTTTAGGATACATGTCCACGATTGCAGTCACAAGACTCTCCACACACACAAACTACACAGAAAGGAACATGACACAGGGTTATCGTTAACTAAAACTAAAACCTTAAAAAATATTTGTAATAAAAAAAAAAAAAAATGTAGTGAAATTTAAATTTTGAAGCAAATTGATGCTTTTGTGTAAGAACAGAGAGAGTGCGTAAGCTCCGGTGAGAATATGCTAGTCTTGCGAGAACCAAGTTTTGTTAACAGCAAAGGAAAACCAGTCTCCTTTTGGCTTTTATTGAAATCCTCAAACATTTTTTCTTTACAAATCCTTGTTTTGTTTTGCTCTCTTCACTGCACTTCCAGTTCGTCACTTCTCACCAGCACATACACTACACCTACATCCTACGTCCTACTTCATCCAGAACGCCACTCTCTCGTGAACTTGTGTACAACAGTTAACGGAAACTTGAGATTACAGTTTATAAAGTTTTACATATTGATATTTTTTTTTCTTACACAAACACATCAATTCGCTTCAGAAGGCCTTTATTAAACCCCTGGAGTCATGTGGAGTACTTTCTATGATGGATGGATGCACTTTGTTGGACTTTAAAATCTCAACACCCATTTACTGCCATTATAAAGCTTGGAAGAGCCAGGACATTTTTAAATATAACTCCGACTGTATTTGTCTGAAAGAAGAAAGTCATATACACCTAAGATAGCTTGATGGTGAGTAAATCATTCATGGTGAGTAATTTTCATTTTTGAGTGACTATCCCTTTAATTAATAGTGAGAATTGGTCCTCGATCTAAAGTGTGACCAAAATAAAATAAAAATTATTTTATTATATTATATTATTATATTAACAAAACTATAATAGTATATCAGTGGTACCAAAATACCACTCAAGTGTCTCAAAAGCCACACAATCTTTTCTTCTCACTAATTTCACTTTCATGGTTGCAGTGTTTTGATTGAAATGTGTTTTTTACTACCTTTCTTTATAATAAGTGACACTTGTTTTGATATTTTGTATATAATACCATGATACTCATTAAGTGTGGCCACCACCACAGAAGTTCTGCTGCAACATTATAGAACACAACTATTTAATGTTTAAAATAATCAGATATTAAATGTTAATGTAAATATGAAATGAAAATATAACCCTACATTTGTGTGTGTGTGTTTGAAATAATACAACAGTGTACAGGTTTGACACAACAGACTGAGTAGAAAAGAATTCTCAGATTAATTATTCATTGGAATGAATTGTATACACATTTGTTACCTGACTGTCGAGTCCGAGGAAGATGAGCATCATGAAGAAGAGGCAGGCCCACAGTGGAGACCACGGCATCATGGTTACAGCCTTAGGATATGCTATGAATGCTAGACCAGGACCTGAAATACATTTCACAATAAAATAATTCTAATCTAAATAACTCTCAAAATTTTGTTAGAAAGACATTAAGTTAGTACTGGTAGGGTACTAGAGAGCAAGCATTAGATTCAACAATGGTCCTGGTGAAATAGCCTAGCCTAGATGTCATTTGGCTTGGCTCTGGTTTTGCAGTACATAGACATCTGTCCAAAATAAGCAGGCCAAGAGTAGAGATCACTGTCCCATAACGCTAGAGTAATATGCTATATTATCGGCTTAGAGATACTGTTCTCCAAATAATACTGGGTGCAGAAAAATACCAAGATTGGAGTTTTAGTTAAAGCTCATTAACCCTTTAACTGTCACTCCGTATCTTGAACATAGACATGAAAATGCACTATTCAAAGTTACATTTTTATAATTCATGAACTAAGACATTTTGTAATATGATTTTGATGTACATTTTCCATGGTGATGCAATGTCTGATTTTAAAATGTTTTTTTTTAAAGGATGAATTTTGAGATTTTAAGTTTTCTACTGCGTATTAGGAAAAAGGCAACGAAGAAAGTCTTTTTGTGGTAAAGGTCAGAACTAGTTATGATGTAGATTTTTGAGATGCACTCTTGTTATAAATGAATCTATTATTTTTCCTACATAATTTGTAACACAAAAGAGTGCTAAAAAATCTATTGAGGAGTCTTAGACCTTCCCAACGATATATAGTTTGTCATGATTAGATTAGAATTTATTTGTAATATGGTGAAGTAAACTTAGGCGTCCCACAGGGCAGACGGTGACAGTTAAAGGGTTAAATAATGTTAATCAATCACTTTCTGTAAGCATAGTGGCTGAACACATGACTTTCTATATTGTACAGGAACATGTCGGAGAAACATGGCTCTAAACTTATAGTTTGGCGGTTCAAAACTGAACCTTAACTTATATTAATAATAATGTCAGATCAATTCCAAAACCCTTTAAAGTGTATTTCAGTCACTTTTACAGTCAGCCTTGCTCTATTGTAGTAAATAAGTAATGTTGAATTGTTAAATAAGTCATACAATAAAAAGCTTTTCTGAGAAGTGCTTTAAATTGCATGAGTCCAAACACACCACATTCCACACATCCCACTGTAGTCTACTGTATCTCAAATAAAACACTCCTTCCAACTTTCTCTCAAACACATTGTTTTTATGAGCTAAAGCAAAGCAGAAGTACTACAGATCAATCCAGTTTGCATTTTACAAACTATGAAACTTTATTAAGATTTATTTATTTACTATGAAACTTTATCTCAAAAATTCCCACTCACCTGACTCTGCCACTGCCTCTATCGGCACATTCTGTTCATATGCCATGAAGCCCAAGACAGAGAAGATGGCAAATCCCGCCACAAAACTCGTTCCACTGTTCAGACAGCACAGCATGATGCAGTCCCTGCAAAAACAACACGCTGCACTTCACATCCACTGAACAAATGCATAAGTATTCACCCTCTTTTGACATAACAGTAAACTTATTTTTTTCTTCGACTGATCAACAGAAGAAGACTTGTTCATGTCAAAGTGCTCTAAACAAAATAAAAACAAACAAACACAAAAATCTAAATAGTTGATGCATAAGTACTCAGCCCTGTTAATATAACCCACTTTAAATCATTCCTGGAGCCGATTCGTTTATGGAAATCACATTAATATTGAAATGGAGATCACTTTTATAAATTAATTAATTAATTGGAATGGATAAAACTGGAATGTCCACCTTCTGGTGAGTCAGTTTTGTGTCAGCACTTGCACCATGAAGAAAACATAACACAAACAAGACAAGGCTGGGGATATAGAAAAAAATTTCCAAGAAAAAAAACTGAATGATTGAATCACAATTGCGAGGAAAACTGCCAGAAAGCCAATGAGGAGTTAGTGGCAGAGACTGGAGAAACAGTTGCCAGCTTTCTGAGAAACTGGCAAAGTGAAGCCAACATTAAAATGTCATCTCAGCAATAGTTTCCCAGAGGGCATGTGAGAAGGGTTTCTATGGTCCGATGAGCACAAAATCAATGAAGTACATATCTCAGTCTAGTTTAAGGGTGGACAAGTAAAAGTTTGTCTACTCGAAACCTCCATGTAACCTAAAAGAGCTTGAGCAGTTTTTCAGAGAGTGGAGGATCACTGCAGTGACCTGAGCAAAGCTGATAGATGCATAGATGCAAACTATGCTGCCAATGGTTCTACTGCTAAATACCCACCTTAAAATAAAGAATGCTTATTGTAGCAGTTGTACAAATTTGTTTCACTTTGACATGAAAGAATTGTTTTTTCTGTTAACTAAAAAGTTATAGGTTATACAAAATAAAAACAGTAAAAGTTCAAGGAGGTTGTGTAGGCACTGTTAATTTGTTACGACTTGACTCTCACCTGTAGCAGTTGTTGTTGTAGCTGTTGTAGCTGCCGAGAGCCGTAAGACAGCCAAGACATATAGCGTATGAGAAGAAGATCTGAGTGCCTGCATCCACCCACACCTGCAACAATCACAAATTAACAGCTGACACGCTGACTTGAGTAAAAGCTTTTTGGGTAGACTTACAAGCATTGAAGGCACTATTGTCAACTTGCAACATCGAAAATGTTATCAAATGAATTGAATTAACATTGAACTGACTCGAGTCGAACAACATCTCTCTTTCAGTGGACCTGCTTATAGTTGAACAGAACTAGTTCCAAAATTGATTAACTTCACACTGTTATTGAAACCAACACTGAAATTACTGAAGCTGAATAATGACACTATTGTCTTTTGAGAGCTGCTTTACAGCAGAATCTGAATTTGTCTCACATTTGAAGAATTTAACTGATTCTGATTTTCATTTTATTATTGTGAAGCTTTTTTGATATAATCTGTATTTTATAAAGCACTATAGAAAAATAGGTGACTTGCCATTAGAGTGTTTAAAGGAGAAGTCCACTTCCAGAACAAAAATTTACAGATAATTTACTCACCTCCTTGTCATCCAAGATGTTCATGTCTTTCAGTCAATAAGAAATTATGTTTCTTGAGGAAAACATTTCTCCATATAGTGGACTTCAGTGGTGCCCCCAAGTTCGAACTTCCAAAATGCAGTTTAAACGCAGCTTCAAAGGGCTCTAAACGATCCCAGCTGAGGAAGAAGGGTCTTACCTAGTGAAACGATTCGTCATTTTCGAAACAAATTGACAATTTATATACTTTTTAACCTCAAATGCCTGTCTTTTCTAGACTCTGTGATGCGCATGCGTAGTCTGTGTAATCTGGGTCAATACAGCTAGGGTATGTCGAAAAACTCCCGTCTCGATTTCTTCTTCAGTGTCAAAATTGTCCTACATCGCTGTTTTACCATTTTTTTCAAGGGCGTTTAATCTTCTTTGCATGTTCACTTTGTAAACACTGGGTCGGTACTTCTGCAGCGATGTAGGACGGTTGGGATCGTTTAGAGCCATTTGAAGCTGCATTTAAACTGCATTTTGAAAGTTTGAAGTCCATTATATGTAGATAATTCCTGAATTTTTTTCCTCAAAAAATATAATTTCCTATCGACTGAAGAAAGAAAGACACAAACACCTTGGATGACAAGGGGGTGAGTAAATTATCTGTAAATTTTTGTTCCGGAAGTGAACTTTTTCCTTTAATGTACGTGCAGAAAAAAGGAAAGCAAATTTTCCAAAATTCTGCAAAAATTTCTGGCTGCAATCGCACTATAAGTAATAATAGTTTCATTTTGCCAGTTATCAGCAAATAACACACAGATTAGCCATAAAATTACCACCACCTGTCCAAAGGCCTTTTTACACTGAACACAAACACTTTCACACCAGGCACGATCATTCGCGGTGTGAAAAATCAAGCATTTTTTCCCTGTCACTCCGCAGTGAAACGGGTGAAACCATTCAAACTGGTTTCCAGGAAGTTTGAAACAGGAAGTTTGAAACTATGAAACTCTGCGATGAAACAATTGGATTTGAGCTTATATCACGTGCCCGCAACAGTTGCTGTTGCACAAAAGGGCGAGAGTGGTGCCGCTGTTTTGAAAACCAGTGTAGATAAACACCAAGGAAGAGGAACAGATTTCTCACGTTCTTTATACAGAATATAATTTCTATCAGTTGTCCACTGAATTATGTGATGAGTGTCACATAACTGAACTCATGTGCGAGTGTCATGAGTCAGAGCGCATTCAGGTATCCCTTGCCCATCCGTATGAAAAAAATGAGAGAAACATTTTTTTACACATGAAATATGAAAGCAAAGAGACATCCGGTTACGATGATATATTTTCTGTACGCGTCTTTTATGCAGCTCATGGATTTTTTATAACAATATATGATGTTTTATGAGAAATAAGCAGGCGTAGCATTCAATTACAAGCTCTTGATGGTTTAAATTTGGTTTTAAGCGAAAACATTAATAATCACAAAAAAAATTTAAGTGTACCTTGATGCTAATTGTACCTCTAATTATATTTTAAGATCTATTCTTGTAAGCATTATAGATAGTTTGTGTTTCTGGTACAGAACCAAACTTTATTTATCTTAATTTAATGTTGCATATTAAGCAGCAGATGATGTTAAAGCCATATTCAAGATATATTTCTAAGGAAAAATGCACTGTTGGTCGGTGCCACCTAGCGTGTAGCCGTAAATAAACAGTAAATTAATTGTTTCACGCTCAGTGTGAAAGCACTGTTCGTCGACCATTCACCTCGCTTTTTCACATTGCGCTCAATGTGAAACAACCTTAATATGCTGTTGGTCCTCTGTTTGCCAACCCATCGAAGCATGGTCTCTACAATACCCCTGAAGGTGTCCTGTGGTATCTCACACCAAGACATCAGACAGCAACTGATCCTTCATGTCCTGTAGGTTGTGAGATGGAGCTGCCTTGGACCAAACTTGTTGGTCCAGCTCATCTCACAGATGCCCAATCAGATTCTGGGGAATCTGGGGGCCAGGGACACACCTTGTACTCTTCATCATGTTCTTTAAATCATTCCTGAACAATGTGTGCAGTGTGGTAGGGTGCATTATCCTGCTGAAAGAGGCCACTTCCACCAGGAACACTATTGTCATGAAGGGTGTACGTGGTCAGGAACAATGTTTAGGTAGCTGGCACACATCAGAACACTGCCCAGGGCATCAATTTAGGTTTACATGGGAAACAGGAAGCTTCACCCTCCTACCTACATCAATGCACACAACAGTCACTGACTTTCGAGAACAACCACTTTCTTGGAAAACTGGCTTCTGATTCTAAAGTAAAATTCTCTCACCTGCAATGAACTAAAATGTTCTCGTAGAGCTCGAGCTCTCTGAATAGAGTCATTCTGCCCCATAGAGGCTATGTGTAAAAACGTGGCCATAGGGAATCCATGTGAGTCGGTGGAAACGAAGCCAGCACCTCTTTAAAATGCTCTCACATAACCATTGAGCCACTAATCTCCTTTACTGGGAAGACAATTGACAACTCACAGTATTTGCTTCCTCCAGCGGGTAACCAGGGTAACCCCTCTGACCTCACAAACACAGAGCAACTTCCCTCCAAGAACATCCATTCGATGGGGACGGTCATTTACGTCTTTTCTATTTAACATTCGGCCGGTGCGAATGCTCTGGTTTGGCTTTACTCGGACACGCCGCTACATTCTTTAAAAGCTGCTTATTGATGTTGTGGCTAATTTGGAGGTTTGTTTTGTCTTGTTTTAGCCAGGAAGTGCATCGTAAAGGAACATTTTGATTGCAAACTTGTCTCTGGTTGTCTGTTAAAATGTCTGATTATGATTCTCAAATCTGCCAAAAAGACACTTCATTTAACACTATTCTAACACTAGACTGTCATCAATGAGGGTAAAAAACCAATGCTAAATGCTATTCATAAAATGCAACTAACTGTATATGAGAGAATGATTTTAAAAAAGAACGGAAAAAAATGCTTCCCATATATTTTCTGTTGATGTCAAGGGCTGTGCGTCCAACACTATGGCATTCTGGCGCAAATTCATCTCTCACTTAGAATCAAGCCAAATCGCACAGATGCCAAAATGGACAGGCTGTGTGCTATCTTGCATATTGTTGGGTCTATGAAGTTCATGGCAATATTAGTAAACTTCAGTGTTTAATTTAAAGCGCTTGTGACATTATGCTCGATTGTCACTTCATGGCAAACACAAAACGTGGGTTTTGAAGCTCACGTTTCTATACACTTAAGGAATTTATTAGACCTTTATTACATAAAACAGCTCCTGCCTTGTAAAATATTAGAAAAACAGCCTTGTAATATAACAGCAAGAAAAGTCTTAATATGGTACTAAGTTTCTGATGACTACACTTCATGAAGTTGATTTTGTCTAAACCAGACATACTGTTATAGTTTTCGGTTCTCTAAACATGCAGTTTCAAACAGAGATGGAAACTCTCTGGCACAGAAAACTGAATTGCGTGGTGAGATTGTAAAGGAAGATGCTGAATAAAACAACGGAGCATAGAGAATGTGAACAGACCACTTATTGTGTGGCATGAAAGCTAATTAAACATTGGTGTCGGAGGCGCCCCCATCGCCAAACAGCAGCCCTTTATCACCCTTTCTCTTTCTCTGCGTTTCCTTTATGTCGCTCGCTCTCTCAGGCTATCGATGCTACTTCACATACATTCCTTCAGTCCTGCTTTCTGTTCACTGGGATGATAAAACTGTGGAGCATGACACATTGATCTCCACGTCTGAGGTTCAGCCATGTGTGGACCTCCTGTAATCCCAGCAAATGACCTGAAAGCTCTCTACTTCCTGGAGAACTTGGCACTGCTTCTTTGTAGTACATCCATTCATTTGGATTTGGAAAGCAAACTTTTTTATGTCATTCTAAATCATTTTAGATGGACAACACTTGTTTAGTTCTGAGTAATTACCAGATTTCTTGTTACATTTTCCATGATAACAAGTTTGTGGCTTTCAGAAGGTTTAAGTTGTAGATTTTACTTATTCATTTTTTTTTTTTTTTTTTTTGGCTCTAATGCAGCCAAATGAAAAGCAGTTTGAGAAATAAATTTTGGTTATACACGCCTGTCACCTATTAAACAAAGTAAAATGTTACGTGTTGTCTCGATTAATGTTTATGAATAATTTGCTTGGAAAGTCAGGGTTTAAAGAAAATCCAGAGTTTGACATTGTTCACATGTGCTCACTGCATAATAAGAATCTTTCTTGTCATTCTTAATGATAACTATAATAGTAACTATTTTGGTGCCCACACCAATAGACGATAACATTGTGTTAATTCTAAGTGAATGCCTCAGTTATGTTTGGTGAATATAATCGCAATGCAGGGTGCACGCTTTAAAGCAGGAAAGATTTTCATTGGTTATCAATGCATTTATAGTTTCTCAGTTGGGAAAAATGCTCTGAAAGGGATTACAACTATATTGTTCCTGTTTGTAATTACTGATGTGGACTCTGATATTCTCTTAGAGTTAGAGCCATTTTTAAAATGTTATGGTTATAGAGTTTCGTTATGGTATGAATAGGCCAAAATCTTCACATTTTCGCCTTTTGTGTTCCACAGAAGAAAGAGAGTCATTCTGCTTTGGAATGATAAGAGGTTAAGTAATTGATGATGATGAAAAAATGTCCCTTTTTTAGTGAATTCTTCCTTTAAGTGCATATCATAAAACAGTAAAACTGTTTTAAAGATTCATACTTGTGTTACTTACATCTTTAGCTGTACCAAATCTATCCATCACTGGTTTCAATGGCATACTTTAAGGAAAAATACATTTTTACGGCTTGAATTTCTCTGTCATAAATGCATTATATAAAGCAAATATGATGCTCCATAACCTGCTACATATAATAATAAGTATTATTTATACACAAACTCTGCATGCAAGCCTTTATTTTGGCGTCAATCAAATCATCAAATGTTGGAGATTATGTGAATGTGAAAATAAAGTGCATTTTATGCATGTTTGTTCTGAGACACGCAATGCAACTAACTATAGCCTATACTTATTTAATTAAATTACACCATTTTGCATTTTTAAGTGCACTAAAATCCGTGTATCATTCGACCATTAGTTTTTTGATTTAATATTGAAAGAAGAAACATGAGAAAACGGCTCCTTTTTCGTTTTTTTTTTTTTTTTCCAGAAAAACGAAAAACAAGAATTCAGCTTGACTTTTCGTTTTTTGTTCAGGGGTAGGGCTGGGAATCAATTCCTCGATTCCGAGGCGTTGGGAATCGAGAGTCGATTCCAAAGTTTGGAATCGATCCCATCAAGGGGAATCGACTCACCACTCATAGCCGTTTTCAGTTCAACAAAGCTTATCTATGGGGTATGGCGTTATTTTAATGAAAAATGTTATTAAAATAACAGCATAGTATAGGCGCCCTTTCAAACGAAAGGCTGCATATCTTGGCTGTTGTCATCAGATGTCGCTGAACATCGATTCACGAAAATAAACTGAATGAAAAGAGTCGGTACTGAGCACGTCTGAGTTTGAGGATGCAGCCTTGCTCGCTAATAGTGATTAGAGTCTGATTCGTTTCCACGAAAAGATTCTTTCGGATAGATCATTTTAATGAACCAGTTCAAAAACTATTCAAAAGTTATTTTACGGTGAAACAGCCTTATATCATCCACAGTTTTGAGTGCTGCACGACAGAATAGATCATGACGTGATTGAGGGTCTTGATTCTATTTCCTTCTTGAATAAAATGCTATTTTTAACCTTTGTATCAGCCAATGATAGTTCTGAAAGAAAACACAGAGAGCACATCTGATTTGACAGATAAACCACAAGCTCTTATATCAGTGTTGTTGTTCTGGTTATACTGTTTTAGTGTACAGTTTGTTCATTTTGCGCAAAGCATACCACTGAAGTACACATCATTCATCTGAAGGGTGACTTGTTCCATTCATGCAATAAATGCATGTCCATTGCTGAGTTGTGGGCTATGACTAATTTTATGTGCAATGCAGAAAAAAAATTACAATTTAAATAGTCTCATTTACAGAAATGTATCATAAAAAAAATAAAGCTTCATATTATGATAAGGCTACTTTCTAAGACCTTTATATCGTACAATCATGGTGAAATTAGGTTCCTCTACTCTATAAAAAAACAAGAATCGAAAAGAATCGAACACAACAGTGAGGAATCAATTCTTGGAATCGAATCTCATCGATTCCAGAACCAGGAATCGGACTCGATTCCAAAATTTTCGGAATCGAACAGCCCTATTCAAGAGTGGAAAAATTAATAAACAGCTTGAATATTCGATTTCTACACGTGGGCGGGAATGAAACGCCCCTTTCTGCTGATTGGTTAGCCGAGGTTCAAACCGTGTCGCCGTCAGTTCTTCCGCAGTTTTGCGCAGAATAATAGTCCTCCGCTGCTGCAGTTGAACAGATAATTAACTTGTTTATTGCAACTACATTTAATCTTTTTCTCATCAAACATCAACACTAACGAATGGCTCGACACAACCCGGGGCAGAGCCTAGACAGGGCTGTTCTCAAAGTGCTAGGGGGTCCACAAATTAATTTGCTATAAAGCCTACCACATTTTCTGGACTGTAAGTCACATTTATTATCATGAAACATGCTGTGATTTGTACCAAAGTATAATGCATTTAATGGCAAATAATCTTAATGTAGAATGTTAAAAGTAGATGTCAGCTACTTTTTCCATTTCGAATGATGTCCTGCTCTTATCTGACTGTAAATGACAGAGTATTAAGTTGTTTCTGCTGCTGGGGAAATAAATTCAAGTAATGGTGCTGGCGCCTCACACGCTCACACAACATATCAGTGCACTGTTCATTATTAAAGTAAAACACAGTCAACAAAACATATAAAAAGTTATTATGCTTAATTAAATTTACCTTTTGTACAATAGCCTATAAGCTAGTGTTATTTTACTTGCATATGGGGACCCGACTGAAGAAGACTTCTTTACAAAAATATTTTAGCAGGTAAATCACAAACAGGTTATGGAAACTTTGGACTGAAAGAAAGATGCAAGTCCAACGTCTGTGCAGTTTCAGTGTGGATTCAAATAAATGCCTTTCGCCGTTTAAAATAAATGTTGTTTGTAATGGCACTATTTTTATATAGGCTAGCATATTTTTATTTTACATGGCTACTTGTATGTTTTATTCTTATTTGTTTTCTGAATACCATTCATTTAAGGATTTGCCATGAAGTGAGGTGAAGTAGACTAAATGTTAATAGTGTTTATGTGTACACGGGCAGTGTGGAAAGAACGCAGTTAACTTGCTCTGGAAGTTTAGTTGGCAGAGAAAATAAGTCTCACAGTTTTATTTGACATCAATTAATACCCAATAATAATGAAATAAACTCAGCAAAAACAAAGTTTTGACTGCTGTGTTATTTACACTTCGCTACTGGTTTGCACTTCACAAGGCACGTTTATCTGCTTAGAGTTTATTTAACCCATTGTACTTTGTTGTCATCTGATTTATTTATTTATTTATTTATTTGTTGGTTGGTTGGTTGGTTGGAACAAAAAAAAATTGCCCTGCTTGCACTTTAAGTGGCAGAGAATTATGACTTTCACCTTTTTTATTTAATGTGTCGTAAAACAATCCTGGCAAATCGTGCCAAAGTATATCAAAGGGTTCTGAAGGTATTCTGCAAAGTTTGGTTTAGAAACAAACCGAAATGGCAAGTTATAAGCCACAGAAGAAAGCCCTGTCAAGGCTTGTGTTGAGCCATTTGTTAGTGTTGTTGTTTGATGAGAAAACGATTAAGTGTAGTTGCAATACACACGTTAAATATCCGTTCAACTGCAGCAGCGGAGGACTATTATTCTGCGCAAAACTGTGGAAGAACTGACGGCGGCATGGTTTGAACCTCGGCTGACCAATCAGCAGAAAGGAGCGTTTCCTTCCCGCCCACGTGTAGAAATCGAATATTCAAGCTGTTTATTCATTTTTCCACCCCTGAACAAAAAAATTAAAAATCAAGCTGAATTCTTGTTTTTCTAGAAAAAATGAAAAAACGAAAAATTCATGTTTCTTCTTTCAATATTATATAAAAAAAACGAATGGGCGAATGATACACGGATTCACTAAGCCACCACAGTTTCCATTTTTGTTTGTTTGACATGCGATGGAAGAAGTATAACGAACAATGAGAAGCGTAAAAATGCAATTGGCTTCTGTTTCTTTCACAGAAGTCTGTTCTGGGAGTGCGTAAGTTTGCTGAACGGATATAAAATTCCTGGAAAAAAATGCAAATTGCTTTATGGCAGAAACAAATGCACATGTACAGCTATCACTGTAATTACGACAGTGGTATTTTTACAACAGGTGATGCCATTCACTAAACTGCACAGGGCTCCAAAGTTGCAAGAATACACAAAACTTCTGTACATACAGTTGATTTAGCAATAAGAAAACAGCTGGGTGTAAAATCTATAAGAATTACAGTGACACCAGATAAAATTGTTCATACCTGAGGGTCTGACAGACGAGAGATGTCAGGATACAGGTAGAATTTAATTCCGTTAGCAGCTCCTGGCAGTGTGATTCCTCGAAGAAGGAGGATCAACAGCATGAAATAAGGAAAGGTTGCAGTGACGTACACCACCTGCAGAGGGGAAAACAAGGCTTAGTTTCCATGGGCATAAATAAAGGTCAAAGTAGTTGGATCAACATGTTCACATTCTGCATATAAACATTTAGATAAAATTTGTAGACACTGGTTCCATCCAAACCAGTCGGTGTAAGAAATCACTGTATGCCAACAAAAATTAAAGTTAAAGGAACAGTAAACCCAAAAATTATTATGTGTAACAGAAAAGTAGTATCATAATGCAGCTTTTTTCCATACAACAACAGTTGACGGTCAATAGTGACCACACATCTCAAACTGCAAAAAAACTACAAGAACACAATACAGAACCATTAAAGAGCAGGTCATATGGTATTTTAAAGTGTCCTAATATTGTGTGAGAGTCCTGTTCAACAGGTTTAAATGCATCTAAGGTCAGAAAACGTTGTAATTTTCTCATAATATACATTTAATATTACATTTTTCTGATTGGTCAGCTGGCCAAGTCTGATGTGACTGGTCTTTCCGTATACAATGTGTGTCAGAAACAAAACGGCCATTACCATAATTAATTTTTTGCTCTGGAGGGTTGCTTGTAAACAAAGATGCTATAAGGTTAAAAAAAAATGGCATTGATATTACCTTATCCAATAACCAATTACCAATTAACCAATGCAGTCGCTCAACCGGAAACACAAACAAGCACAACTTGATCAAGTTGTTTCTCAGTGGTAAGTTTAAACTTTGTATGCTGTATGAATTGTATTGCCATGGTATCCGGTGGTTTAAAATTAACACCCGCCAACCGCGGGTAAAAATCAGCTGTGGCGGGTAACGCTGTCAAATCACTAGCCAATTTGATGGGTTACTTTTTGGAAATTATGTTCACTAATTAATCTCTTAGGGAAGTTCATGTAAGCCAAATTTGCCCATATTTAGTGCAAATACTTAACTCGTGACTCATGATGTATTAAATGCAACAGTTGCACATATCTAGCTTACTTGAACATACCCATCACTATGCAACAAATGACGGTGTGGCAAGCACACTGGTTTGCACTGAAGCAATAGCCTACCGAAAAGTTATTAAGCACATCTAACAGTGTGTACCTACGTTGTCATTCATTCCTGACAAGAACTGTCCAATATTAATAAAAAAGTTACAGAAAACCCATATGACCTGCTCTTTAAAAGCACTCTACATGACACTTATACACTTTTTTTTTTTTGTGTGTGTTGTGAAGTGATTTGATAGAAGTAATAAGATAGCTAACTGTATGTGAGACAAATTAGTTACAAATATAAGGAACCTTCTAATATTTCATCAAAATCTGGTAAAACTCAATCTGGTGAAAACGACAGCTGATACTTACATTTCATCACAACTTGAAATGCTTTCTCTCACAATTATATTGTTGTTTAATTATACTACATATAAATTGCAGGGAGCCACTATTAAGATGTGGGGGATCGAAATCACTTTTGAATATGCGCTCACTTTTTACTTTCACTTTCGAGATTCTTTCGTGTTCAGGATCTGCAAATCATTCACCATCGTCCTATCAGTCATCTCTCATTACGCTGTTTATACAGTAAGTGAAATTTTATGCACTGTAATGTAACAGGCTATCACTAGCAAGCTGCTAACCATGTCCCTATAGTGGCTCCGTAGAATGCGTTATTCATTTTCCATGCCTTTATGAATACGGATTCAATCTTCAGGCACATCCCTATACAAAGTTACTGGCAGGCAGGTTTGATCATGGTTGGAGCTATAGTTGGACAGTGGACCCCGAGTGCCAGAGTTGAGAACCCCTGCTCTATGGTAAAGCACTAAGGCACTACAGACAGAGCAGTATGACTTTTTGAGAAGCTGCTTTGAAACCATGTGTATTGTAAAAAGTGGTATACAGGCTTGACGCATCAATGGCATCTTATTTTTTGAAGTATTCCTTTAAAATTAAGTTAATGGGACAGACTGTCTGTGATCTGAAGACCAAACACATGATTTTTTTACACTCCTTTCTGATGGGCTATGATGTGCAAATCAGCTGTCTAGCTGTGCAACTAGTATCTTTCAAAAGAAGGGTCCGAGCAAATGAATGAATGAGTGAATGAAGCAGTGCACTTAACGTGAAGGGGTTACAGAATGCTCTGAGGGTCTGCCAGAGGAGGCAGGTACTCTCCCAAAGCCTTAATTGGGGGCCGATTGAAAGAGTTACTCGCAGGGGGAGGAAGGGATGCAGGTCTGAGCCAGGAGTTTTGATGGAGAAAACACTCAACAGTGCAACACGGCACATCAAAAAGACAAAAATAGAATAGCCAGGCCACCATCATGTTGTGACTTGTCAACATGATGTTCACAGTCTTGAATTATTACCAAGTCTCAACCAACTAGTGTAAGAGCTTTGTCTCCCAAGGCACACAGAGGTTTGAATTCTCGGTGCAATCACGCCAACAGCGTTGGAACATCACGGCATGATTCTTCTCCACTATACATTCAAGTTCTAGAACCTAAGATGCTTTTGCAAAAAGCCATTCACGGTCCACAGAAATGAGTTCAACATTTTGAAGCTCTTTCAAACCCGTGAACAAAACCACCCTTGGGGGCGGCACTAGGTTCTTGTTCCTCTGGCACCCGGTCAAGACCATACGAGGACAAGACAGGGTTCGGACACAAAAGCTTTTACCCTGTTTCCCTCTAGAAGGAGCCCAACTGAGTTGTGTTGGCAGTGTGGGAAAATGTGTGGCACAGAAATGTACAATTGCCGACGGTTTCAAACTGACCTGGGTAATTTACTGTACTAAATGACAACAAACACGTCTTCGTGTCGGTTAACAAATGTGTCGACACTTCAAAGTTAATAAAATGGAGAGACAGGAAGCTTTTTTGTTTAACATGCTTCCTTACCAAAATCAATCATTGTCCCTCGTTTGCACCAACATGCTTTGGATTGCAATGTGAGATCGATGTAAATCTTCATTAATGCTGCTTAACCAAGTAATCCGGTGGAATAAAACAAACCAACCGTGATAAGCAGAGATCTGTAAGAGTGAGCGCTTTGACAAAGGAGATCCTTTAATCCAAATGCACCTCACAGTATGAGTGAGGCAAAGCTCATCCAACTCACTAATTCACACCCTTTTCAATTAGTCTCGTAAAATGATTACATATCCATATCCAAAAACCATGGCCACTGCAATGAGTGAATCCCCTGCTAGGCTTTCAGATGCATGCGTGTGGTTTTTCTGAATGAATGGGGCAATGTTTAAACTCGCCGTGAGACTTTGACACACGCTGACTTTCTCCCAACTCTCCCTGGTCAAACATTTAAGCCCCACATTCACAGGTCAGCCCCATGCCATAAATCTACCGCTGGCTTATGGGAGAATCGCAAACAGCCACAAAAGACCTGCGGTGAACAGCTTAGCAAATGTCCTGAATGCTGCAATCTGTATAGCGGTCAAAGGAAAGGAAGAAAGCAGTTTGCTATCCGCCAGACATAATTCCTCACAGAAGGGAAGAGGCGAGCGGAGGAACTCTGCATGCTCCTCATGAACGCTCCACTTTCCCCTTGTGAATACAGAAATCAATCTTGGACAGGCTGCTAAAGCCTCGCCATGAAGGAGCATTCTTTCCCCTTGCTTCACGGCCAAACAAAAGCCACTTCAGGAGATATAGGCCTTGCTGCCGAGCTTTTCTCCTGGACCTGTACAATGTGAACCCATTTATTTTTCCCCACACATCCCTCTTCCTTTCTTTCCACTTTCTTTCTGGCTCATTGAGTCCGTTAGACTTTCTTAAAGGCTCCTAGAAGAATAGAATCCAGAGGAAGGCTAGTGACTGAGTTGCAGAGATTGGCAGAGGGACACAGGCCCTCATAATGCAATGGATTGTGGGTACAAGGCGAAGGTAGAGGAAGGCCAGAGCTTCATTTTGCGGTCCAGACACAGGAATAATGCAAACTGTTTGTTTTCCAAAGGCACTTTTTCACAGTAGGTTGGTTTGAGTTTACCAATAAACTTTTTGGTTATTGTGAAGACGCACATTTGTGCACCTACGTTTCCGTTCGCTTTCTGAAAGCCTGCCAAATTCTGTTCAGTGCTCTTTTTGATGCCTGTCTGTCTGATATGCAGGTCTGTAATATTGACAGCTGACATTCACTCAACCTACGCCTAAAGTCTCAAGTGCCTTTGTCCCCGCAAAGATTCAACACTTTATGCAGATAATGTCTACATTTGTGCCCTTTCAAATTGCTGGATCCACATTGTAGCGACACATACTGTATGGACGCTCCACATGTCAGAGTTGCGCCGATGACATCATTTGCGAGGACGGAATGCGCGTCTCACTCACCCAATTGATTCTGAGCTGAATTGACCGCATAACATCGGGGCGCTAAGTTCCCCCATTCATTCAAGTCTCTCATTGAGACATCTCCAACTCGACTTTTCACTCTTTGGTTAACATCTACACACATTCACCACCATTTTGTGGTCACTGGACCTTTTGTTTTTACCTTTCCAGTTGATTTCGGACCTTTCCAAATGCAGAAATAACATATGACCCAGGCTATAAGTAGACAGATAGCAAGTTCCCAGCGAAGGCTGCCAACTTCTTCAATTCCAGAGGATATGCTGAGAACACGGCGTCTAGAAGGGAAAACATTCTGAAATTAATTACTTTTCTCTCAGTCATGCAACACATGAACACAAGTCAAGAGGACAATTACATTCTGCAAGGTTCATATGAGGAGGGTTTAAGGTTAGCTCTAAATGATGTGAACCCCATGACACTTTCTGATGTGCATGGTGTACAATGGCCATGAGACAATGATATAGTTACAATGACATCCATCAAAATTCCAAAAGCCTCTGACTTCCAGGGGAGTCAACTCCACATGAGTTCATCCTAACTTTAAGGTGGTCTAAAGTTTTGTTTAACATTGACTGGTTGTGACGCAATGAATTGTGAGATTGCAAGGGACAGCCACAATTCTCTTTCTTGCCATGCCATTTATCATCTTTGACATGTTCTTGGGTGACATCCACTGCCTAAGCCATGCCCCCTTTGAACAAACCCTTACCATTCAACCTCAAAACTGACAGCTTTTCTCAGTACTAGAGGCCCGAATGCTCAATGTGTTAGACTGAGGCCAACAACATGCAAGAACTGTCTGACCGCTAGGACTTGACTGCTTCCTCTGTATTTGGCCTTGAATATGAAACTGTGTGGAAAAAAAAAAAAACAAGCCAACTGTGGCCAAATTCGTGCCCATACTATTCCTAGCTGTGCAAGTGCCTTTTGATGCTTGTTGACAACAGCAATGCAAAAAGAATGACAAATTATCAGTGAAAAAGGTTATGGATTTCCATGGATAATAAGCAGTGGTCGATTGCTCTGCACATGAACTGTGCCAAAAGTTGCCTGGAAAGCCAGTGTGTTACTGTGCATAATAATTTTTGTTGTTGTTGTTGTTGTTGTGAATTGCTGCTGATGCCAGAGCTTTTCTCTTTAGGACTTTGCCCCAAACAGCTGCCAAATACTGATGTTCCTAGGAATATATACAATATGCAATGCTAATAAACAGTCAAAATTATACTCACTCCCAAAACTCCATGACTGGTGATGTGGCATACGGGTTGGTGAGGTTGGCAATGCTTTCATTGTTAAAATCCACACAGTTTTCTAGAAAGTTAAACAATGTTGTTAAAACATTTTTTTTTTTTTTTTTTTTTCAGTTTTTCATTGATGCAGTACAATGTTTTACTTAGCGCTTAGAAATGATTTCTTTAATCCTCAAATGAACCAACCCGTGTTCCAGTAGTGACCACACGATGCCCAGGGCAGCTCTGTTGTAAAACAGTTGAACAGGTAGAAAATGGCCCAAGCCAATATAACCACATAATAAACATTCAGGTGGGCTTCGATGACTTGGGTCGCATAACCAATGCCTATCAGAAGACACATAACCAATACTTAAAAACAGGAAACCATGCGGTGTTGCAAGCCTTTTCTAATTCACTGTCAATAATGAGAAAAATATAGTTGTAAAATGAACTAGAGTGATTTAGGCCTTACCTTCAAAGAGCGGGCAGACTTTTCGCCAACATGTGATGCCTCCTTCACTAGTGAACTGACCTAGCGCTGTTTCCAGGAAGAAGACTGGGATCCCACAGCAGACGAAAAAGATGACATAAGGCACAAAGAAAGCACCTAAAACAGACACATAAAGTTATACCTCTCAACCCATGTGCATCCATGAGACTTAGCAAATTTACTTAATGAATTCATAACTATTAACTACATAACAACTAACCAAAATAAATAGTAGATGTTTCTTTGTTCTTTTTTAACTGTAAGAGTGACAAATCAAATTACAGAAAGAAATATTTAAGAAGTTCCATTAGTTGTTGGATGTTTCCCAAGCGGTGTGGTTTTATTAGTACATTGTGGGCTAATGTCTCTCAATAAATTTACTGACTTTAGTAATATATCACATTGCTGCAACTAAAATGTATGCAACCCAGGACAAATTGTTTATGTCCCTTCTGTATGTTTTTGTAATCTACAGCTTCATAGTTGCCCTTTTAAAACACACTGCATCTCCAACTAAAAAGTAGTACCATGCCACCATGTTTTTGTCTAGTTTACTTATAACACCACAGGAGTTGACCCAAAGTGCTATCAAGCAAAACTTAAAAGCAAATTTAAAAGTATGGGTGGAAAAAAATATAAACAGGATGCTTGTTCATATATGTCATAAAGTGGGAAAAAAACAAAACAAAACAAAACAAAAAAAAAACCCTCCATCAGCCTTTGACAGTAGGTGAAGTGTGTCACTGAATGAGAATGAATGAATAATCTCTCACCTCCTCCGTTCTTGTAACACAGATATGGGAACCTCCAAACGTTGCCAAGGCCGATAATCTCTCCAGCCACTGACAGCACAAACTCAACCTTATTATTCCACTGTCCTCTCTCATTCACCACCTTCTTATCATTGCTGCGCACTGCGCTCGGGTTCGCCGCTTCGGGGTCCATCGTATCGTCTGCTTTTCCATTTATTATGGGAATCGTCTTTTCGGCTGTCATGACGTCCTACAGCCTGAAACACATGGATTACACCTGTAGCTGAAGCACACTGTCAGCAATGGAAGTGGACGTATTTTATTTTACAGCTGCCGAGAAAAGACTCCTTAGGGCCCGTTCGCACAGGTTGCCTTTTTGCGTTCCAGTAATGTTACGGCTAGATGGAGCGCCATATGGAACAAAACACAGGACGCAAGACGCGTTTTCACGTTAGCGAAGCAACAAAACGAAAATGCCTGCGTTATGGCAGTGTGCTGTTATGTTATTGCGACGCCGAGACGCCTTGTCAAGTTAAAAGAAGTTAAGTTTAAAGCGCGTCTTTGGACCCCTGCGTTCTGTTCTTTTCTGCTGTGATGCATCTCCTTGTTTTTGTAAACAGTCCTTATTTGACTCGGTAAATGCAATTAGATGTAATTGTAATTAAGGCGTTCCGGCTTGTCGCGTCACGTCTTAATTAAATTACAAGCGTTCCGGTTTGTCGCGTCGCGTCAATTGATTGTAACGGGAGCGTTATGTTCTGTGTTTTGGCTATTGTACACAGAGTGTTCTTTGTTTGAATAGCAGCAAAGCTAAGCAGCAGCAGTATCACCACAAGTCATTTAGCGAATTTAGATCAACAAAATGTGTCGATTTACATAGTTCCATCTGTGAGCAAACCCTCATTCATGAGCCCCCTCTCCCCTCATAGTGACTGCGCTGAACCTCACTTACCGGTATAGGTGGTGCAGTGAACCTCCTCAGATCACCCAATAACCACCTGCTTTAAGGGGTGCTTCAGTCTGAACCCGTTTGATAGGAAAAAAGACAAAAAAGAAGAAAAGTGAAAATCCCTGATGGATGTCACAGTGTTGTGACTGTGGCAGTGAGCAGCTCACTACTGCTGTGATCAGAGCTCAGATCTGATCTCCACCGCCTCTCACTGGACAAGAGCCATATGTCCACCAGCACTGGAGTCTACAGTACCTCTAAAGCTCACACCTCCTCAAAACACGCACTCAGCACCAAACTCCTTACCGTTTATGACAACTGTGTGTTTGTAAACAAACCTTATGTATTTATGCGTTTATTGCTATTTTTGTTCTTCAGCTGGTTGTAATATTTATACATGGGCATTATTAGGAGTAGTACTAGTGGTATTGGTTGTTTATTTGTTACTGTATTTTCTCAATGTTGTGTTGAATCTTAATTTTTGCTCTCATAATATAATTTCATATTATTTATTGGTTGCATACGTATTATTATTTTTTATTATGGTTTGTATTAATCTTTATTTCTGTCTCAGAATATAAGTGACTCATTAGTTCTAGCTCTATAGCGTTATTCTGGCACACTGCTTAACTTGACATCCAAATGAAGGTTTAGCTTCAAGTGACTTGTAGATTATCAGCACTAATGTAATCACTCATGAAAGAATCAGTAAGGGGTCTTTGGCATATAGTTGTACCGCTGTTGTTTTGAATTTTATTAGCTCTCAGTGTTAGTGTTTTTATGCAAATATTATAGCAGGTTACTGTTGCATTTAGAATTACTTTGAAGCATTAAACTTCACAGTTACTGTACTTTTTACAGTTATTGTACTGAATTTTGTGTATTGTGTTTCTCATTCACTATTACTGCTTTAACATAGTCCGGTAATTCTCAAGAACAACTAGCCACAAGCTGCAAACTGCTACAAAGGCTTTCTCCATGCACCTTAATGAGTCTCATGGATTTTTTTTATTTATTTATTTTTTTCACACTCACTTGCTTGGTCTCTCAACAGGAAGAATTGCTTGGATGGCGGGAGCTCTTAGCTCCCCTAGTGTTCTGAGTAGCATGGAAAAGAGTGACCTACTCACTATACACCCCTCAATTAAGGGTCAGTTGTCATTTTAACCTGAATGAAGCAGGACACTGCATAGAGAGAGGCCACCAAAGATGCTGGCAAGGGCTCCCTTGAGACACAATTAGCTGATATTTGCATTTTGGTAAAATAATGAGAAACATATAATCAACAAACAACATTTTTGTAGTAATTTGTTCAAAGTTATCATACACATATCTTTATGAGCTCATAGTGACTCAGAGATTTATGGAATATTTGAACTTAATGTGCATGACAATTTAAGAAAACCGTGAAAAAGCTAAAAGATATTTAAAGTAGTGTTAAACGTAAAGTAAGATGACCACTTATATGTCAAACTTACACATTACAACAATGCACTCTGGGGCAAGAAGACACACATACCTTACACATTTCTCTATAGCCGGTACAAAACCTCAACACATTTAATGAATTTTCTTTTAAAGTGAAAAGATAAAATTAGACTACCTGAATTGACACAGAAAGCCTGTGGAAGCCCATTTCCGTGACTTGTTATCTCACAATTCTGACTTCATTTCTCAGAATTGCGAGTTTATATCTCACAATTCTGAGAAATGAAGTCAGAATTGCATGATATAAACTCACAATTCTGAGAAATAAAGGTTCAACTGCGTGATATGAACTCGCAATTGCGAGAAAAAAAAAGTCAGAACTGCTAGATACAAACTCGCAATTGCAAGAAAAAAAAGGCTGAATTGCGAGACACAAAGTCGTAATTGTGAGAAAAATTCTGACTTGTTTTCTCGCAATTGTGAGTTTATATCCTGCAAATGTGACTTTATAACTTGCAGTTGTGCATTTATATCTCACAGTTCACAGAAAAAATGTAAACTCGAAATTGTGAGAAAAAAAAGTCGCAAATACCTTTTTTATTTTTTATTCAGCAGCAGAAACGGGTTTCCATAGAATCGGGCTTCCATAGGAAAGCCTGTGTGGCATGTTGTTACCAGTGTTATTATTTTTAAATTTAATGAGATGAGGTTAGCTGTAAATTTCAGAACAGCTTTAACTGTCATTGGTTATTGAATTTTTTGAAAACACAATTTTAAAATTGAATTGTTGATTTAGTATTTTGCGTTAATGACACTTAAACATATATAAATATTAATTAAAATGATATCAAAAATCATTTATACATTCGCCTCATTTAAATAATTTTACATTTTGGCAAGTAAGAACTAGTAATTTTTTTTATTATTATTATTTCATTTATTTAATTTACTTTGTATTTTAATTTATTTTAGGCTATATATAGATTATAATGATTTATTTGTTTGCCTTTGCAGTGTAAAATGAGTTGCTGAAATTAACATTTTTATATAAGCTTATACTTCATTTACATGTTTGATGTTAAAGGGATAGTTCACCCACAAATTAACATTTTGCCATCATTTACTCACCCTCATGTTGAAGTGAATGGGACAGAAAAAAAAAAAAAAAAAAAAAAAAAAAAAAAAACAGAAGAAAAAAAAAACTCATTCAGGTTTGGATCATCATGAGGGTGAGTAAATGATGGCATATCCCTTCAACTGGTTGTTAGGGCACCAATATATATTGGAAATAAGTTGTAAGGAGTTCACATTCCAACATTCACATATGCAGTACAGTACACATAGCATTTTAAGCTATTCATCTGACAATTGTGTATGTGGTGTATAAATTACCTGCTTCCTACTTTTTCCATTTCAATGGCAAGAGTGTCCCAACCTGAATTCAACCCTACAGTTAGTGAAGTTAAAGCAGCTGTACGTAGCTTTCTGTATTTTTGTGACTTCGGAGCCCCCTACAGTTAAGTGAGTGGAATTCACTGTCGTGTTAGCCGTACACGAGCATTTGTTTCTGCTGTAAAGCAATACAACCTTTTCGCGTACCCACTCAGAAAATGTGTACACTCCCAGCACAGAGGGAAATAAACAGGGTTTGCCTTATTAGAAATAAGTGAACCAGCAGAATGAATTCAAACCTGATATTTTAAGGAAAAAAAAAAAAAATACTTACTGTAAAGTTTTTTGAGTGAAAAATCACTTATCTAGCTTAAAGGATATGTTCACTTCCAGAACAAAAATTCACAAATAGTGTACTCACCCCCTTGTCATCCAAGATGTCCGTGTCTTTCTTTCTTCAGTCGATAAGAAATTATGTTTCTTGAAAAAAAAAAAAAAATCAGGAATTATCTCCATATAATGGACTTCAATGGTGCCCCCAAGTTTGAACTTCCAAAATGCAGTTTAAATGCAGCTTCAAATGGCAATCCCAGCCGAGAAAGAAGGGTCTTATTTAGCAAAACGATCAGTCATTTTTTAAACAAATTGACAATTTATATGCTTTTTAACCTCAAACGGCTGCGTTAACGCCATATCATAATTACCGTAATGTCGATATGACAACATGTGACGTTCTGCTCGGAGCTGTTCACGTCCTCAGACTCGGAATTATGCTTTTCTATGTCCAAAATCTAAAACCCAATTTGGTCCAGTGCGTAGATCCAAATAAACGTGGAGTAAGCAAACAATTAAGATCTGCACACGGTTATACACCAGGCTTATACCTCCTCAAAAATCTTTATTACATGCAATAAATGTGCAAAGGTGCAAAACGTTTTCGAGACAAAGCTCTTCCTCAGTGCCCTCAGTTTGATCTTCTTTGAACGTTCACTTTGTATACACTGGGTTGGTACTTCTGCAGCGATGTAGGACAATTTTGAAGTTGGAGGAGAAAATTCGTTTTATTTTAATTATTTATTTTTATTTTTTTTTAGAAAATAATGAATCATTTTGCTAGCTAAGACCCTTCTTCCCTTCATGAGTAAATTATGTGTACATTTTTGTTCTGGACGCCTTAGAATTATAAGGTTCTATCTGCATTCTAAGCACTTTTGAGATATTGAGCTTTAAAGTTTTTGTGTTCCATAGACTTGTGTAGTCAGAACCATTCAGAACCCAACATGCACACAGTTTACAAAAGAAACATCACATAATGTAAATAAATTGTCACAGAATAAGAATATGTCAGTTTTGACAAAAATGTCAGATAGAACCTTATAATTCCAAGGCGGCGAAGTGTAGTTGGCCCTGTCAGCTGGGACTGTTTTTTTTTTTTCTTCTTCTTCTTCTTCTTTTCTTCTCTCTTTTTTTTTTAACACAAACATTCATCTAAAATTCATTTTTAGAATTATTAGAGTTGTTACTTTTTTTTCTTTTGAATTCCTAAACGAGGGCCTTATGAAATTAACGACAGTGCCTGCTGTAACATTTTCCTGTAAAGCTGTTGTGCAACATTGTTCGTTGTGGAAAGCACAAGACTGTACAAATAAAACTGAATTGACTTGACTTGCTCTCTTATCTTATGGGCAGTCATTGGTTATTATTTAATATGTGGTCCAATATAATTTATAGATAAAAATTCGGCAGAGAAATGTAAATGGAGCAGTTGATATAATAAGAAATTGGACCATTTGCAGCAAAATGAATTTGTCTGATCCTGGATAAAAAGTGTCTTATCTAATCGTCCTCCAGGAGGCGCTGTATACATGTACAGAACTATGAGGTGAAGGAAATGACTTTTAGCCTAATTGTCTGTGTGGTTTGGATTATCAAATCTTATGAAAAATGTTATAATCCAAATAATTGAATCTTTAAAGTCCACATATGGTAAAGCTCACAAGGAAAATGACATGGTATTTTTTCACCAGATCTGCCATATGGAGCAAAATATTGTAAAATGTGTTAAACGGAGTTAAGAAATAACAACTGAGAAAGTCAAATTAGCCAATATACGTTTTATAAACACACACACAAACATCAGGGCAGTGGATGTGTAGAACCTTGTGAATGACAATCAGTTCTAATTCTGTGGAAATCTTCAGAGCTTCCATGTGGGCTTACAAACTGGTTTGATAGAAGCTGTACACTTATACTTATTATTATTTACCTTATTTAATTGAATACACAACAATTAAATTTGAGATCCGTACGACTGATCAATAGGTTATTTCCTTCACATACTTTCACAGATGGTTTAGGGTTTTGTGACTTGGATAAAAATTTGTGACTGACTCTGTGATCTTTTCTAAAAGAGTTGGGGCCCCTGCCTGACCACTGCTGGGGTACTTTGGAATAAAGAGTCAGAGAAATGGACATCCTCAGCCATAAAGTTCTGCCTCTCAGTCAGATGTAATTAGGGACAATTACAATCTGGATGTATCCTCCTTTCATTGTGTAACCGAGCCTGTGAAAAGGATGGACGGAAAACACACATATATCACGGTGACGCGATGCATAAAAGGTGGCCCCTTGCTAAGCATTTAAAATAGCCCCTTTGAAGGCTTTGGAAAGACGCAAAGTTGAAAACAAGGTTGAGCAATACAAACAGTGCAAGTCTCTATGGCAATGTTGCTTCCAGGGAGGAGAATAACTGGCCCTTGTGTTCTCTCATTCTCTCAGGCTGTTCAGGAGTGGTGGGGTGAGCAGAAAAGGAAGCGTTAGGAAGTAAAACCTCAGGGAAATGTGTGTGCGCACAGCTGAGAAACTTAGACATGATGATTTCTTCCTACAACAACTGGACTAAAGACTATTTGCTGACAAACCAAAATGTACTTTAGTTCTTATAAAGAAAGTGTTGTGTTCAACCAATTTCAGGGGATTCCACTAGTTTTCCCCAGGCAGGGTTGCCAGGTCTTTACAACAAAAAAACACCCAATTGTTAATCAAAACTAGCCCAATTGTGTTTCAAGGCGGGTCCCCTGTTAAAAATCATGTTCTGAGGGTTAAATATCACATTATTGGTAAAAGATAAAATTAGACTACCTGAATTGACACAGAAAGCCTGTGGAAGCCCATTTCCGTGACTTGTTATCTCACAATTCTGACTTCATGATATAAACTCGCAATTCTAAGAAATAAAGGCGCAACTGTGTGACATGAACTCGCAATTGCGAGTTATAGTCAGAATTCCGAAATATAAACTCGCAATTCTGAGAAATGAATTATGAGTTCATATCACGCAATAAAGTCAGAATTGTGAGATATAAACATCTTTTTTTCCTCTCAGAACTGGACTTTATAACTCACAATTGCGAGTTTATATCTCACAATTCTGAGAAGAAGAAAAAAGTCAGAACTGCGAAACTGGCAAATGCGAGTAAAAAAGTCAGAATTGCAAGATACAAAGTCGCAATTGTAAGAAAAAAAGTCTGAATTGTGAGAATTGAGTTCATGTCTCGCAATTCTGACTTTATTTCTCACAATTGTGAGTTTATATCTGCACAATTGGCAGTACATACTTTCACAGATGGTTTAGGGTTATGTGACTTGGATAAGAATTTGTGACTGATCTGTGATCTTTTCTAAAAGAGTCGGGGCCCCTGCCTGACCACTGCTGGGGTACTTTGTAATAAAGAGTCAGAGAAATTGACATCCTCAGGTCTTTACAACAAAACCCGCCCAATTGTTAATCAAAACTAGCCCAGTTTTGTTTTCTGGGGTTAAATATCATGTCATTGGGGTCGCTATAATCCGCGGGAAAATGACGGACTTGGCAACACTGTCCCCAGGCTACACTTTAGTTAAAAATGAATTACTAAAAAAAAAAAAAATAATAAATTACTTCCTGTATTTATATATCTCTAGTTTTTGGCAGACCACTTACTATAGACAGATTAGTTCAGTAAAGATTTAGCCCTTTAAAATAATATGTAATTTCATAAAACTGTCTAGGTACTAGTAGATAGAAAATGTGTCTTTGTCCATACTGTACATAGTTTTACTGTTGTGAGGTACAGTATGTGTCAGTAATGGCAGCTTGAGTTCAGCAGGTGGTCCGGGGATCAGCTGCCGTGTTTCTCTTCCCTCATGAGACTGACGGTCCCCTGCAGATATTATCACTTAATTACCCCACCAGGGGCTTTAGTCATTATTGTTTTCTCATGGCATCAGAGGTACACTCAATAACATACACATATTAGACATGCTTTTTATGCAGGAGCTCTTTTACTTTTAAGAGCTTCCTCAACACTGTATTGTAATATCTTTATCCTAGCTGACATAAACACGTTTGAGGTTACTTGTAGTCAATAAATATGTCATTAGGGTTTTAGACTTTCAAAAGGTGCACCCAAAGAATGCATATTAGTACCTTAAAGTTACATAATAGTCCCTCAAGCGTATGCATTTACCATTTTGTAATTAATATTAGTACATTTTTAAAATTGCAGGGAGTTTATTGTCGAAATGAAAGATAATACAGTGTAAAAATGATATTATATTATAATTATTATATGATCAGTAAGTCATGGCAGTATATGTTTACAACTAGATTATTTATTATTATTATTATTATTATCAGTTAAATACAATTTAAGTGAAAATGACTTGTACAGGTAATTTGGTTATACTTAAGTTCAGTTACTGCCTTAAATTTTTAAGTTGAAGTGGGTGGAAATTTTTTTTACAGTTAACAGATGAACACTGATAAAGGAAGTAACTTGATGTAGATATTCTGTAGAAGTACTTTCAGGACAGTCAATGAGCAGAGAACACACAGGAGGTCACACACAAAGATAACAATTAGTGGACCATGGAAAATCAACAAAGTAGGCTGAGGTATGTTCTCTAGAGGTCGGTGCAATCCTTGGGTGTGAACATCCACAAGACCAGGCAATGTGTTTGTGCGAAAGGTGAATGTTTAGGCAGACCTAGAGGAGTGAGATAATGAGCGTCAGGCTTATCAGTGACACAATGACAGGGCTGTGATAAATGAGGTTGATAAATAAGTGACAGCCTAAATAGCTAATCAACTCACTGTGCTGAAAAGTCTTGTTGCCATCCACCATTTTGTCCATCAAGCTTTACTGAACAGTTGTACACAAACCTTTTTTTATTTGGCAATTCCTTTAAATGCAAAGTCCTGTCATGAAACTCTAAATGGAGCAGGCTGATGGTTCCCCAAGGCAAACTGATGATATTCACAGCGTTAAACTACTTGGCACAAGCTGATTGGTTCATGCTGCATACGCAGCCAATGAGCTTGCTGCTTTACATTTAAATGTCTGGTTGGCATTCACTAGAGCAGTTCGCAATGTGCTTTTAGAGTTGCTCTGAAACCCTCCACCTTCCCCAGCTCCACTTGTATAGATCTGCTGGTGGAGGAGAGTTGGACAAGGAGACGAGGAGAAAACTTGACAAAATAATACATTTTTAATAAAACAAAACAAAAGGTAATATAAAGAAGGCAGAATGACTAGGAACACAGGAAGACATCTAAAGACATTCAACACCGAACACAGGACACTGGAAACACTGGGCTTAAATGCATTTCAAACGAGGGAATTAACAAAACACACCTGGGATCAAATTAACTAGACAAAAACAAGAAACATGACCATATAAGGAAACAGGAACTAAGGCTGGGGGGAAAACACGGAACATAAAATCCAGAATCCTGATAATTAGTTTAATGGCATCTTTTTATGACTGAAGGCCAGTTTCACTGATAGTAATACTACTGACGAAATTTTCTTTTCTTTTTTTTCCCCCCTAATATTTAACTATAGACTATAGCCATTCAACATTACAGCATAACTGAGAGCTATCAAAAATTAATTTAATTGAAAATACTAAATTCTAAATTAAATATAGATGAATTCTTAAAGCTACAAAAGTTATTGATTTACTCTTTTTTTCATTTGTTCTTTGATTAACAGACATCACAGCAGCTGGGTTATTAGGTTATTTTGGCTTTAAAAGCTGCCGCTGCTAACGTAAATAATTCCACTGAACTGAATGAAACTTGCATATTTAGCTGATTATTGCTGCTAAAAATGATCAATTATTGTCATGTTTTGGGCTGTACTAATTTTAGAGTACTATAGACTGCCAAAAGTTATAGCAAATCAACAAGAAGAGTGCAAAAAAAAAACTGTCTGAGGAAAGAAGGTGTTTGTGGTTGGCCAAACTGAACCAGCATTTCCAGAGCAAAAATCTTGACAACATTTGTGTTTGTTCTATTTATTTCTGGTCAGGTAGGTAGGCTAATATCTAATACTGCTCATACGTATCTTTACAACTTATTAATTTTGATTTGTAAAAATATTGCGCACTTTCCTGCATACTAAGTCCTTCTCTACATGATTTAGCAGCTTCCACACGTTTTTCGACAGCATATGTTAGCAAAACAGCATATTAAGTGGTACATTAACCGTGCAATCCATGCTGTTGTTTACATCTGAGTATTGCCGATATGGCCACGCATCCGGGCAACTGACCAAATCGTGACGTAAGTGCAAACCTTCTATCACGCTGACAGGACAGGTAAATTGTTTTTTACTAACATATGGCCTGACAACATCTCATCTGACCATAGTTCACTGTTGTTCTACTGAAGCTGCCTCATCATCTGTACCTTTCTCGCGTTCGCTTGACTAGCGCCTGGTGCTGAAGTGAAGCTGGAGTATGTGTCTGAAAAGTCTCCCGTTTGATGTGGTTGTAAAGACATTCTGAGTCTATATAAACGCAATTCTTGTCAAGAAAAGGAGAGTTGTGAGTGGAGTGGCTCCGCCCCTGCGTTAACTGTGTTAAATATTTTTAACGCTGTTAAACTGGAAAAATTAATTGCCCACATTAACTCGCTAATTTTGACAGCACTAGTTATTATATATGCTATTTGTGCAGCAGCAGTATGTCTTAAAGGAACACTCCACTTTTTTTAAAAAATAGGTTCATTTTCCAACTCCCCTTGAGTTATACAGATGTGTTTTACCGTTTTTGAATCCAATCCGGTTTTGGCAATTTTATAAATGCACTTTTAGCATAGCTTAGCATAAATCATTAAATCCGATTAGACCATTAGCATCTCACTATAAAATGTCTAAAGAGTTTCGATATTTTTCCTATTTAAAACTTGACTCTTCTGTAGTTGCATCGTGTACAAAGACTGGCGGAAAATGAAAAGTTGCGATTTTATAGACCGATATGGCTAGGAACTATACTCTCATTCCGGCGTAATAATCAAGGAATTTTGCTGCCGTACTATGGGTGCAGCAGGCGCAATGATATTACGCAGCGCCTGAAAGTGACCGGCACTAAGTTTGTGTAGATGCAGAGTTGCAGCCGGTAGGGCTGTGACGGTCGCAATGACAACCGCACCACCGCGGTCGTGGATTGCCACCGCGGTGGTCAGTTGCCACCGGCAATACTGCACGTGATGTCACACAATCTGTAACAAGCATAAAATACAGTTTCTTTAACAATTTCTCTGCCGTGGCCGTTTTTAGTGTCCCCGCCGGCAGCAGCAGCAGCAGCGAGCGCAAGTGCCTTTGCAGCTACTGGAAGAGATCCGCGTTCAAACGCACACAATAGGCTAAAGCTTGCAAAGCTCTGGGAAAACTAATTACCATGAATGTGTCGTGAGGAAATATTAATATTATTAATAAATTATTATTAATAAACTAGTGTTTTCTGAGCAAGTGTCGCAAATATGACGATCCTGAGACGCCATCTGCTCATTGGACACGCCTTTAGAGAGAAATGCATCTCTACGGATTTTATAATGAAAGAGTTTTTGTTTTCGATTTTAATTTCTTAGTTTTAAAGTAGTAAAGTAATAATTTAAAGCTTTCTATAGATATATTTATCCTGACTGTAAGGCAACTATTCGCTGAGTTTGTTTCATTTTTGTGCAGCGCTCCTGTTCAACACCGAGAAATCAGAAAGCGCATCGTGTGTGTTTTCTTTATTTTTACAAATGCACAACATTTTGTTGATAATGTGAGTGCACGCAAATAAAATTAGACCCTTTACAGTTCCAGATGATATAGTACGCTTACCTTTAGGAGCAAATATTATGGCGTATTTAATTTTTTTTTTTTTTCTTTTTTTGCAAGTGATTGCGCTGGCGCCTCCATGTCCTGCAAAGTGCATTTAGCTTCCACTCTCCAACAAACCACTGTATGCGCAAAATAGCATGCATTTCTCTAAGTTAAACGTTTAAAATAACATTGTGATATGCTTGAAGATTTTATTTTAGGCAAGTTGTGATGATTTGAGAAGGTAAAATTGATCAAACATAGGCTGTGATCAACTCACTGCCTGCCTCTGGCTGCTTGGTCGTTAAAGCAAAAACCTTAATTTAACAAACAAAAAATGTTCCAAACATATTTCTAAATTAACTTTATAAAAAAACGAAAATAAATATAACTACGTTCCTATTAAAAACAAAACTGAGCTATTTTAATGAATGCAACAGTGTAATGGGAAAGAGAGAGAAAAGACTCGTGCCGGTAATTTTGATGAGCCGTCGGACAAGGGTTGGGCGAGGTTGTTACGAACTTAAGCAACAAATGTTTGTTTAATATTTACAGTTCTTATTTTGGCTACCTTCTTATTAAACTGTATAATTTCTTTAATATTTACTTTAGTGTTTTGTAGGCTGAAATAAACACGCACATTTGTTAATAATTTTTGAGCCTTATTTTTTATGTTTCAAAAAAAAAAAAATTATATATATACATCTCAACACTCCCACCGTCAAAGCCCTTGCAGCCGGCAGAGTTGACGGCTGCGTAATATCATTGCGCCTGCTGCACCCATGGTACGGCAGCAAAATTCCTTGATTATTACACCGGAATGAGAGTATAGTTCCTAGCCATATCGGTCTATAAAATCACAACTTTTCATTTTCCGCCAGTCTTAGTACACAATGCAACTACAGAAGAGTCAAGTTTTAAATAGGAAAAATATCGAAACTCTTTAGACATTTTATAGTGAGATGCTAATGGTCTAATCGGATTCAATGATTTATGCTAAGCTATGCTAAAAGTGCTACCGCCAGACCCGGCGATCGGCTGAATGGATTCAAAAACGGTAAAACACCTCTGTATAACTCTAGGGGAGTTGGAAAATGAGCCTATTTAAAAAAAAAAGTGGAGTGTTCCTTTAAATACTCACAGCATCATATCAGCATATGTATTGGCAGTAGCAAGTTTCTGTACTTGCTTTGCAGCAGCAGCGGCAATCATATACAACAACAGCAATAACCAGCAGCAGCGGTAATTCAGCAGCATAGCAGATCTATTCTGCCAAGACCAAATACATTAACATTGTCATGTCCATTACCATGCTAAAATCTTCAGAGAGTTGTCATGATTGAACTATGAGGAAAAACTGGGTTGTTATGGCACAAGCAAATTGGATACTTTGGAGTTTATTCATTTGCTGAATTTAGCTAGTAATCTGCAAGCGATGGATCAGATTTGTCTTTCTTTATGACACTGACCTTGGTGAATTTTACACAAAAGTCTGGACAAACAAAAACAAGTTCAAAATCATCCTACATCGCTGTTTCACCTTTTGTTTTTTGTTTTTTTTGTAAAGGGCATTTGATCTTCTTTGAACGTTCATTTTGCAAACACTGGGTTGGTACTTCTGCAGTGATGTAGGACGAGAAAATTAGTTTTTCAATATACCCTAACAGTATTGATCCGGATTACACAGAGTTTGCATGTGCATTGCAGAGAATAGACAAGATGAATGTTTGAGGTTAAAAAGTATATGAATTTATTTATTTTATTTTATTTTATTTTTTTTAGAAAATAACCAATCATTTTGCTAGCTAAGACCCTTCTTCCTCAGCTGGGATCGTTTAGAGCCCTTTGAAGCTGCATTTTGGAAGTTCAAACTCACTGGCACCATAGAAGTCCACTATGGAGCACAATTCTGGAATGCTTCCCTCAAGAAACATGATTTCTTTACAACTGAAGAAAAAAAAGACACAAACATCTTGGATGACAAAGGGGTGAGTAAATTATCTGTAGATTTTTGCTCTGAAAGTGAACTTTAATTAAACATTCTCGTAAGATTAATTACTTCATGTCAGTCTATTGCTATTGTATCAACTATTTTACTATAACTCCTCCCATGAACTGCATATAAAAACAAAACAAGCAATGGTTGGTCACTTTATATAAGGCCAATGCAATCAGGATCAGTCTTCGTGTTTTGGCTATAGTGGATACCTGATAACAAGTATTTGTAATTAAATCCTTGAAAATTTCAGTTCAGATAAATCCTTTTGTAAAATCAAAAGCCAGTAATTCCCTGAGCAAAGCTGAAGCACCTCTGTAAAACTGAGTGATTTGCTATAAATCACCTCACTCAGTTATTAGCATTATCCTCTGGTGCAATAGTGTTAAAAAATTACAGACACTAAACAAAAGAGAAGCTACAATGAATACTGGATGGAAAATTGCAACAGGATTCTTGATACTGTGGCTTTGTTTTTCAGCCTCTCGGTTTTGGTTGGTGTAGGGTGTGATGGAGAGTGAGTGAGGAAGGGAGGGAGCTGTTGGGGCGTTCTTGTAGTTTCCCATGTCATTCCTACAAACGGGCTTCCCTAACAGGAACCATAGGTATGCTGATCTCATTAGAACAATTACTAAAGGCCTGCATTTTCCAGCCCAGCCTTTAAAGACCCCAGGGCAATGTAATTTCAAAATCAACCCTTTCCAAAAAAGCACCAGTGTTGGCACTTTCTAAAGGACTGTCAATTACTTCTCTCTCCATTCTGCAAAAGGAAAGCAGCATGATTCAACCAGGCCCAGATAAAGGGCCATTCTTTCGGGAAATCAGCCTGCGCATGGACTTGAATTCATTCTGCATTAATCTGTGGCCGCCTGTGGGAGCTCACTAAATATTCATCAGCAGTGCCAGGCACATCACTGCATGCAAATGGAGCATTCCTGACGTGGAGATACTTCAGTATTCTCCCTCTTCCTCGGGTACTCTATCTCTCTCTGTTTTAGATACTTCTTAAGTTTTCACTGCTCTAAGTTGTGCCGTTTCATTCTGAGATTTTACTACAACCAACTTCAGCTATACAAAAACTAGACGCAGTTTGTAGGTCACCTCAAGATCCATGATAAAAGCTGTTTAACTAAGAGATCAGGGAGAACAGCATGATGGGAAGGCTAATAGTCTTTGAGGCTAAACTTATGTAACTGTGGGCTAGTGTACTTTAGTACAACATGTCTTTAACATTTTCCAAGCCATATTGTCTTGACTCACAAGGATAGAATGGAGACTGCTTGTGGAATGATGTGTTCAAGAGCATTTAAGGTGTGGACCAGGTTTTACTGAAGTCAGCCATGTAAGAGGAAGAGAACTCTGTAAGAACTCAAAAATTCATCATCATTTATTGAAACCAAGCTGCAAAATGATTCATTTTTCGTCTTCGCAATGTGTCACATAGATGAATGCATCAGGGCATGAGCTCCTCCTCCGCAGCACATCAATGCCTGCATTTACATCATTGCATCCTTCACCCGTCACTGGCACCAATAGGTGAGATGATAAGGAGAGGACAATTCTTACATACTACAAGGTACATTCAGGTTTGGACATTCTTGATTTAGTGCTTTTATTTAGCAAACATTAATCAGATTAGAAAATTCTGCTATAATACTTCAAACACTGTGCTGATTTTTTCTGAGGAAACCGGTGATGCCTTCCTTAGGATTCCAACATTATGAAAGCTTGGCTGAAATCATTTTTAATAAAGTTTCTGATCCTGTCATTGTAATTCTCTATTTTCTATTATCTATTGGCTGTGGTACTGCTTTTTTCAAAATGGTATAGCACCATGCTTGTCTTGGTGTTTTCCAATTATGAAGTGGCACTGTTTGTTTTGAACAAGTGTTGATCCCCTCCAACATACAGTTGTTTGCATGAAACAACTTTACACCTGTATTCATGCTGTACCTTAGACATCTTCATCTAGTTTTGCTTTATACTACTTGCTTGACCCTATAGTGGTGGTTGATCAAACTCTTCCAGTGTTCAAGTGGCTCTACACTGTCACCTTGAAGATTTTTCAATGGCCTCTTTGATGTTGCAGATGGCATTGACTCTTGCCATCACTCCTGCAATGCACTGATTGTCATAAAGACAGATTGCCCTGTAGAACTGCTACACCCAACCTCAACTGGCATACACTATGTCCAGCCTTGACAGTCACTGGCCAGAGTTTCATACTTGGCCCTCTTCCTCTGATGGGCGCCCTCCCAGCACTCCTCCCAAAGAGGATTCCTCTAAAAGGAGGAAGCTGTTAGTTGACTAAGAGACCAGAAGTATGTCTAGCCTCAAATTAGTCCTGAAGATGTGCTGCCGGAACTTCAGTCACTTTTCTCATTCTTAGATGTAAGCTGCCCTGGTATTAATCTGGATCCTGTCCCTGGTCACTCCTAAGATTTACAAAAGTAGCTACTTTCTTACCACTTTGCCCCACTGGAAGATGTGACTGGAGAGCACAATATGTATGCACACTCCCTAGTTCAGGAATCCAAGATGCTAATATATCTGTCCAGAGCCTGCTCCTAGGTCACCCAAGCCTGTTGCAGTTTCATATCTACAGCTGTACTTCACCTCATGCAGCACTACCCAAACCTGGATCAGTGTCTGTCTCTCTTTACCTTCTATAATGTTAAACTGAGAAGTTGAAAGTTTCTAGCCTTGCTTATCCTGGTTATAGATCACTATGGCACAGCCGAAACTTGCAGAACAGCCCTCTTTGGCATGCATGTCTTTGTGGTTCTGTTCTGTTCTTTTACTTTCTCTCTCTCCTAATTATATTTCTGGGCTTTATATGATAGGACAGTCAGAAGAAGAAGAGACAAGAATACATAGAAGAAGATATGGGACTATATGTGCACAAAGCTTAGAGCATTTTTCATGCTCCTGTCCACCTATTATCACAAGTATTACCGCTCTCACCCTGAAATCTTCTTTGGAAGCAATTGATGTTACATGATTAAAGGAGAAGTTCACTTCCAGAACAAAAATTTACAGATAATTTACTCACCCCTTTGTCATCTAAGATGTTCATATCTTTCTTTCTTCTGTCGTAAAGAAATTATGTTTCTTGAGGAAAACATTTCAGGAATTATCTCCATATTGTGGACTTCTATGGTGACCCCAAGTTTGAACTTCCAAAATGTAGTTTAAATGCAGCTTCAGATGGCTCTAAACGATCCCAGCTGAGGAAGAAGGGTCTTATCTAGTAAAACAATTGGTCATTTTCAAAACAAATTGACAATTTATATACTTTTAAACTCAATCTTTTGTTGGATAAGACGCTTCTTCCTCAGCTGGGATCATTTAGAGCCATTTGAAGCTCCTCAAGAAACATAATTTATTATCGACTGAAGAAAGAAAGACATGAACATCTTGGATGACAACGGGTGAGTAAATTATCTGTAAATTTTTTTTTGTTGTCAATATCCTCAGTTTGGATGCCAAACTCAGCTTCTGAAGGGCCACAGTCCTACAGAGTTTAGGTCCAATCCTGCTCCAACACACATAACTGTAGTTTTCAAATAAACCTGATGGACTTGAAAAGCTGGATCAGGTATGTGTAATTAAGTTTGAAACTATACTTCGTTGGGCCTCTGCGAACGGAGTTTGACACCCCTGAACCGTCTCAGCCAATCATTCCAAACTTCTAGCACAGACCTGGACTGCTGTTTGTCCTTCAAGCTACTGCTGAACTATTTGTCTAGGTTCTTTACCAGCTTCTTTGGAATTTCTGAAATTAGTGGTCCTTGTCTTTAAGATCAACTAGTGCTGGTTTGAAGCACATCCATCTCAAGTCTCAAATCCACCTTGATAGCCAATCATTTCAGGATAATGATGTTTAGAAGTGATATTATGTTATGAATGACAAATGTGTATCTTCTTATTTAATACAGTGAGAATAAACAGGCCATGAATATGACCTTTAAATTTTTAAAGTAATAATGAATCACCATGATACATTCATGAGTGTGATAATTACATCATGAGATAATCAAGCTGCTCAAAAGCAAAATGTAGTTTCATTTTCTTTTCTTTTTTTAAATACATTTAACCAAAGACATACTCAGGTGACTTATAGCATGTCACAAATAAAAATTCCTTTTGTTAGGGGCTAAAAAGAAAAGGTGAGTTCCAACACATCTTTATTGTGTTGTCAATTATATCATAAAGACATCTTTATAGTTCTGAGTAAAACACATGTATGTCATCATGCATTTGTTTGACAAAGGGATTCACACTTCCAGAGTTGGTCACCTGATTTCACTCCACAGATCATTTGTGTTGTATTTTCAGCCATCAGACAAAGACTGCACCATGCCTGCATCTTAATCTTTAAGTGTTGTTTTATACTCAACTCTGCCCTCTGCTGTTCTCAACATGAATAACAACAGACAATGGCACATGAAACCAGTGAAATGAGAAATACATTAATATATATATGGCTGCCCTATGAAAACCTTTGTACCCTGTAATACACAAAAAAGACTATTGTTCTTTATGATAGTCAGGTTGAAAGATACAAATTAAGACAGTGGACTTTTGTCTTGGTTAAATTTGGTTATGAGTGATAGTGATGACTGGGCAGTCTCTAATACAAATGTGAAGAGAACACTAAATAAGACAGTGGTGTTACATATGATATTGACAGTATAAAGATTTGAAATTGAATATCTCTCCTGTACACACACACACACACACACACACACACACACCTGTGTCATCAATTGCTGCTTTCTTGTTGGTTCTTCATTTATGTCTTGACTTTGATGCAAGCAGCAACCAGTAGCCAGTGTAGTGAGACAGAGAGAGGTGCAACAAAGGCTCTCTTCGTCTCATTAAAGAGAAGTTGTGCTGCTGCATTCTGGAACATTTCTAGAGGTTTGACTGGACATGTCAGACGTCCAGCCAGAAGAGCATTGGAATAGTCCAGTTTAGAAATGACCAAGGCCTGGACAAGGCCTTGTGCAAAACCAGGACAGCAGCCCATGGCTAAAAATAAAGCTGCATTCACGCCATATCGTAATTCCGAGATGAAAACACGTGACAGTCTACTCTATCTGAATTATGTGTTTATATAGCAACACTATCAACGCCAAAGCCCTCACGTGCTCCCGAACTCGTAATTTGTAAACTCGGAATGTTCTGAGAGTTAAAGATGCTTTCACGCCATATCGGAATTCCCGTAATTACTAGATTCCAACTTGTAAAAAGCGCTCACGTCCTCGAAGGATCGTAATTACAACTTGTGAACTGGGAGACTTCTGAGAGGTACGACTTGTACCACATGACCGCTGTACCGCCTGACCAATGTAAACTCTCTGCTCTCTGTTGTTGATAGTGTTGCCATAGAAAAGCATAATTCCGAGTACATTAACAGCTCCGAGTAGAACGTCATGTTGTCATCTCGAAATTACGATAACTACGATATGGCGTGAACGCAGCATTAGGTGCTACCTCTGAGTCCAAAATGTCACGTGTTGTCATCTCTCGAAATTCCCGTAATTACGAGATTCCAACTTGTAAAAAGCGTTCACGTCCTCAGACTCGGATTTATGATTTTTTATGGCAACACTGTCAACACCTAAACAGAGCCTACGTTGGTCAGGTGGCGCAGCGGTCATGTGGTACAAGTCGTAGCTCTCAGAAGACTCCCATTTCACAAGTTGTAATTACGAGTTCTAGGAGGACGTGAACGCTTTTTACAAGTTGGAATCTCGTAATTACGGGAATTCCGATATGGCGTGAACGCACCTTAAGACATGGGGTGAAGGCAGCATAACTATTGATTTTGTTCCTCAGCCAAGCAGGAACGATTGTTGACGCTTAGTCCCACCCCCGTGCCCAGATTGGTTCAAACTGTCATCTATTCAACCAATAAACACAGTTTTTGGACTTTTGAACCACCAATTAGCATGTTTCTTTGGAATTTCGAACAAACTCAAAGTGAAAGTAAAGTGTGTTGTGTCTGCATAAAAACAAACACAAAATAATTTTATGTTTTTACGTGGCTATGCGCTGTCCCGGTAAAACGCGAAATACACCCAGGATCGATCGATCGATTTGTTATATTATGGAAATTCTTCTTATATAGTTTATAAAGATCATCTGCGCTATTTTTTTCTGTTGCACTCTGCATATTTTTCTCTCATTTTGTGTGTAGTTTGTGAATCACTTGCACGGTTTGTATATTTGTTGCACATCATTTGTGCAGTTCTTTTCACTACTTGCTGCACTGTTTGCATTTGTTGTTCATATTCTGACTGAAAATACATTTCTCTGAAAAAAAAAAAAAAAAACATCTATATTTGAACACATCTATATTGTCAATAAACTAAATAGCGCCTATAACAATATTGTAATAAATGGCTATAACTTGCTTGGGGAATATTATATATATAGCTAAAAATTTATTTGGAAGTGTAAAACACCCAAATACAGCTTTCTAATGAAAAAAAAAAAAAAAAAAAAATCTAAACTTCAAGAGGTTTTGTTTGAGTACACAGTAAAAAACCTTTGATTGTTGCTTAAGATTTTCTTAAAATCTTGGAAATTCATTCAAACAAAAGGAAAAGTGGGACTTTAAATTAGCTAGACTCTCAAGTTCTCCTGTTTACAATGATTTATAGCACTTGATGCTGACTGAAAAAAACAAAAAACAAAGAAAAGTGCAGGAGTGTCAGGTGCCCCGAAAATATCCTAGTTCTTTAAGGGCTAAGGAAGGACCTGATCTTCCTGATGCTGTGCAATGCATACCTGCATGACTGGGTTGTCACCTGGTCATCAAAGATTAGCTCATGGTTTCTGCTGATTATTGTTAAAGGTCTTAGCTAGATGGTGAAATTGTGCTATACAGTTGGAGATGCTGGGAAGACAAGAAGTTCCATCTCTGCTATCAGTCATGTTCTCAGACTGTAGAATCATACAGTGTGTACCAGAATTCACTGTCATATCAACGAATGAATTTTTAATTTGCATAATGTAATATGATATGAAATATATATTGTCAACCGGCTGGCCCATGGATCCTCCGTCTGCGGCCTGAGATGCTGGGATACGCTCCAGTGTCCCTGCAACCCTACAGAGGAAAAGCTGAATGGATAGATATAATGTTACTGGGCTTTACTTCGGGACTACTATTGTGCTGCAAAATAACCATTGCATTCAGAAACGCTTATTATAAATGATGTGGGTTTTTATTTTTATGTAATGACTATTCAGTTACTGAAACTGAAACTATTTTATGTTAAATAGTATGTACTTCTAAACAAGATATTTGAATCAAACCTGATATATATGCCCACATCTGAGGTTAACCACAAGTTCACCTCTGAAACCATCTCAACACCAGCAAAAAGGTCAGTAAACAGTGCCTACTCTATATTGGTCTGAACAGGTTGAACTGTTAGATTAAACATAATGGGGTGTGGAGTGGTGATATTTGCTATTTCAAACTGTTATTAGTCATTTTTACACAGACCTTTAAGTTTGTAGGATATTTTCTTCTTAAAAAAATTATAATTCATGGGTTATTATGATGTACACTGAAAATGTATTGAATTTGCACGGCAAACTTATTGAGGTGGGGTTGAAATAACATTGTACTTTATGGTTATTATGTTATGTTATGGTTATTTATGGTTAGCAGCAGTAAACATATATTGGGAATTTGGTACAAGAACCAAACAGTACAGCCTTTGCTAAAAAGAAATTAATAATAAAAATATATTAAAATTATTAAAATTATAATAAAAAAATAAATAAATCATTAAACGTACATTACATTACTTTAGCTAGTTGCCAAAGCACTTTTTTTTCATTTTTGTTTAGTTTAACTTTGTGCTGAAATAACTAAAACTGAAATAAAAAAAAAATAAATAAAAACATAAATAAATAAAAACTATAAACATACAGTTTTATGCAAAAGTTTGGGAACTCCTTGCAGAATCTGTGAAAACGAGAATAATTTTAACAAAATAAGACAGATCATACAAAATGCATGTTATTTTTTATTTAGTACTGTCCTGAGTAAGATATTTTACATTAAAGATTTACAGATAGTCCACAAGACAAAATTCTTCAGTTTTCCAGCATCTTTTGCATATTTGAACCCTTTCCAGCAGTGCCTGTATGATTTTGAGATCCATCTTTTCAAACTAAGAACAACTGAGAGACTCAAACACAACTATTAAAAAAGGTTCAAACATTCACTGATGCTCCAGAAGGAAACATGATGCATTAAGAGCTGGGGGCTGAAAACTTTGAACAGGATGAAGATTTTCTTATTTTTCTTATATTTCTTATTTTGTTGAAATATCTTTTTTTTTCCTTGTTATGAACAACCATCACAAAAAAAAAAAAAAAAAGAAAAAAAGATAGATCATCCAGGTAACCACACACGATTTTAAGAACCAAGGGTTCCCAAACTTTTGAAGGGCGTTATTTTAATAATTTCAATCTTTTTTTTTTTTTGTCTTGTTGACTATATGTAAACATCTTTTATGTAAAATATCTTACTCAGGACATTACTAAATAAAAAAAAAAATAACATGCATTTTGTATGATCTCTCTTATTGTGTTAAAATTACTCACATTTTCACAGATTCTGCAAGGGGTTCCCAAACTTTTGCATTAAACTGCATATACATACAAAAAAAAAAAAAAAAAAAAAAAAATTACAAAAACACAGCAAAATTGCTAGAACTTGAAAAACACTGAGAATGAAAGCAGATAATCTAACAACAAAAATAATTAAAAGTATTAAAAATAATAATATTAATAATAGTTTCGCCATGATACTAAAATAACACTGGTCTGAATGTGATTAACAGGATCAAGTGTCTGTAACTATCTTTACTTTTATTTGTGCTCAAGTTATATGTGTTTTTTATTTGATATATGAAGTTCACACCGGTGTCCTATAGCACAGGAACCAAATGACTATAGTTCCAAATATGCAGTTTTAGCATCTTTGAGATGTATTGGGACTGTAATGTGTGTTGTATTTGTTGGTTTAATATGTTCATACATTTAACTGATTTAGCTGATTATGATAACAAAAATAATCCCAAACACATCTTAGCTTTGGTACTCGAACTGACTGCAACTGCAACACATGATATCATCAAGAAATGTCTCAATGAAGTAAAGCAGATGGACAGACTGAAGCACATACTTCAGCTTTAACTTTCATATACCGTAATGATGCTGCAGCTCTGAAGCGTCTGCGCCGAACCCAGCACATCTAACACGTGCCACAGATGAAAGATCACACACACGCACACTGCTCACTGGACACACGGGTTCATGCTCCTCGGGGAATTTATTAAGTGCTTTTTTTTTTTTGTCATTTTTTCTTTCATTTCATTTGTATCACTTGCGCTCCTGTCTGGAATCGTGGTATGGACAGTGAAGCAACAAGAGTCAGTTCATGTTCTCAGGCTAGAAAATCATTTACATCACAATTTTTTTTTGTTTGTTTTACTGACTTCGAGACCACAAACATTCCAGCAACACACTCTAGGGTAGATGAGAAACAATCAGAAAGCTTGACTTTTTGCATAGTATTAAATGAACAAAGACATTGAGTTTTTTATTTACAATTATTGTATAGATTATAAAATTCATAAAAACAAGATGGATGAACACTTTTCATTTACCCATAAATTGCTAGTGCGCCAAAAGTACCTGTGGCGTCGTATGCTCTTTGTTCCACAAAACGCATGCTGCTAAGTACAGTACATAGAAGCTGATGTATTGCAAGAAATATTATTATTCGTGATTATTAGAACGCTGTCATCCTTCCGATTTATTGGTTAAACATTTTAAACTGCATCCGTTATTTGGCCCGTTGACACAGGGCGCAGAACTAAACTGAATTAAACTGAAGTGGCCAGTCATACCGTAAAAGATCTCATCCGGAGTCATTGCAGTCCACACACATTTCAGACAAACTCTCCTGCGGCGCCTTTCAACGTGTCAGAGGTGATTCTTTTGGTCAGTGTACAACAGTTGTGAAAATGATTGTAAATGAGGCTTTGAAATGTGTTAAAGGGACAGTTCGCTCATCAGTCAGACCGGTTTTCAGACCTGGATCAACGATCAGTTGAAAAAGATGTAGTGATTTTTAGTAGATGATGACTTAACTTCAATCTGCTTTCATTTCATATGACTTCAGAAGACTGGAAGTCATGCGGCCCACGGTGCTTTTGTAACGGCATGAGGGTGAGTAAACTATCCCTTTAACGTGATAAAAGGCAAAAGATTTCTGTAAAAAAACAAAAAAACAAAACTGGTTTCAGTTTTCTGTATATTTCTCTTATTGAGTATGCCTGAGCTAACAGTTAAAGCTTGTGCACCTTATCTCGATGAGTAAAACTGTCCAAAAAACGAGTTAAAATATAAGAATGTTGGAGAAAAATGAGTTGCATATAAGTGTATGACATCATGCCTTTCCAATTGCAAAGAATATCAATGAATACATGGGTGACTTTATAAGTGTTCCTTCCGATAGACCCCCGTTTCTCCTTCCGCTTCTAGAGTACAATAAATAGTTAACGACTAGTGAATACTGTTGAGATGCTAGAGTATATTTACTGACTGCAGGAAGACAAGCTTGATTTGAACACAGAAGCACATCTAAATTTACACCACAGAAATTCATTCATATCCGGATAGTGCAGAAAAGGATCATAAATGTATATATAGATATATTTTAGTTTTTTTTTTTTTTGGTTTGGGTTTTTCTTATTTTTTTCTTTTTTTTTTAAGAAAAGAGTCAAAAGCAACATTCCTCCTTGTTTCGTTACATTACATAATTCAGTTGTTCAAAGTGTCGTCAGCTCAGGAGCTGGGTTCATTTCCTTTAACCAAAAGAAATCTACAAATTAAATGTCAAAAAGAAGAATCAACACAATAAATCACAATATTTGAACACAATTTTTGATTTCCATACAGAGATGCCAGATATAACTTAGTTTACATGTTTCCAACATAAAAACCCATCGCAGCTTTTGATGGTCACACGGAACTGAAACTATTTTATGTTAAATAGTATGTACTTCTAAAGAAGATATTTAAATCCAACCTGATATATCTGCTCACATTTGAGGCCGACCACAAGTTAGTCTCCGAAACCATCTCAACACCAGCCAAACCGATTGGATTTTTTTTTCCCGGGGGTGCTCAGAGCCGTCGATCCCGACACTCGTTTAATACTACGATGCCACGTTAATGATATATCCCACTATGTTTTGGTTTCTTTTGTTATTGTCTAAAAATATCTACAGTATTTGACAAAATAGCAGGCAAGTCCAGCGCACAATTGGTAATAAAACACCTAGAGTCCGATATTACAGGAGTAATGAACAACGTGAGCTGTTCCAACTACGTCTGCTGCGTGGTTTTGAACCCTACAAAGAAGTTTTAAACCCTACAAAGAAACCAGGACGTATCTACAGGTTTGTAAACAAATTACATTCTCTTTAGGACATAAATAAGTTAAAGTAGTTATTGAAGCAGAACAAGGCAACATGCCAACAAATAAAGATAAACTCTGTAAATATATATTTATAATATGTCTATAAATATATATGTACGCTTAATAAATTCTAATTTCCATGGGTTTCTCTTTTTCCGACAGGTGCAAATCTACTGTGCAAGTTGAGCCCTGCGACCTGGATACACCTTAATCAATATCCAAATAAATCTATACAATTAGATACATGCCACACACAATACTCACAGATCAGTGAATCAGATAAGCTGTCTTAAAATAGCAGTCCACCGCACGTCCCACCAAATCAAATCAAACCGTTTAAATAAAAATAAAGGTTTCCAAATAAAAACCTGGGTAATGTACATTCATGCAGGAGCAACGATAATAGCTGATTTAAATTACTCGTAATAGTCTGTCGTTTCCTCAGAAAATGGGAGCGGTGCGTTTGCGCTCGTGGGTTCTTGTATTGTTTCTCGAGTCGCTCCACGATCATCCGAGTCGGTCGTCGTTCATGCGTTCAATAAAAGAATGTGGCGCGACCACACGTACAGTCAGCGGTACACGATCCGTGTTGGCGTGCACTCCGGAGCGCCTTTAAACGTAGAGTCTAAGATGATTATTGAGCGATCTCCCACGTGAGGTGGCTAAAGCGATGTCTCCAGACTATGAAGCGGGCTCCCGGGACTGGAGGAAGCAGCAGATTTACTCGTGTCGGTCGTCAGGTTTATACCGCTATCGATGGCGTTGTTGTTCTTGTTAGGAGATGAGGGCTGACTGGAGTTCTTCCTGGCCGCCTCGTCGTCAATGTCGGTGTCGTCTATTAGAGGGATGTGAGGTGTGGAGTCCTCTATTCTAAACTCTGGATGAGTCATGAAATTGTGGATGGAGGTTCTGGATTCGGGTTTTTCCAAGCCTTCGTAGAGGGAGCTACGAAATGCGTTCACAACACGTATCTGCGTGAGGAAAGAGACCAGTGTCAAAGGGTTGGAATGTGAGCTGGAAGACCCCCCAGTGGTACAGTGACAACAGGAGGAGGGAAAGGCCGTGGACCCACCAAAAATTCAAAAACATTTGGAAAGCGTCCGTAACTCTACCGTGCACTGAGACAGTTTAAGGATTGCATTGAAAAGAACGTAACTCAAACTCATGATAAAATAAACAGACTGTAAAAGAAAACGTAGGCAATGCTCTTATGTCCCGTACAGTACACAATACAGTATACAGTGTAAGGTCCAAAGTGTTGTATACCTAGAGACAAGCATTGTTAATTCAACAGAAATTGAACAAAACCGAAGGTAAAACAACAAAGGAAAACCAAAACGTCATGCAAGTTGAACACATCTTGTGGAAAGTTGGTAAGAGGAATAGATTAGATATTGAGATCCAGGATGAGTTTCAAGGTAAACACAAAGTCAAAGGCAAACAAAAGAGAAGAAGTCTACAAAGACTCAATAGAGGATGACAGGGACAGGAGATCCTATGCTTCGAGAGCATAGAGTCACAACACGATGATGGAAGCGAACCAAAAACTTGACAAGCCAACTCAACGACTACACACAACATGCAGCTCGGGACAACACCATGTGGAGATGAACACAGGCACACAGACTGTGGAATAAGAAAAGAGACGAGAACAAACAAAAGTCTGTTCTTTCAACAACTCCATGCGTCTCTGTGTAAACACTCAAGTATAGGCCGAAAAGTTTGGTTCAGATTCACAGAACTAAACTAAAAAATAAGAGAAGCCCTTAATACATTTATTACTGTGTGGAATTGAGACTTCCTAGAAATATTTTTCTGTACTAGTTGGGAGTAGCTAATATTCCGCTTCAAAGGTTACAGTTACAAATAAGCAATCTAGGCATAATTCTCACGGTAATCTAATTATGAATACAATCTGTGGTCCTGTTCCACAACCTAGTGTGCTACCTACCTAGACAGCAAGATGACAACTTGTTCTGGCCAAATTCTAAGGCAGCATTACATGTGTCCTTCACAGATAAGGCAATCCCAGCAAGAAGCTTGGTGGAAATTTTCATCTTCGTCAATTTTCATTTTCACAAAATAGCTAATATCTTGCTGCTTCCCAATGTGCCTACTTATACTACGCCCTTAAAGTGTGTAATCTTTTGGTGAAAAAGTACACACTTTTGAGTGTGTAGTAGAAGTGTAGGGAAGCTTTGGGACATACTATTACCGCACACAACTGCGTCTTTAACGGACGCTTTGTCGCATTGATACACGCACCCTGTCACTGTAAACTGGCCTGTCAATCATCCTGTCACAGTTAACATCCTCTACATTTCATTTCATTTAACTTCCTACTGTACTGGAGAAAAAAAGTTTTTAACACGTTTTTTCGTGTTTTTAGTTCTGGACCGAATCCTTTACCAAAGCGCACTGGATTGTGGGCAATATTAGACATTAGAGTGTGCACGGATCCGCACTTCAAAAATCGACCTGAAATAGTAGACCATCTGGGGACTTTTGGCATACTCTTTTCCGCAAAACCCCCACCCAAACACTGCAATTTTTCCATGTCTACTTAATTAAACACACCTGATTCAGATCATCAGCTCATTAGTAGAGACTCCAAGACCTCAAATGGGTGTGTCAGACAAATGAGAGATGCACAGTGGGCAGTGTTGGGGGGACTTCAGGAACCACTGGTCTAGGTGTCCAAACCTGTTCCTGGAGGGCCAATGCTAGTCTAGCATCAGCCAGCTCTAACACATTTGCCTAGAACAGGGCTGGGCAACTTCAGTCCTGGAGGGCCATTGTCCTGCAGAGTTTAGTGCCAACCCTAAACAAACACACCTGAACAAGCTAATCATTGTCTTCAGGATCACTAGAAAGCTACAGACAGGTGTCTTTGATTAAGGTTGGACGTAAACTCTGCAGGACAGTGGCCCTTTAAGACCAAAGTTCCCCAGCCCTGGCCTAGAAATTTGTAGTGAGTCTGAGGACCTTCATTAGTTGGCTCAGGTGTGTTTAATTAGGGTTGGAGCTAAACTCTGTAAGACAGTGGCCTTCCAGGAAGAGGTTCGGACAGCCCTGTATTAGAGTAGTGAGTTGTTTGCTTAGTAACATCAGACTAGCATTGTGATCTATTCTGTACTTCATGTGAGGCATCAGCATTTGCTGTAGAGAGTTTCTTATCTGTCACTTATAAGATTCTGTTTGGCTTAGGATGCTGCCTTAAGCCTAGGGTGTCCAGTCCTGCAGAGTTTAGATCTTCAGGATGACCATAAATATCCAAGCAAGTGTTCTGGGGGCAAGTTACAGCAAAACTCTCCGGTACAATGGACAGTCCTTCCTGAAGGGGCGTATAGCAAAAAAATCACGAGTCCCTACAGTATGTATCCATACTGTTGGTTAGTAGCAGATGTTCCTACTTATACTGTATCCCTGCATCTATGAAGTCTGTGAGCCCAAGTGAAAATGAATGAATCAAGATCTTTTGTCACTGTCCATTTGAACCTCCCTTGTGAAGGGAGCTGCCCAAGCAAAGGAAAGGTGAGGAGCTCACTAGGGTTTGGAACAGAGCCTCTATGATACCATTAACTGCTGACATGCTGAACATAAAATGATCAGAATCATCTACCTCTAATATCCATCAAACTTGACTCTAACCTTTCCTGGTTACAAATACTTTCAACCTAGCTAAAAGCAAACTTACAAAGCCAACACAAACTGGTCTGAATGACAGATGAGAACAAATGTCAGAAGGAATCACATAGATGAAGACCGGCCTAACGTTTAGTGAGATTCTGCAACTCTCAGCATCACACAGCAGACTTCATGACCAACAGAGTAAAGCCACGAGACATAATGGGTCGCTGTGGGCTTCGGATCTACATCACACAGACGACAAATAAGACAAGACTATGGGGAGAAAGCGCCACTCTCTTCACACGTCTCCGTAGCTGTGTGGAGAGAAAAATGTAAAAAAAAGGAGAACAAAACAGCCTCCCGTGATCAATAGAGTTACTTCAACAATGCAGCCTAGAGCATTTTGGAGAACATGTCAGGCTACAACTGAGTGGGGAATGGTGCCGTTGGCTATACTTGAATGTTTACCCAGCCTGGTGAGTTTGTTGGTGGAATATTAGTTCACATCAATTTTGCGACGGACAATGGAAGGACTCACAACCTGAAATTCACTTCGTAGGCCTTAGTCCAGGGCTCTTAGCACTCTGGGGAAAACAAACACATGGTACATTGAAACACATGTTCTTCTGAGAAGTGGGTTAAAGATGATCTGATAAACACTGACATGAAGAGTAAGAGGAAATCAGAAGCAAAGCAGATATTCAGGGATGCCCTTTGACAATATTTTACACCGATCATCTATGTTTTAAAGATTAAGAAACTTAATCAAACTTGAGTTTGAGAACTCTGGTGTCATGCTATATCTCTGTTGGACCTGATGGTTAATGCCTGATTAGAATTGTCTGTCAGATCTTTCCGCTGTAGCTTTCAGAGCCATAGCCTTGTGCTCTGACATATGGTGCAGCTACACCTTGGGTGACTGGATTTTGAGGTCTTTTCCTGGTCCAGTTACTTGTCTCCACTACACTGTCCTATTAAATAAACTTGAAAAGCTTAAAAATTTAACTTTTCTATTTTTAGTTTAGAGGTCTAAACAACCTAGAAAAAGAATGGAACCACAAAACATGTTGAGCCAATCATCTGAGCCATACGTCGTGACAGATCTACAGTTTGGAACCCCAGGAAGCAAAGTCCATTTTACACTTTTAAGAGCCTCCAAAAACAATCAGTAAACTACTATAACAAATTATATATTATACACATTTTATAGTATTGTTCCCCTTGGTTGATTGTAGATAGCTTTTAGGGGCCAGTTATCCCCTTATCTACACCCTAAGCACATTTAAAAGAGTGAAACCACACTAAATGGTACTAAATGTCTTCATGCTTCATAATTGTCCAAGGACCTGTGAACTCACCATTATTTTAGATAAAAGGTTCTATCTACTTAAAAGAAATCATGTCTTTATTAAAGGCTTGTACGTTTAAATCTGTGAATTCTATGGCACTTACAGCTCATAATATGCTGTGTGCCTTGTTTTTCATTTAATTTACTTTGTGAGAGCATATAGAGGTGAACTCATGTAGTGATTAAGGATTTTGTTGTCAATAACAAAGCTGTACATGGATCCATTTTGGTGTTGCCATAGAAACAAATAATTTCTGACTCAGAGAATGTAAACAGCTCCGAGTAGCTGAGTAGCTGTTGTCTCGTAATTATGGTAACCCTCACAGAACATTAATGCGACATTATATTTAAAACAACAAAGCGTCTTTCTAGAATCTCTGCTGCAGTGCTGCTTCCCTGTGATGCCTTTTTCATATTTACTGTTCAATGTCTTGAACTTTCATGACTTTTACAAGAAATACAAGATATTTACAGTATGTAGGGACCGTATCAAGTATTTTGCAATGTTTTGGCGTAATTGTTTTAAAATAGTTCAAATCTATTTGGGTCCTGTAATTTTTTGGTTTAATAAAACCAGTTTTGTTATGATTGGCCCACTTCAGGTCTGTGGTCCAAGGGCATCCCTGACAAACACCCAAAGAAGAGTGTCACTCACGCCCAGAGGGAGCAGCAGCAGTGCTGGTAGGAGAGGAAAGAGCATTGCACAAGGACACGTGACTAGGACTAGAAACATTGGTTACATCCTGATTTTGACTGGTGGTGGAGGACTGGCGTCTCAGAGCCCCCTGAAAGGAAGTCCCGCTCTTGAACGTGTTCACTACCTCGATCTGCAGGAAGGGGGAGAGAAATACACGGAGCACAGCGCGTCAAAGAGGTGACCAATGCATCATCACATGGACATGGTTTAGAAGACTATGACAGGCCCTCATCACACATTAAACACTTCATCTTAAATTAGCACTGAGGCTTTGATGGCTTTAGAAAGGTCCTCCTCCCTGCTGCTGCAGCTTTGACAGCAGGCATGATGAACGCCCAAACACCTTCGAGAGCCTCGCCGCAGGACTGCATCATTGCGCCTAGAAGAGCACTGTTATCGTATCACATGACAAACAACAGGCAATAGCAATTTACTGCAAATGATTTGCATGCCACTACCAAAACGCAGCAACTGCAGCATGCAATCTCTGTCACATGTGGTGCATTCCTCTAATCTGATTGGACAGTTTCTCCTGTTCACTGGTTTGCCGCTTGTCTGTGTTTGTGGCATTCCCGATCAAAGTATGTGAGCGTAGTTATGCAAATTTGCCCGAGCAATTTGGAAATCCCAAAAATCCCAAAAGTCTTTGAACAGGTAGGGGAAATTGCTGTCTCTTTGCTCCACTCACATATGCTAATCCACTCTGGATGTTGCTGTTTTCAACAATATAATAAACTGGTCAACTTTGTCTCAAACTTCTGGTTCACTGAACTGTTGTATAAAAGCATAATGACACTCACAATGATGCTGTTGGTCTGAATTTCAGATTGCCATAACATGCTAGTGATTGTGAAATTGCTTAATGACATTATTGTAGACATTTAAACTTCACTGAAGTAAAATATTAACAACGGCATGGGAGTGATCTGAGTGGTAAAAGGGGGGCTATGTAAACTTACTGGCTTTGCTCAGTAAAAATAAAATATATAAATATAAAAATAAGCACTAACCATAGTAAGGTTATATTTGGAATAGAATGCTGTGGAATTATACTAATAATAAAACAATTATTACCAACTGATTCCACTATTTGTCATAAATAATATGTGAGTAGTCATTATGCATCAATAAATGTCACTTGGCCTCATCCCAATACATGTAAGCAGAGTGCAGGTATTTTATTTTAAATAAATGATTTTTATATTTTTGGGGTTTAACAGTGCCTTAACTTCTTGCAAGAAATGTATCCTACATTACTTCTAGTTCTCACTAGAAATGAGAACAGACTTATTGATTTTAATCGATTCTTATTGTCAATACCGCATTTGAGTCCTTAAAAGAGTTACATTCACACACAGTACGGTTATTTACGGGTGTGACAACCGTATTCTATAACCGGACTCAGACCCGTACATTTTCAGGACTCACAACCACATTCTTGGAACACACGCACTATATGAGTGGAGCAGGACTGGACAACTAGTTCTGTCACATCATTCAGTGCAAGAGAGCCATTCTGCCACACAAACGCGCGTCTACCGTTTGTTGTGTGCTTTCATGTGCGGTTTCGGTAACTTACAGTGACGGAGAAATGAGCTGTGTGTCATCTTAAAGTTTTATATCCAGTCTCCACCAGAGCCGCTCCCTCCTGTCAGTTTTGCGTTCTTCGCGCGGCTCAAATGCTCAGCTCTCCACTCAAATTTAAAAGTTGCTGTCAGTTTATGAACTCACGGCTAGATTGGATTTATGTTGTGTCAGAAACCGGCAATACTTTCAGTTTTACGGACATCGCCATCTTTGATATTGCTTTGGTCTGTGCTGCTATAGTTACTTGTAAGGAATACGGGCTTGACTCCTGTTGGATGTTCATACAGACAATATTTGAAAAGCGACTGTAAGCTGCTGTGTGAACGGGACATTTCGAGACTCACACCTGTAAGTAAACGCGGTTGTCAATCCCAAAAACTGACAGTGTGAACGTGGCCAGCCATTTTTACAAAATGATATTGATTCTTAAATCTTAAGAATCGATTAGCCTATCCTGTCTTTACTTAATGAACGGAACATTGTAATAAATGCTGTTTTGGCACTTTTTAATGCAGAGTGACAGATCGCTGTAGCACCTCAGTTCAAGAGAAGCAGCAACGCGAAATGCATTTGAACTGATGATCTCCTCCACTTTAATACCAGTTTCAGCACAAAATAAACATGAATAAACATCCAAAGGTATTTTAAAGGAAAGAGTACAACTTACTGAAAATGTAATTGCTTAATCAGCGCTTCAACCACGCAAAGACGCCAATATAACAGCTTGTAAACAATGTCACATTTACCTCAGAAAAAAAAACATATTCTGTCACGATAAACTCGTTTGTCAGATAGAAAAATTAATTCTAGAGAGCGGCATTTTGCTAAATATATGCATCATAAAACATTCATTTTAATATGTTCTTCAAAGGTGAATGTACGTTTAAATAAACAGCCACCATTTAAATGTTTTTATTTTAAAAAAAACTATGTAATTGTAACTTAATTATTATAAAACTTCACTGAGTTTAATTTAACTGTTTGTATACAAAACTGTTCATTTTAACGTTCAATATTAATGTAGTAACATCTGACTTTTGTGTATACTTTACACCATTTATTGAGATTTTTTTACCTTGAAAAAATTTGTCATGTACCGTACCTGGTATTAGTAACGTACCGTATTGAAAATCGAATCAAAACTCAAGCTTGTGTATCAGATTCAAATTGTGAAATTTGTGTCAAAACCCAGCCCTAGCATTTTGTGTGCTCTGCGTTGTACTGCACCCTTTGAAAAATGTTTTTTTTTTGGCATATCATGACTAAAGTGCCATCATTTTCAAAGTAAACAGAGTTTTAGTAATGCAATTATGTTCCTAAAATTGACAGCATCCAGAATTGTACCTAGAGGTTTATCATGAGATTTTCAATGTAATTTGGATCTAATAATCCAAAACACTATTCAATAAATGATTAGTCGGTTGAAATATAAAGTGTTTTTCATGAAAGGTGTACTGACAGCCCATGATTAATGCAACAGTACTAAAGTCTTGCGATCGGCGCTGATGTTTGTGCCAGTAATGGCGTTTGGCAGAACTGAGCTGTGGTTCAACCTCCGCACTGTTCTAAATATGGCCGTAAAACACACTGCCAGCCATGCAGATGGTTGAATCTCAAGTACATAATTACAAACACAATTGATGTACAAGCATAAGTACAAGCAAATAGTAACTTCCTACAGATGCCATTTTAGTGCAGAATTCATGCTGAATTCTTCAGGCAGTTGTAACTTCCCAAAGATTATTAGAGGTTCTAACCTGAGTCTGGATTCTGTTGAGCCCTCTGAACCAGAGGATCTGCCCTCGCCGCAACTCTCTCTCAGCATGATCAATCTCCTCCTGGTCCTCATTCATCTCCTCCTCGGGCATTTCATCCTTTTGCGTCAGCTGACCAGCTCCTTTGAGGAACCTCAGCTTGCTGTTTGGGATTGTTGATATAACCTGATCCAGAGTGAGGATGTGCATGACACACATGCATGGATTTTAAAACAGGAAAGCACAAAGAGTCATTTCAGAGCTCCATCCTCAACGCTTCAAGTGAGGAACGAGCCCCGTGTATTGTTTGTGGAACACCTGGATAATTGTGTAGTTATGCTGGCAGATATTGTTAAAGGAGAAGTTTACTTCCAGAACAAAAATTTACAGATAATATATTCACCCCCTTGTCATCCAAGATGTTCATGTCTTTCTTTCTTCAGTCGTGAAGAAATTGTTTTTTGTGGAAAACATTGCAGGATTTCTCTCTATATAGTGGACTTCAATGGTGCCTGCAATTTTGAACTTCCAAAATGCAGTTTCAACGCAGCTTGAAAGGGCTCTAAATGATCCCAGCCGAGGAAGGCTTATCTAGGAAAACGACTAACCTTAAATTCTCACTCCGCGTATTCCGGTTCAAGACAGTTAGGGTAGGCTGAAAAACTCCCATCCCATTTTCTTCTCTAATTTCAAACTTATCCTGCATCACTGTTTTATTGTAAATTGTTTTTTTGTAAAGGGCGTTTGATTTTCTTTCGCATGTTCACTTTGTAAATACCAGGTTGGTACTGTACTTCTGCAGCGATTGTCGGACGATTTTGAAGAAGAAAATGAGATGGGAGTTTTTCAACATACCCTAATTGTCCTATACTGTAATACACAGAGTATGTTGCAGAGCTAGACAAGATAAGCATTTGAGGTTAAAAAGTATATAAATTGTCAATTTTTTTTTTTAAATAACCAATCATTTCACTAGATAAGACCCTTGATCCTCGGCTGGGATCATTTAGATCCCCCTGAAACTGCATTTAAACTGCATTTTGGAAGTTCAAACTTGGTGGCTCCATAGAAGTCCACTATATGAAGAGAAACCCTGAAATGTTTTTCTCAGAAACATAATTACTTTATGACTAAAGAAAGAAAGACATGAACATCTTGGAAGACAAGGGGGTGAGTAAATTATCTGCAAATTTTTGTTCTGGAAGTGAACTTCTCCTTTAACTCTGATGGTAAAAAAGAACATTTTCCTATTTTTCATCCAAAGAGATTAACCCAAAAATAAATATTCTGTCATACTTTTCTCTGTTCCGTGTTGTTCCAGACCACAAAAAAAGATATTCTGATGGAATTTTCAACTGTTTTGTCCATACAAAAAAAAAAACTCGGGTACAAAACAACACTAAACCTCACTGACCTTGAGAAAAAAGCCACATTGAAATGCTTTTCAAAACATCATATTTTGTGTTTAATGAAAAAAATAAAGTCATAAATGTTTGGAATGACACAAGGAGAGTAAATGATGGCAGACTGAGATAATTTAATAATAAAGACCTCTTATGAGATGAGAACGGAAATAAATTAATTAATACATCTCAGCAGGTTTAATTATTGAATACATTTTTTAAAATAATGGAAATAGTTGCATTACCTGTCCCCAGACCAGTTCTCCCATTCCCAGGAACACACACCACATCCACTTCTCCAGGTCCAGAGGAGAACAACTGAACGGTTTCCCTCCAAACTGAACAATCACAATCTAAAATAAAATGTAAAGATAAAGTACACTTTAGATGGTCATGTTTAAGTATACTTATGACTATATTTTTTTCAAATCATTCATAACCTTTGAATGAAAACTGAAAAAAAGAGGTTTGAACAAACTTGAAACTTAACTTACTGAGAGGTACATACCACTGAATGTGCAGACATTTCGTCTCCTGCTAGTTTTGCAACATTTCCATCATAAACCAACTATGCTCACACTATAACACTCACTGCTCAAACCAGGTTTTGATTTACTTTGAATCACAGGTTCCCTCTTACTGTCTGTCAGGAGTTCCCTGGGGTTCTAGAACACATACACCATACACATGCATGCTCTTCAAAAAGAGCTTTCATTCTTTTGACAAACTTAATGACATATCATGAAATTTGTAAAAAAAAAAAAAAAAAAAAAAAATTCATATCTATAAAAATTCATATATATATATATATATATATATATATATATATATATATAATGACAAATAGATTGTACTGCATTTGAGCTTGCTTATTTTGCATGATCTTCTTACCCAACCACACAACTTTGCAATGCTTTTTGCCATTGTTCATTGGAACCATGGTTTTGGGAAACACCAACGTGTTAAACTATGCTGATAATGATGAAATCTCCAATATTAGTTGGCTAAAAATGCTTTTGGGAAACGCAATGCCACAACCAATGCCAATCTGTCTGACCAGCTAGTTTGAACAAAAAAAATTTCTGAGGTTTTGGTACCTGAATGGCGAAAGTTCCTAGAACAATGGAGCAGAAGATAGGGTTTCTGAAAATGCCATCAAACACGTTTCTCTCTCCATGGATCTTGCGGGCGTTAATCTCGTTGAAGAGCTGCATCATGACAAAGGTGTTGAAGATGATGGTGTAGTGTTCAGATGGAGGAGAATGCAGCGGTGCGTTCCTGCCACTGTCGATGTCAAAGATCTGCTCACCTGGATCACAATAAGATCATAAGACAGGAGTGAAGATCGACATGGATTAGATGTTTCTTCAACTACTTGTGTATCACTGGTGTATATTTTCCAGGCATGAAAGCATAAATGTATTTCCCAAAGTATAAGATAACTTACCCACAAACAGCAGCGTGAAGATGATAATGAGCTGGTACACACCATGGCCCAGGATGTTCTTAGTCATGGTACTGGAGATCAGGGGTTTGTTTCGGCCGTAGGGTCTCCTCATCAACAGAGCCTCAGTGGGCGGTTCAGTGGCCAAAGCCAGAGATGCAAATGTGTCCATGATCAGGTTTACCCACAACATCTGCACTGCTTTCAGAGGAGAATCCTGCAAGAACAAACAGTCTGGTTCAAACGGATGAACAGTGTGGTTCAAGCTTTCTGGATTGTCATTTCTCACGCCGGTAACTTCACACAGTCTAGCCTCTTTCTCTTAGAAGTGCTGCATCATTTATTAGGTTAGCGATCCTCTAGGAAATTAAACAATGCTATTTTAGATCACAGGGATGAAGTCTTTGGCCTTGGCCTAGTAATCTAATATGGATTCTTTGCCATTGTCCCATGTCTCTGCAAAGTCTAATTTAAGATTTCATAGTAGGTCAGATCTATCGTCTTGTAAAAGACATCATATATGTAATGGCGGTGGTTTTAAATTAATAACTAGCTTTGTGTATTTCATGAAGAAAATGTGAGTAGCCTGTACAAAACTCACTGCTACAATGATAGTGTGTTAGATGTTTGCCACAGCATTACCATGCTAAGGTGTTCTGATTCCACCATCAAGTGTGATCTTCTGATCTCTGATCTACTTTAATGTAAATCTGTGGGATCTTTCACCTGTTTTATCAACTGTCAGGTAAAAAGTAAGGCACTTTGATGGATTATTTATACTGCAGTTCAAAAGTTTGGGGTCAGTAAGTTTCTGAAAGAAGTCTCTTCCATCCAAGGCGAGATATATATATTTAAAATATAGTAAAAACATGTGAAATAATGTGAAATATTATTACAATTTTAAATAACTGTTTTCTATGTGAATATATTCTCAAATGTAATTTATTCATGCGATTAAAGCTGAATTTTCAGCATCATTACTCCAGTCTTTAGTGTCACATGATCCCTCAGAAATCATTGTAATATGCTAATTTGCTGCTCAGGAAACATTTCTGATTATTATCAATGTTGAAAACATTGGTGCTGCTTCATATTTTTGTGGAAACCATCAGACAATTCATTTTTCAGGATTCTTTGATGATCAGAAAGTTTAAAAGGACTAAAAAAAGTAACATATAAAATCTTTACTGTCACTTTCGATAAATGCAATGCATTCTTCCTGAATAAAAATATTAATTTCTTTAAAAAGAAATAATACAAATCTTACTGACCCCAAACTTTTGAATAATAATATATGTGCTGATGTGTATTACTTAGAAGCTTGGGAGAAGGGTTAGAAGCTTGTTCAAATCACTAATGCCAGGTTTCAGCAATATTAATACTCATGCTTGCCTTATCACTACACACTCAGAAATACAGTAAATGCTCACTTAAAGGCTCACTATGATACCTTTCCCATAAGCACCTGTGTGTGGACAGAGGCACAAACCTGTGTAATACAGGCTCCAGTAAAGGCAACGATCACAGCCACCACGTTAACGGTAAGCTGGAACTGGAGAAACTTTGAGATACTGTCATAGACGTTGCGTCCCCACATCACAGCCTTCACGATGCTGGAGAAGTTATCATCTGTCAGGATGATGTCAGATGCCTCTTTGGCCACATCGGTCCCTGCGATTCCCTGTCAAGACAGAAGTCCATTTCACATTGGTCTTTTGTGTCAAATGACATCAAGTGCCAAAAATGTCATTCATTAAAATGAATTCATTAAAATCACCATGAACAGCAAAAGAACACAAACAAATATATTATGTTTTGCGGTAAGAAAATATTAGAGGACCTTTTAGGACTTTTTTTGAATTGCTGACATTATTTTCATGACAATTAAGCACATTCACGTACCGTTTCGATGAAATAATACTGAAGTGGGATCAAACCCTCATGTGGACAGAGTGATCATAAAATCTTATTTGTGTCTGGGTAAAGACTTTGTTTCTAAGAAGATGCTTCTGCTCATGCTGTATTTGTGTTTTTTAAAGACTAGCCTGAGGGACTGTTCTCCCTTAAGACACGGCTGACAGTAAAATCATGGTAAATACCACAGAGAGGAAGCCGCCCGCAGGCAGCTCGTGTCAGTTTGATAAGCAGGAACACAAGAATATGCTCTCCTCTGCTACGGTTGAACTTATGAAAATAGAAATGGTGGGGCGGTGCTGACACAAGCTGTTTTTTCCCCTCATGCAAGTCAATTGACATATGTCAGAAAACAGGAGTAAAAGCAACGGCTCACACTAGGGGGCGCTCTGGATCTGTGTTTGAGCCACATGAGGTGGCGTGATTTTGCATGCTGCTAAAATGAGGACAGCCTGTGTTTGAGCAACTCAAGGAACGGAATTCAGTGCGGTTTCGTCAGTTCTCACCATGGCAAAACCGACATCTGCCTTCTTAAGAGCTGGTCCGTCGTTGGTTCCATCACCAGTTACGGCAACCACCTGCCGCTGGTCCACCAATGTGCTGTCAATAATACCTGTGTGACAGGAAGATCCCACATTATTGGAGTCATTCTGTGAAACGCCACTTTAAAAGAAGAACATTTCTGCAAGAACTCGAGACATTTGATCAAAGAACTGCTTAACTGTCTTTCTTTTCTTAAGGTAAATGCTACCAGTGCTCTCCTATCATTAACATTAAACGGTCATCAAAATGACCGCTCGCGAATATTAATCGAATAGTCATATAATTGCAGATTACTTAATAGCAGACTTGTGTGTTTAGTGCACTTCATAAAATGTTGTGGACACAAATGGTACTTTTTTACTGGAATGGCTCATTTAACACTTACAATGAACAGCCATATGTTTCCAGCATTAAAGCTGTGTGATAACGTCTGGAAATAACTAATTAAATACACTAGTGATGTAATTACAGCGCAACATTTACTTACAGTATGTTAATTATCCTGTAACTTCAGCCATGACGTTCAGTCTTACGTACTAACACAGATCTGATTCCAGAGCGCTTTACTAAAACACTCTGGCTGCTGTGCGTAAATGCCAATGGACATGAACTTGAATATGTCTAGTAGATTATTCATCTAAAAATGTCAGTCCTTGTTCATCAGCTAATTAACATGTTTTTTTGGTTTTTTTTATTGATTTTGGTTCATAACTGCATAATCTCCATTAAAATGTGGTTACATATTTATTATATGCTAAACAAAAAACAACAAAAAAAAGCATTTGGTGGTAAAACATTTTTCACTCAGAAACTGCTAACAAATTATTACAAAGAAATGCCAAATAATGCATTTAATTAAACATGAAATTTTTGTGACTGATGCTGTAAGAAAAGGATCCCTCACCTTTGACCAGTGTGTGTTTATCTGTCGGTGAGGATCTAGCAAGCACACGCAGTTTAGGCCACACTTTATCTATGCGTTCCTGCTCAACCTGCCAGAGATATGAAACAGACATCTATCATCACAAAAATGCACATTAGAGCTGCCAAAAAGTGTCTATACACCCATCTAAAGGAATATATAAAACAACCAATAGCATATAACATGGAAAAAAAAGTAATCTGGCACTAAAACATCTTTTTTCTTGTAATGAGTGTAAACATTCATCAGAGAAAACATTGCGTTTACATATAAATTATGGTGCTGCATATTAAATCAAACTGTGTTCATCATTCACATGTGGGGTGTTTGTTAGATTGGCCAGCCATCAAATGTGTTCAATAACTGTCCACATCAATAAAAGCAGTGCATTGGTAGCAGAGAGTACACATGCGACTAATGTAATTACGGCATAATAAAAAAAGCCCCATAAATTATCAGAGTACTGGAAGGCAGCAACATCAGAGCCACAGACAGTTATATAAAGCAACGCTCTGAGTTCAATATACATTAAGCTCTCAACAGAATTCGTGCTGTAATGTTCATTACCTCAGAAAATCATTTCAACTCGTTGTTTACTGCAAAAATCATGTGTACAGTAATGCACGTACAATGAAGGTCGGCATTTCTAAGGCTTTAAATGCAGAAATGTGAAGCCTACTGACGTACTGTTTAATGACTGTAAGTGAGGTTTTAAAAGTGCAAAAACTTCAAAACTTATCAAAATGATGTAGAAGATAAACACATTTTAAACCAGCATAGAAAACAAGTAGCTTCCAGTCTCTAGAAGTTGACACTTTTTCCTAATTTTTTCTAGTTACAGTGCCTTGCAAAAATATTCATACCCCTTTAACGTTTTTATTTTTTATTTTTTTTTTTACATTTTATGTTGCTGCCTTATGTTAAACTGCTTTAAATTACTTTTTTTTTTTCCACATTAATCTACACTCCATACACCATAATGGCAAATAAAAATGGTTTTTAAAATCTAAAAAAATAAATAAATAAATAAAAAACTTAAATGATTCCATTGCATAAGTATTCATACCCTTATCTGAGACAGATGAAATTTAGCTCAGGAGCATTCATATTGCAACATGACAAAACATGAAAAAAATGAATGGGGATTGAAAACTTTCGCAAGGCTCTATTTAATCATTGTGACAGAGGAGCCAGCGTTTTGACGTAGAACGTCCACCCCTCTTAGTTCATTATCTGTATATTCAGGTTCAAATAAGTAAGGGTGGGCAAAAAAAAAAAAATGCAAGTCATCCTCACTGTTGAAATCTTCAGACATGTTTATGAAGTTTTATGTACAGCGTGTCTTTTTCTGCTTGTAAAGTGCAGTGCATTCAGGTTCTACGTCAGAACACGCATGTGTTGTGGTACTCTCGTGAACGCACGTCGAACACTGACACAGGCGAGAAGAAATAGTTGAATAAAGTCATTATTTTTGTTTTCATTGCGCACAAAAAGTATTCTTATAGCTTCATAATATTATGGTTGAACCACTGATGTCACATGGACTATTTTAAAGATATCCTTACTACCTTTCTGGACCTTGAAGGTGTCAGTCTGTGTATGCACAATCAGAAAGCTTTCGGATTTCATAAAAAAAATATTTTAATTTGTGTTCCAAAGATGAACGAAGGTCTTACAGGTTTGGAACAACATGAAGTTGAGTAATTAATGACAGAGTTTTCATTTTTGGGTAAACTATCATGTGTCCTACTCAGACAAATATGTATGTGATTTTTTCCTTTAATGTTGTAATTTGTACATGATCACTCTTGTAATTTGTGAGTAAACTGCTTAGGGCCTTGCATACCAAAAACCTCTGATAACAGTGAATTCTTTTTCTTGAAAATCAAGAGTAACAAACACAAATGGTGAGATTTCATCACTCGTGAAACAGACTTGAATAGCTTAATAAGCTTCTGTCTTGATCTGCAGTGCGGTATCAGCGCCTCATTATGTGCAGTTGTCAGGCAAATGCTTTGTCCGAGCTACATGCATCTGTTGACAAATGAAGTTTAATTCCCACACCCTACTAGCATTTATAGCTCCTAACTGCCTATGTGACTATGAGGAATGATTCCTTCAAATGCAGTTTAGTATGTAGAACCAAGGGGCTTTATCTAAAATTAAATGCATATAACTAGTCTTTCTCCTGAAGAAAAACACAGGAAAAATAATGCTGACTCATCCTGCACTACACAGATTTTGGTCTCTGAATGTGAATGTCTCTTCCAAAAATACCAGCTGCCACCAGATACTGTAGGTGCAGCAAATCATGTTTCATAACTGACATAATTAAAGCATATTGGTTTCATATGCAAATATACCACTGTTCTGCATTAACATTTTCCTTGTCAAATAAATGCTGTTCTTTTGAACTTTCTATTCATCAAGAAATCTTGAAACACTTGAAATGTATCATGATTTCCACAAAAAATATTCAGCAGCACAACTGTTTTCAAGTCTGATAATAATAATGTTTCTTGAACAGCAAATCAGCATATTAGAATGACTTCTGAAGGACACTGAAGATTGGAGTAATGATGCTGAAAATTCAGCTTTCATCACAAGAATAAATTACACATTACCATATATTCACATGGAAAACAGCTATTTTAAATTGTAATAATATTTCAGAATATTACTGTTTTTATTGAATTTTTGATCAAATAAATGCAGCCTGAGTGAGCAGAAGAGGCTTCTTACAAAACCATTACAACCATGGAAGAACATATGTCAGCTCAGTAGAAAAAACATTGCTTGTAAAGCCATTTAATAGAGTCTTTCATGTATAATATGTATAATCGTGGTGTCTTTGACAGTATTTCAACATTTATTGTGCTGCACTATTTACTTCCAGTCAAACTTATGTTTTGTGAGCCATCCATGTCTGCTGTAGACTTAGTGCCTCTGCTAAGTATGCAATACTGTACCTCTCCCTTCTCATTCCTGATCCTCCTGTTGAACTCTTTACCGTCGATGCACAGGAAGTCTTCTCCGGGGTGGATGATGCCGCATTTGATAGCGATGGCTCGCGCCGTGTTGATGTTGTCTCCTGTCACCATACGAACAGTGATTCCAGCACGTTGGCATTTTTGGATGGCATCGGGCACCTGCGGGCACAAGACTGCAGTTTGAGCAGCAGGCATTAATTCCACACGCACCGCCTCGCCTCGCCTCGCCTCGCTTCGCTCCACACCAGAGGAAAGGTTAGCGCAGAGGCCTCTGCAAACCGCAAGCCCACGCCTACAGCCCAGCGCAGCAGTAAATGAGAACACTACCGCAAAACACACGGGATTCACTCAGCTCTCCGGAATCCTCTAATCTCTCTCTTTGTGGCAATTTGGCACTTTCAGATGCTCCAGTGAAACAAGTGAGAGCTCATTAGGAGAAATTCAAAGGGCTCCTGCTGTAATTATGCAGTGGTGGAGGTGATTTCTCATGCAACAAAAGACAAAATTATTCATATGAAGGTTTAATTTCCCAAGTTCAGAGTGACCAGCTGAAATTGTCTAAACCCTCCTAAAATCAGCCAACAGACCAGCAAAGCCAAGAAGCTAATTTAATAAGATTTTTTCAGCAGAGTTTTACAGTCAACTGAATTCAAATGCATGTTGCATCATACAATAATACAATAATGTGAGCTATTTGTAGGTAGTAGGACTGTGTGTTCTTGTTTGTATGTTTATTTTTTTTAATTATTATTATTTTTCATTTAAAGCATTGTGCAAAATATTATTACAGTATTTACAGTCTGTTAAAATATTATTACAGTATATACAGTCTGTTAAGCTCATTTTCCCAAAAACATAATAATTAAATGTAATTGTGATATATATATACACAGGCCATTCTACAGCATAGGTCCAAACTGCTGTCCCACAAACCAAAAAAACAACAACAACAACAACAACAAAAAAACATTAAAGTATTCAAATCTTAGATGTTTACTAAGATCTTTTTATTATCTATTGAAACCTACAATAATATTTAAAATATCAGTAGTAAGCTTAATATTTTTGCATTTTATTTCATTGTTGTCTTAATGTGTGTGTCTATATATATATATATATATATATGATCAGGGAATATTTGTGTCACTTCCTCTCATAGCTACAAGATGAGTAGATAGGCCCCATCATTTGAGGTAAATGTGTTCAAAAGTATGAAAAATCTGTGTGTAACTTTAAGGAACGTCATGACCGAACACCATTTTTTTTTTTTGGAAGTTATTCCATAACATTTCTATGTACAAGATAACCATGTGCTGATTAGCATCTTTAAACAAGGTTCAAAAGTATCTACAATTGTCACTACCGAAACAGTCACAGCCGAAACATTTGGTGAAACATCGTCATTGCTCCAGTAGTAACAAAAAGAAACAAATAATCCTTTATTTGGCGGAAATAAACAAAATGTTTAGTGCAGTTATGCAATTTTTTTTGGTAGTGTTTTAGTATGTGGAATAAAATTCATTAATATGATGTGGTCGCTACCAAAACATTACTGTCACGACGAAACATGGGATGTTTTGTCAGAAATAAAGTATATTGATTTATCGCTAAGATGTTATGATAGTGTTTGGTTAAATGCATATTTAAACTACTAAATACTTAAGTTTGAAATCAGTATGATAAACTTTTACAAAAAAAAAAAAAAAAATTGATTCAAAATACAATAAATCTCATAAATCACACTTCAAATTGTGATCACTATTGATTTACCTCTGAAAACTTTTTAATAAAATATAAATATATGTGTATACATACATGTATGTATGTATGTGTGTGTATATATATATATATATATATATACACACACACAAGAGGAAGATGTATGCAATATCTTAATAGGTCAATATAACCCTTCTTATTAATGATATATTACTGTGTTTCAGTAGTGACACATTTAGGGAGAGGACAAATATTCCAAAACTTTCTAAAAGTACAGTATGAGAATTAACTGCACAATTACTAATGTGTACCTTGGATATTTTACAGTTCGCATACACACAAAATTTGTGGGAAAAAAAAACGAAGAAGAATATTTAGCACAAAGCAGAATAAAATCTAGTAGGCTTTGTTTTGTTAATGCAACAACAAAAGTAAAAAAGCTAATTTTATTTTGCTCATACTCAATATTTTTCAACTGATTTTTGGGTGAAATGTGATCTAATCAGTTCTTATTTTGTGAGACTCACCGTAGTAGGACAAAATAAGCATACCTTGCTTTATTAAATATTAGAAAAGTGGGTTAGGGATTTTCAAGCTATTGATATGTTTTCATCTGTAACTCAGCAACTTGTTGATAATGTATTATGACGCAGACTTGTTTTGCAGTAGGGTCTTGGCACAGACGTTATGGAAATGGGGGACGGTCTAGACACTAAAGCGAGAGATGATATCTGCTTGACTAGACATCCAAGTATTTCTGAGAAACGTAAAGACAACCCAGTCCTACTTAACTCATCAGGAGAAGAGGAAGAGCCTCATCAATAAAACACCACGGCAGAGGAAGGTAACGTGGTAACATTAGACATTTAAGACTAATGGATTTGTTTACGGATTCTTAAGTTTCAGCTGTTTATTAGGAAAAGGAATGGCTCACGTGGCTCGTCAGGTAACAGAACGCTGAGATCAAACGCACCAAATCTGTGTCATCTGAGTTTTCAAAAACTAACCGATTCAGAATGGCTTTTCTATGATTCCAAAGAAGGACAACAGCAGGTTGATTCTACAGCCAGAACTTCACGAACGTTCCTGCTGTTATTCTGTTTTACCGCAGATGTTACTTTCTGTAAAAAGCCTTCAACAAACTGACAATTACTGAGCGTGGCTCTAGAGACAGAGAATGAGCGCCAGAGCAAAGAAACAGTGGGATAAAAAGGAGGAGGTTAAATAATGCAGCAGTATAGACGCTTCTTCAGTCCCTGTGCGTTTAGATCATTTGAGGACGTGTTTTTAAAGCATGCCTCTCTTTCACAACCTCGCATGTGTATCTGATGCAAGTTCTCTTCCAATTCCTGATATTTTCCTGCAATCTCAAAAGCACCTGGGCCAGAAACACCTTGCAATCTATTTGAACAGTATAAAAGCGATGATATGATGTGAGCTGTGGAGTGTGGAGTGCCTCAGGCGGCACAACCCTGGAAATGAATTGGATTCCAAAACCTTTACATATTACTTTAAATATTGGACAATATTTATTTTTAGGGATCTTCCACAGATCTGTCAACTAGTTGACTAGTTTATCTGGATTCTTTCATTAAGTGATTTTAATGGTGCTGCTCTATTTCTGACAGAGGGCTGTGATTAAGGATGTATTCACACCAGAAAAGTCCACTAGTTCACTTGCTTTGGTCTGGACCAAATACAATGCTACTTTTTTTGTTTGTTTGTTTGGTGTGGTTCGCTTTCACACTGCCCTTTTTGCAAGTGAACCAGAAACTGTAAACAAAACCACAAGTGTGCTTAAGGTCATCCATTTATTGGTTCATCCATTCAACCATACAAGAGTTTGTTTGGAACCTCTTCAGTTGGGTCTCGGTATGGTTGTTTGGTCTGCACCTGAGTGCGATTGCCGTATTCACACCTTCCCAAAAGGTACGCACCAAAGGGACCCTTACAAAAAAGAAGTTTATTCAAGTGTGCTATTCGTATACTTCTTTTAAACTAAAAAATAGGAAAGTCTACTTTTTATATACTTCTCAGAAATGGGCTTCATGTACTTCTCAGAAATATACTTAAAATGACATTTAAGTATACTTGACTTACTTAGAAAAAGTCTAAATATATTTGAGATATACTTGTGCTCCTAGAATTCGTGTTTTCATTGTTATAAGTTAGGGGGCACTATTAAAGATCTTCTGCACAGAATTTCCAAAAAACACAAGTGAAGAAGAAACCTAAACAACATGCTTCCACATGTAATTAACACGATCATCAGACACAAAACAGCATCAAAACTGCAACATTACGGTATAAAATGTCGACCAATAAAGAGGTAATAATGACTGTAAAGATTTGGGGTGTTGATCGACTCCATATACGTTTTGATTATCATTCTGAATCCAATTCATAGTCTTTTTTTTTTTCAGCTTTTTGTTCAAAATGTTATTTCTTTGTTTTATATTTATGAAACTTACCCACATTCAAGTGTTTAAAAAAAGAATGCATGTTTACAAGCAGATACCCTGTTCTTTCTTTTGATGTTTTGTAGGTTCAGATATTCATATAACAAAATATATACAAATTAATACCTAAATAGGGACATAGTAGTATACTTGAAGTATGATGTTAAGGTTTACTTAAAGAAAATTTACGAGTATACTTGCAGTATAAAACTACTAAACTAGCAGTTTACCGAGACTATACTTCGAAGTGTACTAAAAATTCTACTACAAGTATTTAATTAGTAAACTATCAGTATACCTATAAGTTCACTTTTAGTGTAGTTGCAGTACAAGCTAAAAACTTTGATGTGAACTTGTTGTGTACTTAAAGTTTACCACTGTTATACTTAAACTATACTTAAAAGTATACTTTTATATACTAGAAAGTGGGCCAATTTAGTCCCAAGGAGTATTGAAATAGTACACTTATGAGTATACTTCTTGCACACTAATATTTGTATACTTACTACTGTACATAAAGTATACTTAAAAATATACTTAAAGTATACTTAATAAAATCAACTTGAAGTATACTACTTTTTGGTAAGGGGGGAAACAAACTTTAGTTTGATTCAATCGAACCAAACAAGACAAGTATGAATACACCCTTAGTTGTTAAACAGTTTGCACAGTTAAAGTTTCTTGTCCCTTCTAGAAAGCATCTATGTCTCATATATTTCTTGAGATTTTGATACAGTGTGAGTGTTGCGCTTTTAACCCTATGAAGCCTACTGCATCAAATTTCTATCTACACAAGCAAAGCGAAAACTGAAAAACCTGTTGCACACAGCCAACATGCCTTCTATCGTCTGATGAATAGTTCATACTTTTTATCAAGTAAAAGTCTTTATCTAATTATACAAACATCCACCTTCATCTTGATTCACGTGTCTTTTTGCTGTGAAATCTTTAGTGATTTTTATAAGGTAAACGTAAGAATAACTTTGATATTGTTAGTTATATTTCAAGATGAACACTTATTGGACTAAAGCAGCTTGGCTTTACTTGATTATCCAGACATAATTTTGTAAGAAAAATCAGTAAGTCTCAAATATGATCATCAGGCTTTTGATGAACATTTGTTTCCAGAACCTTTACTTTCACTGTTCCTCAGTGGAGGAATGATCTTTCCAAGCCTCCAATACATCTTACATTTTTTGAGGAATCTTTCATCATTCAGTCATCACTGTATTGCATTATATGTTTGGATTATTTAAATATCAACCAAATAAGACGTTATTGGAGATATAGAGTAACGACAAGCTATCAAAATGTTATCTTATTGTTTGCCCATATAAATAAAATCTGCACCAAATTGCATATTTTTGCAATTTGGGCTACTGAATAAAACTGAGCTGTTTTTTCTCCTTGAGTATGATCTCCATATTCTCACTATATCATACTGTATGAGCCATAAAAGCTTGATGCATGAAATAAAAAAAAAACAAAACAAAATATAAAAACATATGAAAACTTTTTTTTACTTGATATTCTAACAGTTTGACCCCTGCATTTATTCAGATTTTTTAACTCAATAATGCATCTGAAGTAAACAAGCATGTCCGAATAAGGTCAGAAAAAGTTAAAGGATTAGTTCACCTCCAGAATAAAAATGTCCTGATCATTTACTCACCCCCTTGTCCAAGATGTTCGTGTCTTTCCTTCTTCAGTCGAAAAGAAATTATGTTTTTCTTTTTTTCTCAAGAAAAAAATTCCAGGATGTTTCTCTATATAGTGAACTTCAATAGGGATCAATGAGTTGAAGGGCCAAAAATGCAGTTTCAATGCCCCTTCAAAGGGCTCTACACGATCCCAGTTTTAACCACAAATGCTCGTCTTGCACTAGTTCTGTGATGCGCGTTGGATCACGTTGGAAAAGTCATGTGTGGTTAGTTCTTCGCCTGTGTACTCCAGTTCAAAAAGGTATGGTAGAGCGAAAAACTCCATCTCATTTTCTTATCTAACTTTAAAATTGTCCGACATTGTTGTTTTACAATTTATTAATAAGGGCGACTGACTTTCTTTATACGTCTGCTTTGTAAACACTTGGTCAGTATTTCTGCCTACATCACGCGTGACCTTCCAACATGACTACATAATGTCGAGCTAGTGCAAGACAAGCATTTGTGGTTAAAAAGTATACACATTTTTATTTAACTTTTTTAGAAAATGACAGATCGTTTCACTACATAAGACTCTTATTCCTCAGCTGGGATTGTGTAGAGCCATTTGAAGCTGCACAGAAACTGCAATTTGGACCTTCAACCCGTTGGTTTCCTATTGAAGTCCACTATATGGAGAAAAATCCTGAAATGTTTTCTTCAAAAACCTTTGATTTCTTTTTGACTGAACAAAGAAAGACATGAACATCGTGGATGACATGGGGGTGAGTAAATTATCAGGAAATTTTAATTCTGGAAGTGAACTAATTCTTTAAAAATAGTTGTTCAAGTAGTCAATTTTGAATGAGGCTGAGCTCACATTACAGGTGTGTTCTCATGCATAAAATGAAAGAGATTATGTAAAAATTTAGAATTAAAATCCTGAAATACAACATGATGAAACAGAAAGAAAGTTCTCACCTCAGGTCTGACAGGATCCTCAATTCCAACAACACATATTGCGGTCAGGTCAGCTAAAATGTTGTTTTCGTCCTCCCAGTTGGGCTCAGGGTCTGCAGGAAAGTCGCGGTAGCCCACGCAGATGGTTCTGAGTCCGTCGCAGGCCATGGGTTCGATTACTTTCTTCACCATCTCGTCCCTGTCCCTCGGTCTGAAGACACGGGGTTCGCCCGCCTCGTTCAGAATGCGAGTACACCTGAAGCCAACAAACCAAAGTCACACATTCACATGAAACAAGGTTGTATGTTTGCAGCGATATGCACATTCCCTTCATTACAGCAATTTCTGTCTTTCTGAGGACATTTCTTCATTATGTTATTCCGCAAAGAGCATATCTAAATGATTCCAGGCACATGAAGCTACAGTAATTCAACATGATGTCCCTCCATCTGCTATTGAGACATGAAAATGCTTTTATGAAAAATTGCAGATAGAAGAGCAGAAGCATCAGAGAGCAGATGAAAGGCGCTCACTTTTTTAGGACGATTTCGGACGCTCCTTTGCTGTACATTCTGAAACTGCCATCTGGAAACTTGATGACGGTGCTCATTGATTTCCTCACAGAGTTAAATGTGTACACTTTGTAGAGTTTCTCCTCTGGGATCTGGTTCCGAACGGTCTGGTAGTCTCGTTTCAGGTCCAGGACCAGTCCCAGTAGGCCACACTCGGTTTTGTTGCCCACTTGTTTGGGAAGACCTCCTTCCTTATCTGGAGGCTGGGATGGTAGAAAGCCAAAGAGGATTCAGATACCTGCTGCACGGTAACAAGCTAAATTGTGCACTCTGTGCTGTTCTATGAATGCTCATGATCGTTAAGGGTTACATAACTGACCACCTGTCTACAGGTAATAGCAACCATTGCCTAGCAACCTGCACACATGGTGAGCTATGCTGCATTGAGCATTATAAATCCTTTTAATATGTGTCCTGAGGTTGTTTATGAAGTTTCTTTGCAATTCATCACAGCTGTATCAATAGCTTGGACGCCTAAAGAAAGGTAATTTTTTACATTTTTATTATTTATGTACTTTTTTATAGTGTTTTGTGCTGAAGCTCAGTATTAATAGTCTTGGTTTGGGTTTGTTATAAATCTCAAAGACTAAAGTATTAAACATCTGCAGTTAAATCAGCATGAACCACTTAACAGACTCCATTCAAACTTTGATTTTCTTGGGTGTGCATCACTGTTGTTTCTTTTGGTAAACTTTACACTAAAACAATAAATTAAAGTATGAAAATATTTTATTCTCATTGTGAGTCTAAACATTTTTTATTTATTTACCCTTGTGCAACCTTTTGGACATTGTTGTCCTTTTCACATTGCCAGGTGCATACATTTTTGCACAGTTGTGTATTTTTATTGGAATTTTACTATTTCACCCCTATTTCCTTTAATAAATCTATTCTGCACTAGGTACACAAAATAGTTCCTCTCAGGACCTTAAGGACAAAAATGTCCCCATTGAAACCCATTAAAACTGCTATTTTTAATCACAGTGCCATTTAACTGTAAAATTATGCAATTTTTGTTAACAGACTTTCATTCCGTTGGCAAGGCCTCAAAATTCAAATTTTTACCATTTTTTATCAGATGGTGCCTTTTTTTAAGATTTGTCCAATAAAGCAAATACTCACTGTTATATTCCTGTTTTCTGCTTCTGCATATTATAGAGCATATTATAGAGAATTGGATAAATAATGCAGCTATAATTGTGTGGGTGTGTTTGTGTGGATGTCAGAGTGTGGTTTGTATGCGTGTCATAAAAAAAAAAAAAAAAATTTGTGTGTGTGCTTGTAGTATTTGAGACAGCAATAAACAGCAATGCAACTGAAACAATCAGGGCCCAGAAAGGTAGTAAGAAAACTGTTAAAATAGTCCATGTGACATTAGTGGTTCAACCGTAATGTGCGCAAAGAAAACAAAAATAGTGGCTTTATTCAACTATTTCAACTATATACATGTTTCAAAAAAAGTTAATAAAATTAAGGTTGAACCACTGATGTCACATGAACTGTTTTATCAATGTCCTTACTACCTTTTTGTGCCTTGAACGTCAGTTGCGTTGCTGTCTAAGCAGGTTCTTCTATGGCATCGGTTCAAGAACCTTTTAAAGCACCTTTATTTTTAAGAGTGTACATGTACACACAGTATAAAAACCTGAAAAAGCTTTAAACACAAACAAACAAAAGCTCCATAATAATTTCAGATCACAAAAACCAATTCAAATCTCATTGTCTGCTAGACTTACTTCAGGGAATTTAATTTCATTATCTGTTCATTTATTTATGAGAAGAAATGCTGAAATGCCCATAGAGACCTTGATTGTAAATTCACTTTCTGCTTTACTTTTCCAGCATTTCTCATAACTAGGCTTGACAGAACACAACATGCTGCACTGGGATGTAACATATGCAAGATGACTCATAATGTGTATGCGATGGAATTTTTGTAAGCAATAACTGAGAAAATTAGAAATTTCAGCAATAAAGCAGGTCTACAGGTTATGCATTTTGATTTATGACTAACAACTTTCTGGCATCAGACAGATGGATACATGTGACTGCTTTGTTTGCACGTCAATGGCCTACTGGGTAATCAAAACCAGACCATTTAATTCCCATGATAGACAGAGGGTGGCAAAACTAAATTATAACTAAAGCTAAATTATGTTTTTGCCACAAGAGCTTTACTAACTTCACTAACTCTACCTCAGGGGAAGAGAATACATAAAAAAAAAGTATCTCATATTTGCTCACCTGGGTCATTCAAGACTGCTCATGCATTTGATGCGGATTTCATAGCACCCCTCAGAGAGGCGCTGGCACACAATGCTCTCCTGAACAGCTGTCTTCTCCCTGGTCAGCACGCACTCCTACGAACCACGGCATATGGCAAAACATGCACTGGCAGCACTACTTCCTCTTTACGGCCCTATTCGGCTCCGGCACTCCACACGGGCCCTCGCTCTATTCTCCTTCTCACTGCAGGGGCCAAGGACGCCCTCTTGTGTCCCCTAGAAGGTCATTTTCATAGCACCTCTTTGATTTCACAGTGTTACCTACACTGACAGTGACAGCCCCTGCCTCAGGCCATGAGGTGAGCGCTTTGCCAAAGCTGATTGGCTTAAACGAATGAGTGGCAGCCCGAGGCATCGCAGAGAGACTTTGGCAGAGACCCTGAGCCACATGGAGCGGCTGCAGCCGGACAAATGACTTTGCCCAAAATGAGTCACAACTTATCAAACACAAGACAGCGAGATATTGCACCTTGTCATGTGCACGATGAAAAAACTGCTCCCAAAATAGCATTCATTTTACAGAGAAGTCTCATAGGGCAGTGTTCGTTCCAGCATATAGGCTAATGTTGGGTTCGAGTCCACCTGGTCGAGTCCAAGTCCTTAACCAGTATAGTTTGAATCGGAGACATTTGTTAATGCCTTGTCATATTAACATTATGTTGTTCTTTATTTTGTACCAAGTCTGAGTACAAATTTACGTGTGTGACACGTCAAAGTTCATTCATAATTGCACTTGTGCTCAGACTTGACTCCAAGTTTGGCATTGAGTACCCTAACTCTAAATAGGGCTAGTAGCAGACATTGTTTAAGCATAACCATTACAAAACCATAATGGTATCAGATGGTAAAACCAGGGAAAGGGAACTCTGGTCCTGGAGGACCACTGTCATGCAGACTTTAACTCAGTCCTTAATAAAACACACCTGAGAAATTTAACCCAAGTCTTCAGGATTGCCTGAAAATTACAGGCTGGTGTGCTTGGAAACTTACAGACTCAGACATTTTGGACATGCAAGATTTAAAAAAAAAAAAAAGAAAGAAAGAATTAAAATTAAGATAACAAGACAATAATAAATTTTGCAAACTTAGTCGGTTAAAGCAGGGGTCTCCAAACTCAGTCCTGGAGGGCCGGTGTCCTGCAGAGTTTAGCTCCAACTCGCCTCAACACAACTGCTGGGAAGTTTCTAGTATGCCTAGTAAGAGCTTGATTAGCTTGTAAGGTGTGTCTAATTGGGGTTGGAGCTAAACTCTTCAGGAGACTTGATCTCCAGGCAAAAGTTTGGGGACCCCTGGATTAAAGACCTGTACTTGAGCAGAGGAGCCCAAACTCGGTCCTGGAGGGCTGGTGTCCTGCAGAGTTCAGCTCCTACTTGCCTCAACACACCTGCCGGGAGGTTTCTAGTATGCCTAGTAAGAGCTTGATTAGCTGGTTTAGGTGTGTCTAATTGGGGTTGGAGCTAAATTATGCAGGACACTGGCCCTCCAGGACCAAGTTTGGGCACCCCTGTACTTGACTTGACACTAGTTTGTTGAAAATTACAGGCAGGTGTGTTTGATTGGGGATGGAACTAAACTCTGTAGGACAGTAACCCTTATAGGACCAAAGTTGCCCATCCCTGATATACAGTATGAAGGAGTCTGTGGCTTTGCCAAGTAGGTCTTGACTGAAAGCAATTCCAGATTGTTCTGGCTGGATTAGTACTGTGCTTGTTTGACAGTAATGTTGTCCATGAAATGACATTCTGGAACATGTACCACAGTGCTAAATGATGATCATACTCATGTACCATGGTACCTTTTTGTTGCAGGTAACAGGCATTTGAATGGAATCTTGTGGTTCTATTCATAGAGTCGTTCATCATCTAGATGACAAAACCAGAGTGCCTGTATGGAGTCACTAAATGGACATTCACCACTTTGTTAAACATAATGGACCTCTTCCCAGATCCCCAAGCAGAAGCCAATTAAAAACACATCAAGCATGAATAAAACACATGCACCAATGTGTTAATCGCTAACTGATACTCAAACAAACCTACTCAAAAAAACACACAAGAAGGGATAACTGCATCTGTCTTTGGTGTAACTAAGAATCCAAAGCTTACAGCGGGCGACCTACAGAACACACACATCTGCCACATACGGACATGTAACCTCCAATCAAGAATTGATGGGAGCCGGGGAACATGACATCAGTGTAGGACCCGACCTCTCCAATCAGAGGGCCGAAAGGTCTGACGGAACAGGTGGTAGAAGCAACCTGAGATCAGTGCGACAGGAAGTCTCCGCAGAGCTCAGACTACCGGCTGAAGTATCAGTGTACATGCCAGCAGCATCACCTGTACTGTGTGTCCTACTCCAATTTCAGGATTCCACTAACTCTTTCGTGGCTGAGCACCAGCCGGTCGTACTACCGAGACATGCTACAGAACCACTCTAAATTATGAATGCCAAATCTGTATCAAATACAGGTAAAAGTTTCATTTAACGGTGCAAATTAGCTAAGAGCACGGAATTAACCGTAAATCTAGAAGGGCTGAGTTGGGAAGGAGATTTTGGAAAGTTTGCTGGAGCTTTTGAGTGTTGGGTGAGGAGAAGTTCATGCATTAATTACATAATGGAGCAGCAAAGCACAGTAGCTTGGGGGATCTCTCCAGGGATGAAGAGTTCTGCTCATTTCAGTCTATGTTAAAACAAGATGTCTGGAATGATATGCTTATCCAAGTCTTGGTTTGTATGGTTATAAAAGCTCTCAGTACTGGTCTCCAGGGACGGGTTCTGTGAGTAGTGTTAGTGTGCTGGGAGGGGGCGATCAAGGGGCTGCTTTTAGCTCCTAGGCATCTTACACTGAGACACAGAATAGATCTGATTCCAGAACCTAGAGGAACTCACATGTTGTGACTATCGTTCCTAACTCATTGTCTCAACTGTATTCTTGCAGAGTGTTCATTTTTGGAAACCAACCTAAAGTGGCACTTCAAAATACACAGTGATTATTCTGCAGTGTTCTTGGTCTTCAAAGAACACAAAGCACATATGGAAACGCACACATGAAAAGGCCTAGCGCAAATACAGTCCTGATTGCAATGAACTAGGATTTCATTAGTGGGTTACTCTATGTAGGACACCTTCACCATCTTTTTCTCTTTTGAACAACTTTAACACTGAAAGTTAGTGAGTTTCCCTCATTCTGTGATGTTTCACATGTAACCCTGGACCACAAAACCAGTCTTAAGTAGCACAGGTTTATTTGTAGCAATAGCCAAAAAATACATTGGGTCAAAATGATCGATTTTTCTTTTATGGCTAAAATCATTTGGATATTAAGTAAAGATCATGTTCCATGTAGATATTTAGTAAATTTCCTACCGTAAATACATCAAAACTTAATATAAGAACTTCATTTGGACAACCTTAAAGGCGATTTTCTCAATATTTAGAATTTTTTTTTTTTTTTTTTTCACCCTCAGATTCCAGATTTTCAAATAATTGTATCTCGGCCAAATATTGTCCTATCCTAACAAACCACACATCAATTTTGTGGTTCAGAGTCACATATATTTCTGCTGACCTTATCCTATCTTGTGACCCTAGTGCATTGCACTGACTGATCAAAAAAGCCATTGTTTGGATTAAAAAGCAAGCATTGAAGAGACTGGATTATTTTTACAGTGATTAACATTGAATCCAACACTGAACTGATTTGAGCTAAATTATGGCACTGAGCATAGTTCTTCATATTTGAGTTATAAAAAAATGATTCTGCAATTTTCTTGTTTATAACTGTGAAACTACTTTGATATAATCTATATTGTATAAAGCACTATGGAAATAATGGTGACTTGACTTGAATTAATGTTTCTGGCAAAAGTTTTGCAACAGTTCTTTTAACGCTATCTGATGCAATGTGTAGCTTTTTGTTTCCTAAACAAGCATGCTGGAAGATGTATCTCATGGCCGTATTCCAGGGTGACAACGCCAAGACTCAGCTGGCTCTAAAATGTGAAAGAGTTACTCAGAGAACATGAGGTATCAATTTCACCTCAGAATCCTGAGCTTAACCCCACTAAAAGTCTTTAGGATGTGCTGGAGTCAACTTTACAGAATGGTTTGCCTCGATACAAGATCTTAGCAAAAAAAATAATGCAACGCTTCATGGAAATAAATATTGCAATGTTGCATCAGGTTGTCAAAACAATGCCACAATGAACGCTCAGTGTTATCAAAGATAAAGCAAGTCCTATAAATAATAGTGTTTGACTTTTATGAAAGGCAGTATATATAGGTACAACCTTATGTTTATACATTAACATTAAAGTCTATTGTAGCTGAATTACCACCAGTGGTTTTTATATCTTACCAGTATTTTAGTAGTATAAGCGCTGTTGAGGGATATAGCGTTGACCAGTATTTCCAGAGTTTTGGGTGGGATGGAGCTGGGGTCTGGTATCTCCTTGTAATGGACATCACCCACATAGCACTGCACTGCCGTCATTCGGTTGGTGGTCAGTGTGCCAGTCTTGTCTGAGCAGATAGCGGTGGCATTGCCCATGGTCTCGCAAGCATCCAGATGGCGTACCAAATTGTTATCCTTCATCATTTTCTATCAGCACAGACAAAAGTACAGACACAGATAACTAGCTAATACAACATATTGAGACTATTCTGAATTTGTCTGAAAACTACACTGAATGAGTATATGTCTACATAAATTACCTTCTAACTCAAATGAGACATAAAAAGGCTGTTACTTTTTCATCTATCGCATGAGGAACTTAACTAATGTGTTCACGACATGGTGGAATAACTCTGTTTACACAGCCAGGCAGAAAACATTAATTTCATATGGCAACATTCATAATGTCAACATGGATCCATATGCAGCTTTATTGGTAAAAAATACTTCTGTTTAAAGATAATAGCTATGCAACGATCTTTTCCAGTTGAAGTTGCTGCCATTTTGGTTGATTTTATGTCACACTACAAAGATCAAGTGAGAGTTTCATGAAATTCAGTGATTCAGTGTTCATACATTTGACCAAGACATGAATATGAAGTCATAAAACACAAAATTATGGTAATTTCAACATGGATTGGTTCGATAAATTGGCTGTTGATTAGATTTTGAGATGTGGAGATGGCACTCTCAATGAAGTCTGCCATTTACTTTGTAAGTGACCAGTTATGCCATTTTATTCAAAATAACAAAGACAAATATTCAAATAAATAAATAAAACATATGCATGGATAAAATCATTCACAAAAAGATCAATTTTCATTTTATGCTGACTTTAAAGAGAGCATGCACAGGACGTGGGAGTCAATTTCTGCTGGATGAAATCAGAAATGAGATAAACATTTATAAAAATCTCTCTGATGTGATTTAATCAATAACTGGTTTAACAGGTTCACTGAAAATATTTATCTTGTTCACAAATTAGACTTTGCAATCCTGTCTTGGGGTGGGTGTGAATTTGTAATTATAAAATAGATAAAAGTATTTTAAAACTATTAAAAGTAACGTAATCAGTTGATTAGGTTCATTTAATGTCAAAGTATTAAACTAGATCTAAATATGGTACATTCTAAATGCTTTTCATGTTAAACAAGTTTACCTTCACAGAGTAGGCCAGAGAGATGGTAACAGCAAGTGGAAGGCCTTCAGGAACAGCCACCACCAGCACTGTGACGCCAATGATGAAGAATTTGACAAAATACTGAATGTAGATTGGTGTACACTCTGGCAGCCACGGCCTCTTCTGAAGCACAAAGTTATCAATTGCAAAGTAAAGCACCAGGATGATGACTGTAATGGCAGACATCACCAATCCTGAGGACAAGATCACAGCAAACACTGCATTAGTGCATTGTGCTCCACAACAATATTGAAACACTACAAAATACAAACAACCTAGAAACATGTAACACCTGCTTTGCCGATTTGTACAGCCAGCTTTGTCAGTTTTCCTTGAAGAACGGATTTCTCTTTCTTGGAGACACTGGCTTTCTTTTTCTCTTTGTCATCGGTTTCTCCACCTTCTGCGCTCTTCAACGGCTGCATCTCCATTGCCGCAGCACCATCTTGCTTCTTCACTGTAATGATCACAGGAAACACATGTGGGTTATGGGGCGTCTGACGTTTGCTCAGAATTATAGGTAAGGCTGGTCCTTGACTGTATTGGCTATGTAGAGAATCACAAAATGAGAATAAACCATTGTTTTAAACTCTACAGTTGGATTTTGAATGTTTGTTTGAATATAAATAGGAAAATGAACATGCCAATAGAAGTCAATATTTCAAAAGAACCATTAATCTTCAATTACTTCAGGCAACAAAATCAGCAAACCACCAAATTAATATGTTATCTTATATATCTACATAGATCTATCTAAAAGAAAACATGATTTATACAGAAACTCAGTTAAACCCCAATCCTGGTATCATTACATGGTTGAGAGACGTCTGCTCTGCTGAAAAACCTTTTCATGGGATCTGATGACAGAAGCTCCGTATCAAGTTTATATTGGACAAAGCACCTTGAAGCCTTTATTTAAAGGGATAGGTCACCCAAATATTAAAGCTCTGTCATCATTCACCCTCACGTATGACTTTCTTCTGTGGAATGGAAATGTAGAAATTTTAAAGAGGTTTGCTGGTTACTCTTTTCCATACAATTACAGTGAATGAGGCTTTCAAAAAGCTGACGCACAAGCATCAAAAAAGTATCATAACTGTGTTCTATATGACAAGCATACTGCATTCAAAGTCTCCTGAAGTCACATGATGCTTTGTGTAAGGAGCAGACTGAATTTATTTAGTTATGATTTAGTCATTTTAATTGATAATTTTCTTCTCTTAACCTTAAAAGTTGACTCAAACAAATCAGAATAGAATCATTCATGAATCAGATACAGCCAATTCTCTCATTAACTCTCTTAAATGCACCAAGAGCTAGAACAGTCAGGATTTTTAGTGTATAACAAAGTGAGTATGATATGGAAATTGGGACCAACTTTTTAACTCTATTCTGAAGTACGTCCTAGTCAAACAGCTACTGAACAAGAAAAAAATGAATTATATCATAGAAAGCGGATGTTGCAACTATATGGACAATTCTTTGTAACTGAATGAAAAAGGGCTGCTTATTTATACATCTGGGTGAACTGTTCCTTTAAGACAAAATGCAATTTTTTCCACATTTTAAAGATGTCAAATGTAACCCCAGCTATACAAACCAGTAATAGATCCACAGCAAAAACTTGTGTTACAGTATGCAAAATATGTCTTTAATATCTGCTGTCTAAATCCATCTAGAATGTAAACCGAGCTTATAGTCAGTTACTCAAACATGTTTATTTGAACTGTTTTTCATGTTAGGAAACGCACTGATATGTTCAACATATGGACTAATTCTAAAACATAAAACCTTTTGATTATATGCAACTCTGGAGACCTGCAAATGATCAGAAACGTGATGAGCGTTGAATACTCATATACAATGCCTCAACTCTATTATGTGAAAGAAACTGAAAAGTATTTAATAATAAAAGTAAAGCCATTTGTAAAATATGAAGCTACTGGCTGAATACTGTTGTCAATATTTGCTGGGACTAATTTATTTTCAGCATTATTTGAAATGAATAGAAACCTCTGGATATTTCTGTACTTATTCATAAAGAATGAATAACCAACAAGCAAAACCAGTTCGGCTATAGACTGCTAGAACTCTGTTAAGAATTCAAATGAATCGAGATTTTGACACAGACAGGAAGTGTGAGTTTATCGAGAGACCCTGACGCACACATGAGAAGCAGCACAAACAGACGAGCTGACATCTGAACCCGTCGCAAGGAAAGGAGGAATAAAATAATGGTGAGCGCTCAAACCAGCGGTAAAGTGAAAGCAGGTTACCTTTGGTCTGGTTGTTCTCCATATTTCCATCCTGCATTTTACCTAAGATGAAGGCATCCACAGACACAGGACAAAAATAACAGAAAGCAGACGATAAAACATTCATCACATGGACATTACAGTGAAATCAAATTAAAAAGGAAGACAGAGAATGAGTAATTTATCAACATCATTGTGAGTCACATACATAACATAGAGTTGTTTCATAATGAAGTTCTGAGGTGTATTAAGGTTAAAATCAAATTGATCAGTGACATAACATATCAGAGTTCATTTACTCTGTTAAGGTATAAATGATGTGTTATTACCACTTAATTACTGTCTTGAATGCATGTATTTAGATCTTCTGTCTTAATATTGCAGTATATGCAGTATGTGTTTTCATGTTGTTTTTTACAGGAATGCCATGGAATATCTAATATATTTATAATATGTACATCATTTCACAGTCTTTCTAGGTCATACTGTATCTAGGTTTGTCACTGTGATTTGTCATAGTGTTAGAATTGAGAAGTAGTCATTCAGATATTCCATGGAGGGTCAATGGAAGAGAAACACTCAACACAATGAGGACTAGAGGAACAGCACAAATCTACTGGACATGCAGGAGGAACAGCCATGCAACACCACAGGAGCAGAGAGGAGAACGACTTTATCACCGCACAGGGTTAGTTGAAAGAAGAAGAACGAAAAACCACATCATACTGTATGAGTGTATGAGATCTATCTGCTCCCCAAGGCTGCATTTATTTGATCAAAATACAGTAAAAACAATATCATTGCAATTTAAAATAACTATTTTCTATGTGAATGTTTAAATTTTGTAGCAATATGAAAGATACTAATGACACCAATATCGAGATCATGCTGTAAAATCACACATTTTAGTTATATTTTATGTCAAACCATGTTAAAATTTACACTCGTATCATAAACCGTATTCCAACATACTAAAACACTACATAATAAGTTATGATCTTCTTTTCGAAATGTGAAATTTACCAACTGAAATTTACAATCGATTAAAGTGCAACTGTTATTTTACTTATACTCAAGTTCGTCCACTATCATGAAAGGATTAGTTCACTTCAAAACAAAAAATACAGATAATGTACTCACCCCCTTGTCATCCGAGATGTCTATGTCTTTCTTTCTTCAGTTGTAAAATAATTATGTTTTTTGAAGAAAACATTTCAGGATTTCTCTCCATGTAATGGACTTTTATAGTGCCCCCAAATTTGAACTTTCAAAATGCTGTTTAAATGTAGCTTCAAAGGGCTCTAAACGATCCCAGAAGAAGGGTCTTATCTTTTTTTTTTTTTAAACAATTTATATGCTTTTTAACCTCAAACGCTTATCTTGTCTTGATCTGTGTGAACTCCGGTCATGACAGTTAGGGTATGTCTAAAAACTCCCATCTTATTTTCTCCTCCAACTTTAAAATCATCCTACATCGCTGCAGAAGTACCAACCCAGTGTTTACAAAGTGAATATGAAATGAAGACCAAATTAAAACAGGCAAAACAGTTGGAGGAGAAAATGAGATGGGACCTGGAAAAAAACTGAGTTCACACAAAGCTAGACAAGACAAGACGAGCATTTGAGGTTAAAAAGTATATAAATTGTACAATTGTTTTGGAAAATAACTGATCGTTTCGCTAGATAATACCCTTCTTTCTCGGCTGGGATCATTTAGAGCCCTTGAAGCTACATTTAAACAGCATTTTGGAAGTTCAGTTTTGGGGGCACCATAGAAGTCCATTACAGAGAAATTCTGAAATGTTTTCCTCAAAACACATAATTTCTTTACGACTGAAGAAAAAAACATGAACATCTTGGATGACAAGGGGGTACATTATCTGTACATTTTTGTTTTGGAAGTGAACTAATCCTTTCAAAGGATAGTTCACCCAAAAAATAAAATGATGTCATTAATTACTCAACCCTTATGTCGTTCCAAACCCGTAAGACCTTTGTTCAGAACATAAATTAAGATATTTTTGATGAAATCCAAGAGATTTCTGTCCCATCATAGAGAGCAACACAACTATGTTCAAGGCCCAGAAAGGTAGTACGGACATTGTTAAAATAGTCCATGTGACATCAATAGTTCAAGTTTAATGTTATAAAGCTACAAGAATACTTTTTGTTTTCTTCTCTTCCGTGTAATAAAATTAAGGTTGAACCACAGATGTCACACGTACTATCTTTCTAGACCTTGAACGTGTCAATTGTGTTGCTGTCTATAAAGAGTCAGAAAGCTTTTGGATTTCATCAACAATATCTTAATTTGTGCTCTAAAAAATAAATTAAAAAAAAAAGACATTGTTTGGAAAGACATGAGTGTGAGCAATTACAGAATTTTCATTTTTGAGTGAACTATCCCTTTAATAGTCATTTGACCTATTTCAATCAGTGGGACAATCCACTTTGTGTTATTCCTGTTGGTATACATAGAAATAAAAGTAGAGAAAAGGGTAAAAGCAAAAGGTGAACAGAAAAGGAGTGCACAATTAGAGTTGACATGCACTGAGAGGAACGCACAGTCAGCAGGAAAGGAAGATCAAGACAACTGGAGGAGGAGAAGGAGGAGGAGAGGCGGAGCCAGTAAGGGACGGACAGCGGAAGGCTGCTCAACCTACCATTGACTAGGCTGGTATTACCAGGGGCATTTGCACTTGCCGCACCATCGGTAGCTATTGTTGCGATGGGGTGTGAGGAGGGATGGGAGCAGTCTAGCCATAATAATGAACAAAAGTAGCATGGTTAAGAGTGTCGTTACCACGATTAGTATTCTCTCAATATACTGCTGTCAACTGAAAGACGACTTTAAAAGAATGACATCGATGGGAAAAAACACTGCAACATAAGACAGGTTACACATAATATGGGAGACAAAACAAAGTTGAGGCACAAAATGACACAATGATCAATGGCACAAATAGCTAGCATTGACAGATACCCGTCATTTGAGAGAAAACTGGAATTTATGTGTTTACTACCAATTAAGTAAATATGAACAGGTGATTCAAAAAAATAAAACACATGCTTCGAAATCAAATCCAAGTGCTTCAATCACAACACTCTACAAGCTGTAGGGTATCAGACTACAAGGCAATCGCAAACCGCAATCAATCTATCCAGTCTTGAGGGAATAACCTGGGGTTACATCACAACCTCCTGATCGTCATCTATGCAGGATCATGGATGAAATGCATTTCTTTAAATACTTAAAAAGAGCTTCTTTTTAAGTGAAAGATCGCGCTTACTAAAGCGGGGTTTGGGAGGGTAGAGCGGGTTTAGTGAGGTAATAAATGACCATTACTGCGGATATCCCCGGTACAGAGATTCATACTCTACCTGCCAGCTGATGGCCATCCTCCAGAGCCTGACCTGTGGCAGTTTGCAGAATAACACACACATAAGGCCTTAAGCTGACAAACGGTGTGGGCAGCACATGCTACCCAACCAGGAACAGAACATATTATGTGTCAGTCTGAAGTAGCCGCTGGGAAAACAACATTACGCGTTCTACCCAAAAGCAGTCTCTGATTGGGAGAAAATGAGCTGCACATTTTTTTCTAAAGAAACTTTCTCTACTGTGCAAAACTCATCACCACATGAGTGTTTAGCAGGGCGCTGCTAGAGTTTTCTTAAGTAAGTCCAATTGTAACTCAATTTGAGGTATCAAACCTGTGGGATGAGTTACGCACCATATTTTAATACTTAATAGAGGTTTGTTCGAATAATGAAATCAATGAGCAAAAGTAAATACATCAATCGTAATATTAAGACAATGACAATTTTTACCCCAGTGTCTTGTTTTTACGGTTTACAATCAATGATTTATCAAAATAGACCTTAATTTCAGATGTATGTATTTTAATTGCGCATAAAATTTCTTTTCTTTTTGGATTACACTGTTTTTACATAGACATATTAATAAACTTGTGATACTTGTGATGCTTGTGATGCGTATTCGTCAGTCATACATAAATGAAACATGACATTTCTGAAATAGTAGCTTACTAACAAACTGAATGTGTTATAAACATGCAACAACCAGATATATTTATTATCAATAAATCCAATTAGCTTAAACCTTGTTCATTTAGCCATATTTTAACCATGTTCATACTTGTTAATTAAATAAATTTAGTTTTTACAATGGACAAAATTATGCTGATTCTAAAATGGAATAAATGCAATTTAAAAATTATTATTTTATGATTTAAATAAGATCATACAGATGCAAATATGTGACCCTGGACCACAAAACCAGTCTTAAGTAGCATGGGTATATTTGTAAGTAATAGCCAAAAATACATTGTATGGGTCAAAATTATTGATTTTTCTTTTTTGCCAAAAATCATTAGAATATTAAGTAAAGATCATGTTCCATGATGATATTTTGTAAATTTCCTACCGTAAATACATAAAAACTTTTTGATTAGTAATATGCATTGCTAAGAACTTAATCTGAACAACTTTAAAGGCAATTTTCGCAATATTTAGATTTTTTGGCACCCTCAGATTCCAGATTTTCAAATATTTGTATCTCGGCCAAATTTAGTCCTGTCCTAACAAACCACACATCAGTTGGAAAGCTCATTTATTCAGGTAATACATAAATCAATTTCAATAAATTGGCCCTTATGACTGGTTTTGTGGTCCAGGGTCACATATAACATGATTTTTTACAGGACAGAAGTGTTTCTGTTTCTTACTTCATTTATGTATGATTGAGCTTATTAATTTGTATGTTATATATGTTATAACTGTGTAATCCAAACGGATGTATATTTTATATGCAATTAATATACACACATCTTAAATGTAAGCCCAAATATTTGTATGCAATAATAGTTGCATATCATTTGGCAGGAACTGAACCCCGTACAAAAGTGTCCAGGGCAGACGTAACGCAGCTCTGTTGAAGTCTTGCCAAGCTGAGCTTTAGTTACGCACCTTTCTTCTCTTTTTTCTCTTCCTCCTCTCCGCCAGCACCGAGCAAAGTGAAGATGATCCCGGTCTGAGAGTTCACTCCGACAGCCGTGACCACCATTCGACCCGAGCCCTCCATCACATGGGTGCCTGGTGATTCAGTTAACCGAGCAGTAAGTCATAGAGAAACTGTAAATAATAGCAGGCCGCTCTGACCTCAGCACAACTGACACAGTGTGTGATGTCATACATGGACATCACAGACTGCTGTTTCTCAACATCCATCCCTCATATACACCTGACTGGGCTGTTATCAATGGGCCAATGAACACAGAGGGCTAGTTTGTCACTATTGTCTTTTTCAATATAAACTTGTAGAATCAACGTTTTAAGACTATGACACCCAAGAAGTGACACATTTTGGGTGCTTTCTATAGCATGATGGGAAAACTAATAAATAATACACAATTTTCTAAGGGCTAAGCACCTCTTTTCAATAATCATTTGCTAAAAAAGCTTACTTTTTATACATTTTAGGCCCTTTTTTGTAGCCTATTTGTGGAAAGTACCACCTACATTTTTGCATGTGTTACTTTACTACAACATTATTAATAAATCAAACAAATAAACACAAAACTATACTATGCATTAAGTGCAGAAGTTCAAAACAATCAAATAAATATACTGTAGTAGTAAAGTGTGCATTCACCAGAGAGAAGCATTGGGTCTTTATCTGCAGATTTGCGCACATGGTCGGATTCTCCTGTCAGAGAACTCTCATCAATCTTCAGATCATTGCCTTGTATCAAGACCCCATCAGCTGGAAGCAGGTCACCTGAGCATAGTAATTCAGCATTAGTTGATGAAAATTCAAAAGGAATATGGCTGTCTATTTAACATGTACATTTAGAACAATTAGTAAGAAAAAATGCCCCTGATGCACCCTGATTCTCACCAAACTTAACACACTTAACAAGAGCAGAAGTACAAAACCAATGAGGAGCTGACACAGTACACTGTAAAAAACAATTTGTTGAGTCAACTTAAAATAATTTGTTATTCAAATTGAAATGTTAAATTATACTAAGTGACAACTTAGATATTTGAGTTGAATCGACTTAAAATTTTAAGGCAGCTGGGTTACTTACACATCTGTTAAGTTTAGCAAACACAAATATCTAAGTTGTTACTTAGTACAACTTAACATTTCAAGTTGACTAAATTTATTTTAGTTGACTGAACTTAAAATTTTAAGGCAGCGGAGTAACAAATTATTTTAAGCTGACTCAACAAATTGTGTTTTTTATTAACACAACAGCATCTTAAAAGTACAGCACTCATGGCTTGAGGCGCTAATAAACAGCAATATGGGACACAGGAGCCAAAGATGAATGTCTAGCGCGTGTGTATGAAGATGAAACATTAAAAAAATAATACAGAAGGTGTCTGTGACATACTGTACCTCAGAAAGTTTGACTGACTGCTACAGTAGCTCAGTCATAGGCTAATGTTGATATCAATGATGAAACTAACAATATACTGATTTTTAAAGCCACTTTTTGGATATTCAATAATTTACTTGTCTGTCACAATAATGTTTTAAATTGCTACTAATAGCCCTAAAATTAAAATATACAATAATTCCAGTTTATATTGGTATAGTGAGAAACTAGGATGTCTAAGTAGCTGTTAACAGGCCAAACAGCTTTATATTTAAAAAAGCCGTAAGAAATCAAGTTATACTGTATATTGAGGAACTATTTTTCTGTTAATCAAACTGTAAATGTATTTTGTCTATTACTGTTAGAGCTAGTATGTGCTATTAAATGGGAAAAGATGTTATCATGTATATGATATTCAAAGTGGCCGATAGCAAGTACACCTGAGTCTTTCTTCAGCTTAACTTGTAAATTCAATGGTCAAGTGCAGAACAGGGACAACAAATGTTTCTGATCGCAGGCTGCCACTCAGGAATAGAGCATATTTCAAACTCTAATCTCCAAAGCTCTTCCTAGTGCCATTGTGTTCCTTCCAATAATCCCTCCAGTTTCTCCAAACAACAAGTTTGGATCGATATCACTGTCTCCAAAGAATTCCAAAGTTGATCCTCTAAGATGGCACTTGTCAGGCATTTTTACAACAGAATCTCTCTCCAATATTTCAGAGTTTAAGGCCTGAGTCAATATGAAATTGACAAGGCCTGCAGTATGCTGTGTTCAATAAGGCAACACTATATTGTAGGTACTCCCCAGGGTTCGGTATCTGGCCCTTCTATTGTTTTATATATCAAAAGAATGTAATTTTGTTCAGGGATAATTTTGCTTTCATTTTACATCTTTGCAATGCAACATATCAACTCCCACACATATTCAAAAATAACGGTAAGCCTGGGACTGCTAACCATCACTGTACTAGTCAAGGTGATGGAACCCCTCTTCCAGCCTGCCAAACGCTCTCACCCACAGGATCACTCCGTCACTGTCAACAGCTACATTATCTGCCTCCCACTTGTTCAGGAGATCCGAAATAACAACCGGAACCTCTCCAACGCTGCAGAACCAGCACAGCCCTTTAGTATGATAAAATCTCCTGACTAGAAAGTGTTGATCAACTCCCATAATCAAACTGTAATTAATGACATAGATCAGTCTTGCTTCATTACACAGAAATGATGTCCAGTCGTGTGTAAAAGCTCTTTGGATAATGCTACACTTAATTAGTAAACTTCAGATTACATATGGGTGAATCTTCAATTATAAATCTTGAAAAATTAACTTTGTAAAATTACATTTTAATCTATGTTAATGCATATTATAGATTTATACATTGACATGTCTATGGACTTTTTAAAATCAAGATTTAAGTGGTATTTTTTAGAATAAGTTTACCCATTTTTCATTACCTTTATTTCTTCAATAAATCACTTTAAATGGTTCTGTAGTGTGACATGAATTGTAGTACAAATATTTAATGTACCGTAGTCTCTCAATTAATATGAGCTCATAAAAGCTGCATGAATGATAATTAAAAAAGATTGAGCTCGATAATGATTAAAAATGTTTTAGATAGAGTTTAATGTGTCACACAGGTCCCTCATTTTAACATTTTCATCAATTTGTTATATGGGGGTTACAGTTAAAAAGTCCAAATTTAACTGAAAAAGTAATTAAAGAGACACAGTAAAAACATTGATGTAAAGAATTAGAATTCCTTAGAATTTTCTATCTTTCTTTTTTTTATTATTATTATTATCATATTTATAGTTTTCATAGAAGACAGAAACATTACCTTTATTTTAAAATAGTGTACAGTTAAAGTCAAAAGTTTACATACACCTTGCAGAATCTGCTAAATGTTAATTATTTTACCAAAATCAGAGGGATCATACAAAATTGCATGTTATTATTTTTATTTAGCAATGAACTGAATAAGATATTTCACATAAAAGACATTTTCATATACAAGAGAAAATATTAGTTGAATTCATAAAAATGATGCAGTGTTACATACACTTGATTCTTAATACTGTGTTGTTACTTAAATGATCCACAGTGTCACGCGTCGTGTGCGGGAATGAGGAGTAGGGACAAGGAAGTCAGGAACACGCAGTTTATTTATATAATCCATATAACAGAACAGGAACGAACAGGAACAGCAAGGAATCCACACGCAACACAACGAAAAAGAACCGACAAACAAACGGGGAACAGAACCAAACTTAAATAACCAGGCTAATCAGATGAGGACAGGTGTGAGTGATTAAACAATGACGTCATAATAGAAAACAGAACAGGAAAGACCAAATAAGGACATATAAAGGGAAACACCAAAGAAACAGTCCACAGGGGTGTGACACGCAGCTGTTTTTTTTTTTTTTTTTATAGTGATAGTTGTTCATGAGTCCCTTGTTTGTATTGAACAGTTAAACTGTCTGCTGTTCTTCAGGAAAACCCTTCAGATCCCACAAATTCTGTGGTTTTTCAGCATTTTTGTATATTTAAACCCTTTCTAACAATGACTGTATGATTTTGAGATCCATCTTTTCACATTGAGGACAAGTGAGGGACTCATATGCAACATTTACAGAAGGTTTAAACACTCACTGATGCTCCAAAAGGAGGAACAGAGCTGGGGGTGAAAACTTTTTGAATTTGAAGATCAGGGTAAATTTCACTTATTTTGTCCTCTGGGAAACATGTAAGTATCTTCTGTAGCTTCTGAAGGACAGTATTAAATGAACACAAAACAAAAATATATATATATTTAGGCAAAATAAGAAAAATGTAATCTTCATTCTGTTCAAAAGTTTACACCCCTGGCTCTTAATGCATCGTTTTTCCTTCTGGAGCATCAGTGAGCATTTGAACCTTCTGTAATAGTTGCATATGAGTCGCATACGAGTCCCTATGGGTCCCTCAGTTGTCCTCAGTGTGAAAAGATGGACCTCAAAATCATACAGTCATTGTGCCACTCAAATGTATGTAACTTAAACTGCATTAGTTTTATACATTTAAACTATTATTTTCTCTTGTGGACTATATGAAAATGTGTTTTATGTGAAATATCTTATTCAGGTCTGTAAAAAAATAACATGCATTTTGTATAGTCACTCTTATTTTAAATATAATTAACATTTTGCAGATTCTGCAAGGTGTATGTAAACTTTTGCCTTTAACTGTACTATATACTCTATACTATATAATATATACTTTAGTTACTTCGATCATGATGCACTTGGGATAGTTTTAACATTTTAATAAATATGACAATGTTGTTGTTAATGTAGTTCATGCTGCTGCTGTATGAATAAGCGTAGACAGATCCTGTAGCTGATCTAGACAGGTGGAGCTGGGGGAAGTGGAGGGTTTCAGAGAAACTCTGAAAGTGTGCTGCAGGACCAACCTACGCCCTCTTTACACCTGTATTAAGATACATTTTTGTTAATCCAATCACAACGCCAAATACAGGTCTAAAACATTTTGAGTTTGTCCGCTTTGAGCCATTACCAAATGTAAACGGTCATGTGGTTGAATGCATTCCAACAGCCACAAAAAGCCACCTCCTTTCTGTCTACTGACCTAATACTTAAACATTATTGGACGTTGTTGAAGTGCCCTAGCCGTCTGGACACAATTTAAACTTTGCTGGCTTTAAATCGTAAGTTTGGTCTGAAGGCGAAAAAGGACAATGTTCTCTTACCACTCCTGATTGGAACACAAATCCACAGCATTTGGCATAGTTTTGTGGCAGAAACAAAAGCTACCAGGTATAAACAGGATCTCATAGCCATCAGTAAGCAATTTCACTGGCTGCAGAATCAGTAGGGGCCAATCAGATTGTCCCGTGTAGTGCCATGTGACTACATGTAAATGATCTATCAGCCTGTGCCATCCAATTATAAATACAAGGAGGATAAGTATTTAAAAAAATGAGGACACATACCATATTTGATTTGTGCAATATCGCCAACGAGAATATCTGCCACAGGAAGTTGGATGACCTGCCCTCCACGCACCACCTGGAATTTCTGTTCCTGTTCGATGCGGCTCTGTAAACCCCTGAACTGTTTCTCCTTGCTCCAGTCATTGAAGGCCGTGACCAGAACAACACAGACCACTGAGAGTAAAATAGCAGCCCCCTCAATCCACCCGGCCTCCGCTTCCCCTTCGTCCTCCGCACCCGCATTCGCCGTCCCACAGGCTGCAGAAAGAGAAAGACGAGATTTCAACATGCTGGTGAAAACATACGTTGTACAAATCCCATTAACCACCACAAACAACAGTCAGAAAAAAGGGATATGATTCTAGTACTCTATTTAAGCATTTTGCAAAAGTACATAATTTCACAGCATATCTTTGCATTGTAATTTGAGATTGAAGGCTAAAGGATACTGAAAAGTAGAGAACACGTTTTCATATTCGCTGAAGTATTTTCACTTGGAGTGAATCACATGTGTGTGATTAAACATGACACTTCATGCAGAATACAGCACAAACTCAATGATTCATAATAATTGTGATTACTGCATATGCATTGAGTGCATATTATATAACACCAGAATGATGTTAGATAAACACTGACAAAGATTCCGACAAATCCCACATCTGAACTGGGTAACATATTCATGACTATATAACTCTAAACCACACACGGACGGAAATGCATCTAGTGGTAAAAATCAATCAGTATTACAATGTACACACATTTGAGTCATGTCTAATTATTTCCAATGATTTCTTGCTGGAGTGATCTAGAATGGGGGTTGCAGTGACTCCACTGGGAGTCTGTCTACAGCAGAGGCCAGACCTGCTCCAGCTGTGCAGGATAAAAAAGCAGACGCACTCACTGTAAGCACAGGAACACTATGATTTCGGAAAGCTGTTTATTTGCAGCATTAGCTCAAATGGACACACTGTCCACTGTCACAATGACACAGTCACTGCTGAATACACCAGAACATATGAAATGCCATCTTATTCAGGAAAAAATGAAATAATACACACTGTTCCCAACATTTGACATCTCACTCTTTCCGTTCTGACACTTATTTTTCAGCAACAGCAACTATCATCTGAACTCAAATAAATCATAGAGTTTTTTTTTTTTTTTCCTGCTAGCCCCAAATGCCCCATACACTGGACTGGTTTAGAAAAAAACCTTCAAATGGTAAAAACAGTGAAGTTTATGTTTAGCTGTTGCATCTTGGTGTCTACAGACTCATCTCAACACATCTGTGATTTTCTCTATTGCTGCACTGTTAGTGATCATTAAAAGTCCACTGCAGGTGTATTATGCATAATAACGTGCAATTTGCATATTAATGTTTATGACAAACCCATACGAGGTAAGCTACAAGCTACTTAGAAAGCAATTAAGCTACAGAAAAGCTACCTTTAATTAAGTACATTAAGGTTATTAAGGGAACAATTTCATTATAAACATAAAACACTGTAATATAATTAATCATTTAAGTAGAACTTCCATGGCACATAAAGTATTCCAAAACATCAGCAACATTTTACTAAATATAATGCTGTACACCTAAAAAGTAAACTCGGTAAACAATTTTTTATCAGTTACAAAAATAAAATAAAATAATGCTTATTATTATTATTATTATTATTATTATTATTATTATTATTATTATTATTATTATTATTATTATTATATTGTTGTTGTTTCTATCTATCTATTGCTAGTAAGGACTTGAGTTTGGAAAAAAGGATTGCAAAAAGAAAAGAAAAGAAAACAAGACAAAATATTTAAGTAACAGAACAAAACAATAATAAATAAAATTGTAAATATTTATTTATTTATCTATTTATTTATTTGTTTGTTTATTTATTTATTCATTTACATGCTTGTTAGAACTTGAGATTGGAAAGAGTCAGATTGCAAAAAAAATATATATATATATATTTATTTTTTATTTTTTTTAAGATACTGTACATTCACCACCTAATTAGCTTCAATGTAAATTTAACTAAATACCTTTCTTAAAAAAAAAAAAAAAAAAGATATCTGTACCACAGTTTAACTATGGTGACTGTACAGTGACAGACCAATTTTTTTTCTAAAAACACTTTTTATGGCTTTTTTCCTTTTATGAATGTTATCAGTTCTGTTGTTATGAGCTCATATTACTTGAGTGAATACATGGAATGTTTGTACTTTTAAATGAATTCATTCATCACACCACAGTACCATTCCAACTGAACTAGAGAAGATAAAAGTGAAAGATTTAAACAACAAGATGGGGTGTAATTTATTTGGTGAACTATTCCTTTAAATGTGTTCCCACCCACTAATGAATATTGCTAAACTCCAGTGTGCGTGGGTTTCAGTCTATTTTTAGACTCTGCGGTATGGAATCTCCTGATGGCCGTTTCATGGCAGCGGTGCAGGAACAGGCTTGTGTAAATCTCTTCATTTGATTCAGCAACAAACTGCTTCATTGTGCACAGCAGTTGTGTGCAGGATGTCAGGCAGCGTGTGTGGAGCTGTCCGCGGTGCTGAGCACCCGTTAGATAACAGCTCGTGACTCCGCAAGCTGCACACGCGCTAGTGCTGCTACACGCTACTGAGACTTCACCAAAACTGCACAATCTGCAAGAGCCACATGCTCGACTATGGCTTATTTTAGCAAAATTCTGTCTAATTTAGACAAATGCATGTTTTTGACCCGTTTCTGACTTTCCAGTTTAAGCTTATTGGACAGGTTAGGTGGTATCAAGATGATCACCAGGTTAAAACAAACAAAAAAAAAAAACATAAATAAATAGTAGACATTTTTAAAGAAATATTTTTACTTTTTTTTCCCCTCCTATTTGTATGCTGCATGAAAACCCCCTACATGCAGGTCTGGACCAAACTGAGTGTGAGTAAATGATGAAGTATGTGAATAAATGGCTGTCATGATGTATTTTCAGCTACAAATCCTTCTTGAAATGTAATGTACTGCTGCCAGCTCTCCTCCCCTCACACTTCGGCTGGAAAGTGAGATTTTGCCTGTATTGATCTGTACTGTGCCTGTGCTTATCTTGCATTGGGAGCTGCAGGTTGAAGATCTGTACGGGTATAATTCAATCTGAACGGCAGAGATGTCTGGACACACTGAGCAGAAGTGCAATTCATCTTCCTTAAAAGACACAGACAGAGCCGTCCTCCATAAAAACCAGAAGAACTATAACAAATCTTAAGTCAATGGCAGGGTGGATGCCTGTTGAGCTCATGTTCACCCAAACATGACCTTACATAGCTGCTTTGAAACAATCTATATTGTATAAAGTCCTATATAAATAAAGGTCAGTGTTTCCCCTGCCATTATATTAGGGGGCCCACCTTTTGAAGCACACACCCAAATTTCTTGATTACATAATCTAACTGAAGGCAAAACTATGAAATTAATTTATATTCAAGGTCATTTTCATGCTTAAATGCAGAGTAGAATGAGCAACTTTACAAAATCGGAAAGCTGAATACCAGGGTTGTATGTGATATGAACATCATTTTTGAACAAACGATATGGCTTTTTCAACATATAGTAGTGTGATTGGGAAAAATATAATTGTGTACTAAAAAATTAAAGGAGAAGTCCACTTCCAGAACAACAATTCACAAATAATTTACTCACCCCCTTGTCACCCAAGATGTTCATGTCTTTCTGTCTTCAGTCGTGAAGAAATTATGGTTTTTGAGGAAAGCATTTCAGGATTTTTCTCCATATAATGGACTTCATTGGCGCCCCAATTTGAACTTCCAAAATGCAGTTTAAATGCAGCTTCAAAGGGCTCTAAACGATCCCAGCCGAGGACGAAGGGTCTTATTTAACGAAACGATTGGTCATTTTTTTCTGAAAATAAAAATTTGTATACTTTTTAAACACAAAAGCTCATGTAGCACAGGCGCTGGGATGCACGTTCACAACGCTACGTACTATTGAATCACGTCGAAAGGTCACACGGAACGTAGGTGGAACTACAGACCCAGTGTTTACAAAGCGAACGCGCAAAGACTAAGAAAGTGCAAGTAAGTCAAACGCTGTTTACAAACAAAAAGGTACAACAATGTCGGACGATTCTAAAGTGGTAGGAGAAAATAAGATGGAGTTTTTCCGCAATACTCTACCTTTTTGAGGCGGAGTGTAAAGACGATGAACTTAGACGTGATTCATAGTAGTGGTGGGAAGTTCGGATCATTTTACCGACTCTGACCTTTGAGTCTCGTTCAGCAAAATGATCTTTTTTCGAGTCATTTCGTTCATTTTACCAAAATATAAACTAAAGGTTATGTGTTACTTCCCTAACACATCTACTGCTTACACAAACGTTGATCACACTACAAAAAAGACAAAACTATAATGCTATAAGAAGCAGAAAAGATTAATTCATTGTTTACCTTTAGTCTTTAGTCTATGATTAGCTCATCTCACCTCTTATCTGACAGGTTTGTGGGTTTTAGTCGTTCGTTCATCACGTGACAGCCCCATAAGCTTAACTAATGCAGTGTGAGCCAGAAAAATAATTGATTAGTTCATCTCTGGAGTCTTCGGGTTCGAGTCATTCGTTCATCACGTGACAGGCCCATAAGATGAACGAACGACTCGAAAAAACCCGAAGACTTGAAACAGATGAACTAATTCTAGTACAGAACCCAATAGGATGTTGCGCATGCGCGACTGAACGAATCACTCCCCGAGATGACTCGTTCTTCCCGAGTCACATTAAAGATTCGTTCAAAATGAACGAATCGTTCAAGAACGACCCATCACTAATCCGTAGCATTGTGAACGTGCATCCCAGAGCCTGTGCTACACAAGCTTTTGTTCTTAAAAAGTATACAATTTTTTATTTTTCGCAGCATTTAAACTACATTTTGGAAGTTCAAACTCGGGGCACCAATGAAGTCCATTATATAGAGAAAAATCCTGAAATGCTTTCCTCAAAAACCATAATTTCTTTACGACTGAAGACAGAAAGACATGAACATCTTGGGTGACAAGGGGGTGAGTAAATTATTTATGAATTGTTGTTCTGGAAGTGGAGTTCTCCTTTAAGCATTGTGACCTTATATAGATGAAAATGTATAAAAAATATACTTCATGGGCATGAGATGTACCCACAATTATAGAATGACCCTGCTGACTCTTTTGTCTACCGCCGCACCATTAGTGATCATTGAAAGCCCACTTCAGGTGTATTATGCATTTGAACGTGCAATTTGCATATTATTTTTTAAGATGAACCATATGAGGGAAGCTATAAGCTACTTAGAAAGTAATGTATATAATGTTTAGCTTCATTAGTTTAGTGCACATTTATGCATATTATTATATTCAAGAAATAGTTCACCCAAAATGGAAACTGGAAATGTGCTCACCCTCAGGCCATCCAAGATGTAGATGAGTTTGTTTCTTCATCAGATTTGGAGAAATGTAGAATTAGATAACTTGCTTGCCAGTGAATCCTCTGCAGTCAATGGGTGCCGTCAGAATAAGAGTCCAAACAGCTTATAAATACATCAGAATAATCCACAAGTAATCCACACGACTCCAGTCCATCATTTACCATCATGTGAAGCCAAAAGCTGTGTGTTTGTAAAAAGCAAATCTATTATTAAGATACGTTTAACTTCTAACATTTGAGTCCATAATCCATAATAACGCTTCATCCAGTGAAAAAGTCCATCTCCTGTTGTCCTCTCACATCAAATACCACACACATATACCAGACCACTTTTCACTGAACGATTGGAGCTTATTATGAATAGAGGACTCATATTTTAGCTGGTGGAATTGGTTTGAAGATTAAAAGTATCTTAATGATGGATTTGTTTCTTACAAATGCAGCTTTTTGGCTTCACAGGATGTTAATTGATGGACCAGAGTCATGTGGATTACTTGTGGATTAATTTGATTAGCTGTGTGGACTCTCATCCTGACGGCACCCATTCACTGCAGATGATTCATTGGTGAGCAAGTGATGGAATGCTACATTTCTCCAAATCTGATGAAGGCACAAACTCATCCACATCCTGAATGGCCTGACGGTGAGCACATTTTTAGCAAATTTGCATTTTTGGGGTGATCAACTCCTATAGGTTTGATGTTATTGTGCCAGAGTATTAGCTATAAGAACTTCGCCCCCTTTGTAGTCAGCTTGGCTGTGTTAGTAACATGTAATCCAGCTGTGTTTTTAACAGCAGCTTCACTGTACATAAACTTCTACATGAAAATGATGAGTAGCTTACAGTTTCCCAACACAGCTCTCATTTAGCAGCGTTCCAAGACTTCATGATCTATTCTTGCTCATATCTAGACTGCTCCATCGCTCTGAAAGCGCTGGAATAAAAGATCATTTTCCATTCTTGGAGTAATTGAATCCCTGAGCATTATCATGATTGATAATACTTGCTCAGCATTCTGTTCACTTCTTTATGCTGCTTTAATGGTTTTGTGTTCATTGCACATTTTATGGCCCGGTGGTTTGATGTATGGCCTTCACCTAAAGGTTATTCTTCCAGTGCACACTTCATTAACTCTAAAGGCCTGGAAAGCGTTCTTTCACTGGATTCCCTCACTCTGAATGCACAGTCATGCTTGCTGACAAGAGCTGGTGACCACTGCTGATGGAGATTGTGCACTTCAGCCATCAGAGCTTCAGGAAAGAAACCAGGTTTGGATGTTTCATTCTGTCATCAGTATTAAACGTGGCCTAAAATACTGTAAAAAACGGTAAATTGCAGCTGTTACCTTAAAAGGTGATTTCTTCCTGATTTAACATATAAAAAATAATTTTCGATCTTATGATTAAAACATCACTATGGGAATTTTTTCGCAAGATGCGAAATATGTACCACCATGTACGTTGCATGACATATTCGATGTGAAATGTCCACTGATTGGCGCTAAAAGCGAGTTCAGATAAATATACATATGGTACGTTTTATGTGACGTTGGTTTTGTAGGTGTTACTGCAATTCTGACTGGAAATGTCCATTGAGTGGCGCTATAATTCTAATGCTCTGTGACGTTTTAAAATAACGTACCAGCTCCACTACACCAAAACCTAGCCGATAGTATAAACAAAAGCGAATATGACTTAAAAATGCAATCGCAAGCGTGCCGTTTTAGCTTGTTTTTCAATCTCTCACCTTTTAGCTCTTTCATCGTCAGTCGTGATTTCATCGTGATTTTTGGGTTATCATTTCTTTAATGTATTTGGACACTCAAGCCACACTTAAAGTAGTTCACTTCCAGAAGAAAAATTTACAGATAATTTACTCACCCCCTTGTCATCCAAGATGTTCGTGTCTTTCTTTCTTCAGTCGTAAAGAAATTATGTTTCTTGAGGAAAACATTTCAGGAATTATCTCCATATAGTGGACTTCAATGGTGCCCCCAGTTTTGAACTTTCAAAGGGCTCTAAACGATCCCAGCCGAGGAAGAAGGGTCTTATCTAGCGTAACGATCAGTCATTTTCTGAACAAATTGACAATTAATATACTTTTTAACCTCAAATGCTCATCTTGTCTATTCTCTGCAAAGTGCATGCGAACTCCGTGTAATTTGGGTCAATACAGTTAGGGTATGTCGAAAAATTCCCATCTTGTTTACTTCTTCAACTTCGAAATCGTCCGAAACCGTTTTATCTTTCTTTGTAAAGGGCATTTGATTTTCTTTACATGTTCATTTTGTAAACACTGGGTTGGTACTTCTGCAAGGATGTAGGACAATTTTGAAGTTGGAGCAGAAAATGAGATGGGAGTTTTTCGACATACCCTAACTGTATTGACCCAGTTTGCATGCACATTGCAGAAAATAGACAAGATGAGCATTTGAGGTTAAGAAGTATATAAATTTATACTTCTTTATAAATCAATTTGTTTAGAAAATGCTCAATCGTTTTGCTAGATAAGACCCTTTTTCCTCGCCTAGAATTGTTTAGAGCCATTTGAAGCTGCATTTAAACTGCGTTTTGGATGTTCAAACTTGGGGGCACCATTGAAGTCCACTATATGGGGATAACTCCTGAAATGTTTTTTTTCTCAAAAAACATAATTTCTTATTGACTGAAGAAAGAAAGACATGAAAATCTTGGATGACAAGGGGGTGAGTAAATTATCTGTAAATATTTGTTCTGGAAGTGAACTTCTCCTTTAAAATGTCTGAATGACATTGAATGTAAAATACAAACACCCTGCAAAATGTGTCATTTACTAAAAAGAAAGATGCACAAGCACACTTTACATTAAAACCTTAAGCAAAAAGAACTCTGTACTGGTTGAAATGCTAAAAATTGTAGTGTTTAAAAAGAAGAAAGTCTGCAATTATTTGTGGTTAATGTTGACAGTTGCTCTGATATTGTGGTTGCGTCTATTTCAAGGACTTAACTCAAGTCCATAAACATCATGTCAAAACTAAACTGTGGTTGATCACTTTTCATGTCAGTCAAACTTGTTTTGGTACCTGGCCAGAATATGATGCAATGAGCACCAGATTTTGTGCCCAGAGGGAATGTTTGGAAATTGACATCCATTAAAAACCACATTGACATCAGTTAGTTAGAAGTCAGTGTAAGAATGCCTCAGAAAGTCAGGTTGGATCAGTATTTTAGTGTAAACCATTGGTTTGGTTTGTTTGTAGGGCAATAAAATATATGGCTGAAGTGTCAACATACATTTTGGTGCAACTGTGACTATATAACAGCAGTGTTACACCAAACTTCTGCAGCATATGACCTCAGACTTAAAAGAATCTCTATGTACAAAGTTTTATATTTCCATATCTAAGGATGAGAAACTATTTTTAAACCATGAAAAAATTAACCTTCAAAGCATTATATTTCTATTACCTAATGGCAAAGCTTTAGAAAGGCTGACTGCAGTACAAAAGCAGCTTAAAACAGCTGTTTTAAGTTAAGCTGTTTGAAGAACTATTGGTTAATATTAACTAACCTCAACATTAAAAGTGGTTCACCCAACCCAAAAATACAAATTCTGTTATAATTTACTCACCTGCATGTCGGTTCAAACCTGTATGACTTTGCTTTGTTTTGTGGAACATGAAAAAAGGTATTTTTAAGAATATTTTTTTTTTGTCCACATGATGAAAATCAAAAGGGTCCAAAACAAAGGGCTGCCACTGAATTACACTGCATGGATAATACAGGTGTATAATGCATATAATGAATACAGGTTTAGAACGACATGGGTGAATTTTCCCTTTGACTAATACACTGTATATTTGCAAATCATTTGTTGCAAAATACAAGAAACAACTGCTTACTTCAAAGGTAAGTCAGGCACATAAAACACATAAAGCTGTCTCATCAGGCGTAATGACAGACAGATACTCACACTCGCTGCCCTCTCCAGGCGGCTGATAAAAGGAGAGCCCCAGAGAGATCAGCGCTGCAATCTCCAGGATAATGAGGGTCACATCTTGTAACGCTTCCCACACTAACTGTAAAAAAGTTTTTGGCTTTTTTGGAGGTATAAGATTTCGCCCGAAGACTTCTTTTCTTTTATCTAGATCTGTGGCAACTCCAGCCAAACCTGTGGGGAAAAACAACAAAGACAAACATTACAACTCAGCAGAAAACACAACACGAGCTACATGAGTGATTGTGGCATAGAAGAGTATACAGCCAGTTTGATACGTTCTTGGGTTTCAATGTGAATGAGGTCAAAAGGTCATTTGTAGCAATGGCAACTGGGTATTTGAACTGTTGGCTCTTTGATAAGTCAGTCAGTCAGAGCTGGGCTGTTTTGCCCCTGCTGGTTGACACCATAACTACACTATTCTGATGGCTCTTTTCTCTGTTGATGGTCGTTTGATTCTGAATTCATGATACCATTAACTATGCCTGAATAAACTACTAATTTGCTGCTTATTAGTAGTTAGTAAGGTAGTTGTTAAAGAAAAAGTCCACTTCCAAAACAAAGATTCACATATAATTTACTCACCCCCTTGTCATCCAAGATGTTCATGTCTTTCTTTCTTCAGTTATAAGGATATTATGTATTTTGAGGAAAACATTTCAGCATTTTTCTCCATATAGTGGACTGCTATGGTGCCCCGATTTTGAACTTCCAAAATGCAGTTTAAATGCGGCTACAAATGATCCCAAATGCAGCTGTAAACAATCCCAGCCGAGAAAGAAGGGTCTTATCTAGCGAAACGATCGGTTATTTTCATAAAAATAATACAATTTATATACTTTTTTATGTCAAATGCTAATCTCGTCTTACTCTGTCTGGACTGTTTTTCACGTTCATGACAGTTAGGGTATATCGAAAAACTCCCATCTCATGTTCTCCCTCAACTTCAAAATCGTCCTATATAGCTGTTTTACCTTTTTTTTTAAGGGTGTTTGATCGTCTTTCCATGTTCACTCTGCAAAGACTGGGTCGGTACTTCTGCAGCGATGTAGTACAATTTTGAAATGATTTTTGAAGTTGAGGGAGAAAATACGATCTAAAGTTTTTCAACATACACTAACTGTCCTGAGGCAGAACACACAGAGTTCAGGGAGAGGAAGGCAAGACGAGCGTTTGAGATTAAAAGTGTAACGCCAAGCCAGCAGAGGGAGCCCTCACCCTAGAACTGCCTGCACGCTCCCTCTGCTGCTTCTATTGTTACTTCCTGTTTGTCACTATATAAAGACTGGCCATGTGCTCAAGACTTTGCGAAGTATTGCCAGTTTATCCTGCCTTACCGAGCGTTTACCATTTCTCTGTTGGATTACCTGTTGCTGTCTTGCTTTGTTTATGGATTATTGAGTTTTCGGATTACCCTTGTCGGATTGTTTGCCTGATTGGACTGACTTCACGGCATTTGACCCACTGCCTGTATTATTACTCTGCTGTTTGGATTACGTTTACTTTTTGGACTGCTTTTCCGGTTATTGACCCTCTGCCTGTTTCCTCGTGTATGTTTGCTGTTGTTTCTAATAAACTTCTGCGAATGGATTCTACTTCTGCCTCAGCGTCCACGTTACAGAATACTTCGCCTCCCATGAATCCAGCGGAAGTTACAAATACACGACCAACCATGGACCCAGCAGATCGTCTCATCCATCTCCGACAAGGAAACCGTCCAATAGAGGACTATGTAACCGACTTCTGTGAACTGTGCTATCAGGTGAACTTTAATGATACATCCCTTAAAGATCTCTTCCGTTTTGGCTTATGTAAGGACATTTCATATCTGATGCCACGCAATACCCCACATTGGACTCTTGAAAGTTACATAGATCTTGCACTCCGGTTAAGCGGCTCACCTTACACTGTTGGGATTGCGGACGAGGGACCCCGCAAACCCGCAGTAACCACCACACCACAGCCAGCTCAAGTCACGTCCACCAAGCCAAAGCCTGTTCACGTCATGCCTGCCAAGCCAAAGCCAGCTCAAGTCACGTCCACCAAGCCAAAGCCTGTTCACGTCATGCCTGCCATGCCACAGCCAGCTCAAGTCACGTCCACTAAGCCAAAGCCTGTTCACGTCATGCCTGCCAAGCCAAAGCCTGCTCAAGCCACATCCACCAAGCCAAAGCCTGTTCACGCCATGCCTGCCGCTCCAGGGCCTGCTCACGCCATGCCTGCCGCTCCAGGGCCTGCTCACGCCATGCCTGCCGCTCCAGGGCCTGCTCACGCCACGCCTGCCGCTCCAGGGCCTGCTCACGTCATGTCTGCCGCTCCAGGGCCTGCTCACGCCACGCCTGCCGCTCCAGGGCCTGCTCACGTCATGGCCGCCCGTCCAGAGTCTGCACCCGTCATGGCCGCCCTCCCAGAGCCAGTCCACAAGATGGCCGCTATCCCCAAACCTGTTCACAAGATGGCTGCCATTCCAGAGCCAGTCCACAAGATGGCTGCCATCCCAGAGCCAGTCCACAAGATGGTCGCTGTCTCCAAGTCACGCCACATGATGACCCACGTGCTGGACTCACCCCTAATGGCTGTACGGACAGCTAAGATGGCGCTCCCTCTTGTTGCGGCAGCTACCCCTGATTCAAGTCAAGCTGCAGAGCCTAGTCAAGCTGCAGAGCCAAGTCAAGCTGCAGGTGCATCTTCAGAGTCAGGTCAAGTTGCAGCTGTGTCTCCTGTGTCAAGTCAAGCTACAGCTGCTGCTCCAAAGTCCAAGGCTTCCAAGTCAAGTCCAGTTCCAGGGTCAAGTCCACCTTCAGGGTCCGGCCAAGCTTCAGGGTCCGGCCAAGCTTCAGGGTCCGGCCAAGTTTCAGGGTCCGGCCAAGCTTCAGAGGCCGGTCAAGCTACAGAGCCCGGTCAAGCCACAGAGTCAGGTCAAGCAACAGAGTCAGGTCAAGCAACAGAGTCAGGTCAAGCAACAGAGTCAGGTCAAGCAACAGAGTCAAGCAAGGACACAGCTGTTCCCCATGAATCAAGCCAAGTTACCGCTGTTCTCCATGAGTCAAGCCAAGACACAGCTGTGGTTCTCCATGAGTCAAGCCAAGACACAGCTGTTCCCCATGAATCAAGCCAAGTTACAGCTGTTCTCCATGAGTCAAGCCAAGACACAGCTGTGGTTCTCCATGAGTCAAGCCAAGTCACAGCTGTGCCCCACGAGTCAAGCCAAGTCACAGCTGTTCCCCACGAGTCAAGTCACGTTACAGCTGTTGTTCCTGAGCCAAGCCATGTTGTTCCTGAGCCAAGCCATGTTGTTCCTGAGTCAAGTCACGTTGCAGCTGTGTTTCCCGAGTCAAGTCAAGTTTCCAAGTCAAGTCAAGTTGCAGCTGCGTCCCCTGAGTCAAGTCAAGTTTCCAAGTCTAGTCAAGTTACAGCTGCGTTTCCTGAGTCAAGTCAAGTTTCCGAGTCCAGTCAGGTCACGGCTGTTGTTCCACAGTCAAGTCAAGCTGCAGCTGTTGTTCCAGCGTCAAGTCACGTTAAAGCTGTGTTTCCTGTGTCAAGTCAGGTCAGAGCTGCTCTTCCGAAGTCCAGTCAAGTTACAGCTATTGCTCCTGAGTCAAGTAAAGCTATAGCTGTAGCCCTCAAGTCAAGCAAAGTCACAGCCGTGGTTCCTGAGGCAAGCAAAGTCACAGTTAATCTTCATGAGCCAAGCCAAGTTACAGCAGATCTTCATGAGCCAAGTCAAGTTGCTGCTGTTATTCCCGAGCCAAGTCGAGCCACAGTTGACCTTCATGAGCCAAGTCAAGACACAATTGACCTTCATGAACCAAGTCAAGCCACAACTGATCTCCCTGAACCAAGCCACACCACAGTTGATCTCCATGAACCAAGTCAGGTTACTGCTGTTGCTCCTGAGTCAAGTCCGGCCACGGCAGGCCTCCCTGAGTCAAGTCCGGCCACGGCAGGCCTTCCTGAGTCAAGTCATAAAACTGTTATTCTACCAGAATCTCACCAGGTCCCCTCTGACCTTCTCAAGCCACCTCACGTATCAGCTGGCCACGCAGAGCCCACGCTCCCAAGCCACGCAGAGCCCACGCTCCCAAGCCACGCAGAGCCCACGCTCCCAAGCCACGCAGAGCCCACGCTTCCAAGCCACGCAGAGCCCACGCTCCCAAGCCACAAGCCCATATCATCAGCACCCTCAAGGTCAACAGACACCCCATTATCTGCTGTGCTGCCTGTAATGGCCGTAGCCATCTTCAGTGTGTGGGCTGCACACTGTGCTCCAGAGGCCTCACCTGCCCAAGTATCTGCGCCCATGCCCCCAGAGGTGTCAGCGCATGCTGTAGATCCTCCTATGGGGGCGGCGTCCCAGGATGAACTCTCTGTCTGCCATGTCGCAATCAAGAAGACAAAGGAAAGTATTCATGTACACACCGCTCTGCTTTGCATGTCATTAGTCCCACTGTGGATATCTCTGCTCCTGTCTGCTCTGCCTGCTCTGCCTACCCTGCAATGGCTCCCTGTTATGCCTGCTCTGCCTGCCTCGCCATGGCTCCTTGCTCTGCCTGCCTCACCATGGCTCCTTGCTCTGCCTGCCTCGCCATGGCTCCTTGCTCTGCCTGCCCTGCCTGCCCTGCAATGGCTCCCTGTTATGCCTGCTCTGCCTACCTTGCCATGGCTCCCTGCTCTGCCTACTCCACCATGGCTTCCTACTCTGCCATTGCTCCACGGCCCAGGCCCTCCAGTGTTTCACGGTCTGCTACTGCACCACGGCCCAGGCCCTCCAGTGTTCCACTGTCTGCCATTGCTCCACGGCCCAGGTCCTCCAAGGTTCCACTGTCTGCTATTGCTCCACGGCCCAGGACCTGCAAGGTTTCCCGGTCTGCTACTGCACCACGGCCCAGGCCCTCCAGTGTTCCACTGTCTGCCATTGCTCCGCGGCCCAGGTCCTCCAAGGTTACACTGTCTGCCACAGCTCCCCAGTCCAGGTCCTCCAGTGCTTCACTGTCTGCCACTGCTCCATGGCCCAGGTCCTCCAGTGCTTCACTGTCCGTCCCTGCTCCATGATCCAGGCCCACCTGCTCTACATGGACCTGGCCCTCCACCCCACCCCCTGTTTAGCCTCTGTTCCCCCACCCACCTGGACTGTTGTTGTTTTGAGCGCCAGGAGTCGCTCCTAGGGGGGGGGATTCTGTAACGCCAAGCCAGCAGAGGGAGCCCTCACCCTAGAACTGCCTGCACGCTCCCTCTGCTGCTTCTATTGTTACTTCCTGTTTGTCACTATATAAAGACTGGCCATGTGCTCAAGACTTTGCGAAGTATTGCCAGTTTATCCTGCCTTACCGAGCGTTTACCATTTCTCTGTTGGATTACCTGTTGCTGTCTTGCTTTGTTTATGGATTATTGAGTTTTCGGATTACCCTTGTCGGATTGTTTGCCTGATTGGACTGACTTCACGGCATTTGACCCACTGCCTGTATTATTACTCTGCTGTTTGGATTACGTTTACTTTTTGGACTGCTTTTCCGGTTATTGACCCTCTGCCTGTTTCCTCGTGTATGTTTGCTGTTGTTTCTAATAAACTTCTGCGAATGGATTCTACTTCTGCCTCAGCGTCCACGTTACAAAAGGTATTTAAATTGTATTTTTTTAAATGAAAATAACCAATCGTTTCGCTGGATGAAACCCTTCTTCCTCGGCTGGGATCGTTTACAACCGCATTTGGGATTGTTTGAAGCCGCATTTAAACTGCATTTTGGAAGTTCAAAATCGGGGCACCATAGCAGTCCATTATATGGAGAAAAATGTTGAAATGTTTTCCTCAAAAAAAATAATTTCTTTACAACTGAAGAAAGAAAGACATGAACATCTTGGATGATAAGGGGGTGACTACATTACATGTGAATCTTTGTTTTGGAAGTGGACTTCACCTTTTAAGTTTAGGTAAGTTGGTAAGTTTAGGCTTTATAAGTACTAATAAATAGCCAATATGTTATGAATAGGCATGCTAATAAGCAACTAGTTAATAGTGAGAATTGTTCTTTATACTAAAGTGTTACCTTTTTTTTCTTAGTGTGAAACTGAGTGTTCATTAGCAAAGCCAGCAGCACAAAGCTTTTGTACTTCTAGAGGTTCCTGTGCCACCTGACCAGCTGCCACTGAGATTAGTGTGAATGCTAATGGACGCCTCTACTCTCCAGCTCTGTGAGCGTCTCAGTCTCCAGCTTCAGTTGAGCAATGTAACGTCTCTTTTTGCTGCAGCAGAAAAAGCCTTTACATCCCGTGCCCACGAATGGAAAATGAGCAATCCATCTCTCTGCGTAAGATTGGGCCCTCATGTCACCCACAGTCTCCAATTACCCTGCTGACTCACAGCGCAGGCTGATCTACACACTTACATAAAGCCCTTCTGCACTAACACTCAGAGAAGCAGCGCAACTACAGAGATACAAGCCTGCAGAATACAGTCAGCCTCAACCACTAGTCAACTGATATGCAGGAAGTCCTGTATAATTAGACTGGTTTCAGTTAATCTACTTCTGACTGAATGCATGCATTTACAAAAGACATTTAAGACATGTTTTGTTTTACACTTTTCACTAAAATGTTACTTAAACTTAATTACTTTTCTAATTTTAGTTAAATTGTGGCCACAAATGAAGAATTTGTTCCCTCATTTTAGTAAATCATTGCCATGTTGTAATAATTTGTTTCCCTGTTTTAGAAATTCATGGCCATGTTAAACTAAATCATTGATTTTAATTAAATAAAAGAGAGGGAATGAATAATTACAAAGTGGCCATGATTTAACTAAAATGAGGGATTTAATTTATACAGTAAGTCATGGGAAAATGTAATTTGTGGTCATAAGTCAATTTTTGTGTGTCATGTATGAGGCTCTGTAGTTTTCAACATTGATAATAATTGGAAATGTTTCTTAAGCAGCAAATCAACATATTAGAATGATTTCTAAAGGATCATGTGACACTAAAGACCCCAAACTAGGGATACTAGAGATGGTAAATGAGAGGAATTTAACAATTCCACTTCTCTATAAAGTCTTTAGGTACATACACAGTAAAAAAAAAAAATAAAAAAAAAAAAAATCCATAAAATTTAAGGTAAAAAACTGGCAGCTATGGTTGCCAGAATTTTACCATAAAAATACGGTAGTAACATTTCAGGTTTTACGGATTTAACTTAAATTTACATTTAAATACCATAATTTCATTGATTTAGTGTTATTATACCAACCTTTTGAAGTACTGAAATCTGTTTAGTACCTTTGTAGTATACTGATAGCCACCAAAAGCAGGTGGTGACAAGAGAAAGTCACATGATGAACCAAAGCCAATCACAACCAGCTTTTAAAATACGAACATATATACAGGGCTCTACACTTACGTTTCTTTTTAGGAGCACTTGTACTCCTAACTTATAAAATTTAGGAGCACCTTCTAATCAATTATTTAAAAAATCAGATAAAAAAATTAGCCTTCTAATTTTTCTAACTTTATTAAAAGTATGTCAACTTTTATGTCAAATTTTTACAAAATAATATTTTCTAATTAAAACAACAGAATAAGAATAAGTTACCAATCAAATTAAAACAGTATTAACAAAATTAATTGTACTACAGAGGTAGCACTGAAGAACACAAAGTTGACTTGTAGGTGTATGTTCATATGTTTAATGAGGCTCAGTGGTGGCACGCATGCAATCAAATTCATAAATTCATGTTGAGATTAATGTTTTAAATATAAAGTTTTGAATATAGAAATAATAAATGCTTTAAATAACTGAAAAGATACTGTAAAAATTAAACTAAAACTGCCAGTGGGTGGCGGCAAGTCACTAATTGAATTACTGAATCATTCATTCGATTCGTTCGAACTGCTGATTCATTCAGGAATAAAGCAAGTTGTCTTTATGAATGGGAAATTGAATCATTGACTCACTAGATTCATTTAAAAATGCACATTTATTCATAAACGAAACAGTTCATCAGTTGTAACTTTGTTTCAAACTATTTTTGATGACAAAATAGAGCAAAATCAGGCAATAGTGTTATAGTTAGACAACGTAAGTCACTTATTATTAACTTCTTGTTTATTTAACTGTTGTATTAAATCAATATCTCATTTACAAACTCCCTTAAAATCATTAAAAAGTTGTGACTCATCTTATTTCATCGAATCTCACAAAGTTTCACTATAATGAACGAAGCTCTCTACACTGCACTATGGATTTCTTATTTACACTCTCTCCACACTTGTTTATGAAAGGATTCATCAGATATGTTTGTGATACATTACTCAACATTGCAAAAACACATGGCAACCCTTGAAGCTCCCCTCAGCGGAAACACAAATATGCTGATCAGGATAGTCGCACTTGCGCTCCTAAATATTTTTTCATAGTCGCATGCAGTAGTTTTCAGTCGCAAATGCAACTGAAATGGTTGCGCTGTAAAGTCCTTATATAGAAGGTGCACAATGTCATTCACACAAACACCATCAAGGTAACACACATGAAACTGAACGAATGCAATAAACATTAATTTAACAACATTAGATGTAACATACAACCCTAATGTAAAGAAAAACAAACTATGAAGAAACTATGAAGTTATTTTAATGACAAAACATCAAATGTAAATTGCAACGCAGGGAATTCTGGGAATGTCAATTTACGGATATTCACTGTAATTTTTTTCACTTCCAAAAACTATATATTACTGTAAAACTTCCTGACAGGTGTATTCAGGCAAGTTGAAGCTAAACTTTGCACGACAATGGCCCGCCAGGACCAAGTTTGGGCACCCCTAATCTAGTCATAAACATTGATGTGGAGCATGTAAAGTTCTGGAAACAGAAGCTTCTGACAGCTTCAGTGACCAGTGAAAGATAGCACTGATGCACAGCGATCGCTCTATACTCCAGTCAAACACATGCCATGGCCTGTGGTGCGGCGGCTTTCCAAACTCTTGGAGCGTGTTCAGAAGCTCGAGCTCAGAGCTGGCAGCAGCAGCTGGACAAACGTGATCGGGCCAAGCCTTGTTTTCCAGGGTGCTTGATGAACAGGGTTTGCGCGTGTGTTCGTTCAGCCGGTTTGTGGATCCAGCCGTGCTGCGCTGATTCAGAGTCCCTCTGTATAACAGAAGCCTGGCCCGCATTCACCAGCAGCTGTCCTCTCTTTGTGACCATTTGTGTATCCATTAGCACTGTTCAGCCAATACGACTTGTTATTGAGCGCTGCTCTTCTGAAGATCAGCCGGGCAGACGACACACTGCTGTATCAGTTGTCACACACAACAATATTTAGTGTTCTAAAATGAGAGGTTGTGGAATGTGCCACTTTGTGGCAAAATAGTGTGGCTAAACACCACCTCCACAGAAGATCAACGCTTGCTTCTACATCAGTGCCTGATTAGCTCCGCCCACCAATTTGTAGTGTAAATAACAAGAGGGAAACACAGATCTACGCAGAAACCAAACAATAAAGATGGCTCCAGAGACAACAAGATGCAGAACAGTGCCAAGTTGTGGAAAAACAATCTTTGCATTGCCTTACTTCTGATCCCAAAGTAAGGAAAGATTGGATGAACTTTATTTTGAATGAAGTTTCAGTAAGAACTTGGTCCTTTGTTCACTTCATTTTACAGCAGATTCGCTTACAAAGCACAATTCAACAGTGGATTTTCAGAAATATTAAAACTAAGACACAGTGCTGTGCCGATTATATTGGATCCGACAGTAATGTCGCACCACACAAGTGTGAGTATTACGTGGTTACTATTGCTTTGTCTGTTATTACTTGTATTTATGCGTTTTTAACCTAAATCACAGAAGCGTCCAGCTGTGAAGGACGTAGGCTGTGAAACATACACAACTGTTAGCAGTCATAGCAGTGGGCATTTACTTCCAAGTTTACCATGCGCCATGCCTATTCAAACAGAGTGTTCCAATGAGGGGGTCTTAACAAGACAGAAAATATTACTTCTAAAAACTAAAGTTTTCTGATGTAAAAATATTGATAATATTATAAAGTGGACCTCAGAGAACAGTATAAAATAATAAAAAAAAGGCAATTTAAAGAACTAGAATTGGTCGATTGATTGTTTGAACCGACCACTTGAACAGGATAATTTACACAAGATAAGTACAGTACTTCACAATGCTCAATTAGTTTACAGAAATAAAGTTTTGTAATGTACTACTACTCGAAAATGTGCCGTTAAAATATTTGGGGATTTTTAAATGTTTTTGAAAGTCTCTTCTGCTCCCCGAGACTCCATTTATTTAAAAAAAAACACAGTAATATTGTGAAATATTGTTACAATTACTGTTTTCTGTGTGAATATACTGCAAAATTTAATTTATTCCTGTGATCGAAGTTGGATTTTTCAGCATCATTACTCCAGTCTTGAGTGTCACATGATCCTTCTGAAACCATTCTAACATGATGATTTGCTGCTCAAGAAACATTTCTAATTATTATCAATGTTGAAAAAGGTTCTGCTGCTTCATATTTTTGTGAAAATTGTGACACATTATATTTTTCAGGTTTTTTTGATGAATAGAAAGTTAAAAAAAAAAAAAAAAAAAAAAAAAAAAAGACATTAATTTATAACAGAACCATTGTGTGACATTATAAATGTCTTTACTGGCACTTTTGATCATTTTAATACCTCTCTGCCAAACAAAAAATATTATTTTTTGTTTCTTAAAATCTTACTGACCCCAACTTTTGCAGTGTAGCTTTTGTACAATGGTACAAAATGTTGTACCATACTTCAAAACTGAAACATTCATATATTCTAGTTCATTACATGTAAAGAAAACATTTCAAAAGTTTGTTATTTCTTTATAATTTTAATTTTGATGATTAGAGTGTACAGCTCATGAAAAGAAATTGAATATTTACATTTGAGTGTTATTAAATGTCCATCCCTACAGTATAAAATCCAGGTTTCTCTCGTTCTTTGTAATGTACAGTAATGGGGAAGACTGCTGACTTGGCAGTGTAAGCCAATGACTTGGTAAGTCACAGGTCATTACTGAAACGGGTGGCTGTTTACAGAGTGCTGTATCAAAGCATATTAAATGTAAAGTTGAATAAAAGGAAGAAATTGGGTAGGAAAAGGTGCACAAGCAACAGGGATGATCGCAAGCTTGAGAATACTGTCAAGCAAAGCCGATTCAAGCGCTTGGGAGAGCTTCACAAGGAGTGGACTGAAGCTGGAGTCAGCGCATCAAGAGTCACCACGCTCAGACATCTTCAGGAAAATGGCTACCAAGCCACTTCTGAAACAGAAACAACGTCAGAAGCATCTTACCTGGGATAAGGACTAACTGGACTGTTGCTCAGTGGTCCAAAGTCCTCTTTTTAGATAAAAGTAAATTTTGCATTTCATGTTGAAATCATGATCCTAGAGTCTGGAGGAAGACTGGAGAGGCACAGAATCCAAGCTGCTTGCAGTCCAGTGTGAAGTTTCTAAACTCAGTGATGATTTGGGGTGTCGTGACATCTGCCTTGTCAAGTCCAAAGTCAATGCAGCCATCTACCAGGAGATATTGGAGCACTTTATGCTTCCATCTGCTGATAAGCTTTATGGAGATGCTCATTTCTATTTCCAGCAGGACTTTAGCACCTGCCCACAGGGCCAAAACCATTTCCAAGTAGTTTGCTGACCATGATCTTACTGTGCTTGATTGGCCAGCCAACATGCCTGACCTGAAACCCATTGAGAATCTATGGGACATTTTCAAAAGAAAGATAAGAAACATTCAATCCAACAATATGCAGATGACCTGAAGGCTCAATGGTGCCTCAGCAGTGCCACAGGCTGATCGCTTCCATGCCACACCTCACTGATGCTGTAATTTGTGCTGGGAGCAAGTAATTTGCTGTAATATGTGCTGCCGACCAAGTATTGAGTGCATAAATGAACGTACTTTAAAGAACTTGAACTTTTCTGTTTTGAAAATTAGTTTTTTGATTGATCTTAGGAAATATTCTAATATTTTGAGATACTGGATTTTTGGCTTTCATGAGCTGTAAGCTCTAATCATCAAAATTAAAACAAAAAAACTTTAGAAATGTTTTTCTTTACATGTAATGAATCTAGAATATATGAAAGTTTCAGTTTTTAAAAATTTAAAATTTTCACAATATTCTAATTTTTTGAGATGCACCTGTAGTACGAGCACTACAAAAACTGTGTTTTTAGGATACTGTTGTATTAAAAAAAGGCAGTTGTCTATAAACATGTCTTTAAACCCCTAGCTATTTTTTGTCCCACCAAAATGATAAAACTTATTATGACAAAAATGCATACAATGACATTTGTCCATATATTATATTTGACTTTGAGATTTTCTTCATAACTTTGTGGCGATGCTGCCAACAGCTCCTGCGGTCGGAGGAAACACATTCTTCAGCTGACAAGGGCTGACACCAAAATTATCATCAAAGTCGACACCGAGCTAAAGCAGCGAGAAATAAGATGGTGGCTGCTTCCATGGGAACACGAAACCAGAGCGGCCCAGAGACTGTGTTTCAGAGAGAGCAAGAGAAGGAAGCAGCGTGTGACACGAGGAGGGAAAGGCGGGCGCAAAACCATTCCTAGCACTGGGAAAGAACGCACAGGTTGCAAATAGCACAGTGTGCTAAAAATAAACTCATTACACATTCCATCTTAATTGAGTGCGTGTGTGTGTGTGGAGGGGATCTCTGGAGCATCCGTCCCACCCGCGCAGCATCAAACCAGGGTCTCAGCGGTGCTTTCATCATCACACACTGGCCATAAACGCGAGCCCGTTTCTTGTGATCGCCACCGACCACAGCCGCTGAGCTGTGCATGTATGTACTTGAGCAATGCCAGAGTTCAGAGCACACGAACCCGCTTGTCATCACGTGATAAAGGCATTAAAGCTTTATTAAAAGGAACAGGAAGACAGCATGGGGAGATATAAATATGTTAGTGTTTCATGCGGTTTAGTCTGCGAATCATAAACACAGTCATTAGCAGGTGTCAGCAAACGGCTCAAACATGCAGCAGTGATAAAAACCACAGTGAAAAGAAAATAAATCACTGCATGTGCGACACAAACATAGATTCATAAAAGTGTCTTGTGCACTTCAGAGCCTGCTATTATTAGACTCTGAGGAAGCCTGTGAACATTAGAAAGCACATAAGTCTGTCAATTGTGTTCAGTGTTTATGACTCTATTTATAGATTTCCTTGATATTAAGCAGGGGGAAAAATGTGCATAGCACTGTGGATCAGTTGTACATATTACGATGCATGTTTTGTATAACTAAACCACATGCTTGCAAATCTCATTTATACTATATGGGTCATTCTATAATTGTGAGTACATCTCATGTACGTGAAGTATATTTCTAATATATTTACATCAATATAAAGCCCCGATGCTTCATTTTCTAGTACACAATTATATTTTTCCCAATCACAATACATGTTGAAAAAGCCATATCTTTTGTTCAAAAATGATGTTCATATCACATACAACCCTTGTATTCAGCTGTCCGATTTTGTACAGTTGCTCATTCTACAGTATGATGATATTCCCTCTAGAAGCAAATGGATGAAACACTAGAAGTTACGTTCTCTCACTTTCCCAAACCTACTAACAAACACGTGTCAAGGGTGGATTAATTGACTGTCAACAGTGTTACACAAGTATTATTGGTGCAAATTTTAACAAGACAATTTAACTAAAACTTATGTTTTGTTCATGCAAATATATTTCTAAACACCATATGCTAGGCCCGAAACACTAAAAATGTCAACTAAGTTACCTGTCAACTGTGTTACCCAGTAAAGGTAACATGGTGGACAGTAGCAAACATAGATGGTATTTCATGCACACATTTCTACAGATCACCTTTATTTATATAGTACTTTATACAATATAGATTGTTTCAAGCAGCTATAAGGTCATGTTTGGGTTTTTGGGAAACAGGAAAACCTTTTTCTTCATTTTGTCAAATTCTAATTGTATTATAGAATGACCCATGTATTCCACATATCACTGAACTTTTAAAGCAACAATAATAAAAAAAAATAATAAGTGCACTAAACTGTAGTGAATGTGCACTTGTAGTGTACTTAAAAAAAAAAAAAAAAAAAACTGTACTTGCACATAATGTAATAATTAATTAAATGGAAGTCAGTGGGGACCACCAACTTTTTGGTTACCATCATTCTTCAAAATGATATTCTTTTGTGTTCAGCAGAAGAGTAATAACTTATAATGACTTGTGGGTGCATAAATTATGACAAAATGGACATTTTTTGGTGTGTCCACTTTTATGACTATGTTTCTTAACACACTTAAGTACACTTTTAAAAACTGCAGTTTGTGATAATGTCATAATTAAAAGTTTTACTTTGCCATACAAAAGCATATAAAGAACCATAACTGTAACTGGATACCTGTATAACTGTAGTGTTTTATTTGACATTGCACTAAAAGTTAACATTTTTAAATGTACAAAATTGCACATTCATTACAAATGTGTAATTACAAATATATTAACGAGTTTCAAAATGACATTGAAGTATATTTTAGTTTACCATGAATGCTTGTCAGTACCTTTAGCAGTAACACTGTATTTAAAAAAACAATAGAAGTAATTATGAAATTGCATATAAAGTTGTAAGTCCCACTAAAGTGGGTCACTAAAGCACTATTAAAGGAACAGTTCACCCAAAAATTAAAATTCTGTCATTAATTATGCACCTTCATGTCATTCCAAACCCTTACAGGAGAAGTCCACTTCCAGAACAACAATTTACAAATAATTTACTCACCCCCTTGTCATCGAAGATGTTCATGTCTTGTCATCCAAGATGTTCAAGGGTCTTATCTAGCGAAACTACAAATCACGTCTAAGTTCATTGTCCGTGTACTCCGGCTCAAAAAGGTAGAGTATGGCGAAAAACTCCATCTTATTTTCTTATTTTCAAACCTTTTGGTTTGTAAACAGCATTTGACTTACTTGCACTTCCTTAGTCTTTGCGCATTCACTTTGTAAACACTGGGTCTGTAGTTCCGCGTGACCTTTCGACGTGATTCAATAGTACGTAGTGTCGTGGACGCGCATCCCAGAGCCTGTGCTACACAAGCTTTTGTGCTTAAAAAGTATACATTTTTTTATTTTCCGAAAAAAAATGACCGATCGTTTCGCTAGATAAGACCCTTCTTCCTCGGCTGGGATCGTTTACAGCCCTTTGAAGCTGCATTTAAACTACATTTTGGAAGTTCAAAATCGGGGCACCAATGAAGTAAATTATATGGAGAAAAATCCTGAAATGCTTTCCTCAAAAAACATATTTTCTTCACGACTGAAGACAAAAAGACATGAACATCTTGGATGGCAAGGGGGTGAGTAAATTATTTGTAAATTGTTGTTCTGGAAGTGGAGTTCTCCTTTAAGACTTTCGTTCATCTTCGGAACACAAATTAAGATATTTGTAATTAAATCCGAGAGCTTTGTAAATTTATACTACATTACTACCTTTCTGGGTCTTGAACATGTCAGTTGCATTGCCACCTACAGCATGCAGGGTCAGAAAGCTCTCGGATTTTAGCACATATATCTCAGTTTGTGTTCTGAAGATGAATGTAGGTCTTACAGGTTTGGAATGACATGAGGGTGAGAAATTAATGACAGAATTTTCATTTTTGGGTGAACTAACCCTTTAAGTTCAGCTAACTGCATGTAATATGAATGTAAACATAGTGGTTGTCATTTACTCGTGACATCTAAGCCGCTTGAAGATGCAGTGGATTACATTTGTTTGTGAATGGAATGCGCCTCCCGATCTACATATATCCGTCTATGTTCACGCGAATCATTCGTGATCCAGCCTCACTTACAGCAGAAGTGTGTATAAGCGTTTTTTTATGAATCTTTGCGATCGCCTTTCCTTATAACGGGGTAGTTAGGAGATTTAGCGGGTAAATGCAGCTAAAGTAAACAAGCTCGTCATTCCACAGAGAGAAGAGAGGGGCGGGGCGAGCAGAGCTCATTTGCATTTAAAGGAACAACCCCTTAGAATGAGATAATTTTTGCAGAGCTCATTTTGACAAGGTAAAAAGGGTGTTGTTTTACAAAACCATTGAGAATTTTTAATCAAAGTGTATTAGAGACTTTTCATTAAGACCCTAAAGAATCATATCAACTTGTGGAAAATGGGCATCCGATGACCCCTTTAAATAGAAAAAATAGACTTTTAAATAGAGTACTTCTTTAAATAGAAGAAGGTCACCAAATATCAAATGAAATGTTTGTCACATAAAGCACATCTGACTTCAGTACACTAGATGGGAACGTAGTGTACATGCCGTTTTTTTGTCTGTACTGCTCACTGCATGACTGTATTTGAACCAACATAATAGAGTTTTACAATAATCTACGACCAGTTTATCGCGTCTAAATCTAAAGACTGTGCATTTTAAAGCTCTCCGCATATTTAGATGAGTGCGTGAAATAATGGAATCCGCATTAAGATAAAGAGCAAACTAGGAAGCGAAGAATGAAAGAGTGATGCGCAAACTGTGACCTCATTACTCACTGAACAAGTGTGAATCGACGTGCTCGGGGGACTTATGAGACCACTGAATATCATATTAATTAGGGTGTAAAACCAGGACACATACACACTCATCACGCAGCGCCGTATATTTGGGACAAATATAGACGGAGAGCAGGGAATAAGTGCTTAAAAATGATGAAAGACTGCTTTTTGCACTTTGTGTGAACGCTAGCTCCCTCAAAGACAATCTGATCCGCATTATTTATACAGCTGCAGCTCAAACTATGCTGGAATCTTGATCCGTTTTCAGTGGAGATATTTGCATATGCTTATGCGCTTGATATGATATTCAAAAATTACCCTTTTAAAAGAGAGAGGGAGCGAGAGGGCCAACAATATCACATATTTTAATGCCTAGCTTTTTCACTGTGGATAAAAATAGATCACCATGGAAACCCTACACATTAAGCACTGTGGGTATTGACTGGGCACTGCAGCACATGCAGATGATAATACATGAGAACACCTGCATTTATGCATATCTGCACGTCACTATGGAACTGCAAAATAAATGCTCAATCAATAGAACAGCTGAATGGCTAAATGCCATACTTATTTGTACACGAATCAAAACGAGGCTTTAAGGAATAGACAAGCCTGACAGGTCTGACAAGTCTGCTAAACCAAAAAGCAAACCCTAAATGAATAAGTGGACAGCATAACAGTATTCAAATGCATTATACGCTGTGTAAAGTGTGTACGGAAAGCTGCTTCCCACACTGAATTCCCACCTCAGTAGTGATAAATTAACTGAAACTGATATCAGTTCAGCTGCCAAAATATGGACAGAGACATGTTTATTTTAAACATGAACAAAATAGTATCTCATTCTAGACTCCCATGCTAATTGTGATTTTAATGGCTTGTATATATCTTAAATCAACTAGTTAACTGATGACTAACTGGGGGAATATGGCTTGTGCCAATGGAATGGTAATGGTAGTTGTTTTATAATCATTTAAATATATTTGAATTGTTTAACTGTGGAATCCAATCTAAAAACTGAAGGTCTTCACAGCAACCTGTCAAAATAAAAATTTGGTTTAACTTGAACAAATTGTGACAGAAAGATATTACTTAATGTAATGATAGTGCTACTGCTAATAATAAAATTATAATTATTTATAAGTATTTACCAGAAAAAATATTTACCAGAATTTAATTACCAAAAAAAAAAAAAAAAAAAAAAAATGTAAATGCACAACACAGTATTTCTGAAGGTTAAAAAAAATAAACATTAATTAATTTAAATAATATATATATATATAGACAGATAGATAGATAGATAGATAGATAGATATAGATATAGATAGATATATAGATATTAGTGGTGGGCATAGATTAATTTTTTTAATCTAGATTAATCTCACTGTAATCTTGGAATTAATCTAGATTAATCTAGATTAAAATGGCTCATTTGAATTCTGCCAAAGGCATTCAGAATATGTGTGCTACCCAAATAATGACTAAAAATAAGTCTTTGAGAACAGGTTTCTCAAGCCAGGTGGCGCATTAGACCAGGGGCTCATCTCCTGTTTCCAAATCAGAATAAGTTCACTACTAGTAGCAATCATCAAGAAGCAAACATAATGTGGTGGTAATTCGTGGTGTCGTGGTAATTAATAGGCTAAGTAATTAAATTAAATTATGTCATTTAAAATTACATAACGTAGCCTACCTATAAAGCGAAGGAGCACGTCACGTTTGATGTGGTAATTTCACAGCAGGCATACACACAGGTTCGAAGACTCGTTCTCGCCCCCTACAGTGCAATTCGGCTAGGTATTAGAGGCTGACATTTTTTTGGGATTCCCGCGGGATGGGAAACAAAATCACTAGGTGTGTTCGACTTCATCTACGGCTACAGACGGCGATCAACGAGAGTAGCCGAGAGCAGTCGCGGGCGGAGCTGAAAACGGAGCTGTCAAGTCGGACACTTTCTGCTCTCGTTAGTGAAGCTCTCGCGGTGTTTGCATGCACTATCACAGATAAAGTGAATTAAATGCAATATTTATATACACAGACTTTTCAAAAGCGTTTTTATGAGCAACAGAAACACGTTTCATATACTGCTTAATACAGCGCCATCTGAACAAGAATAATGATCAACATAAACATATACTATTTAAATACTAATAAAGCGGGGTTATATATGCTTTTATCAGTGTTTTATGATAAATATAACATTGCGACTACAGTAAAAACACTTTTACTGTTCTAAAAACACAGATTTGTCAGCATTATCGGACTTCAGGATGTTAGAATAAACCCAAAACACACGTGATCGTTGTCATGCGGTGAATCTAGCCAATCGTGAAACAGCCATGTGGTCATCAGAGCTCCTGCAGCCGCTCTGAAGAAACTGCGCCGGCTGAGTCAGCCGGCTGCTCTCGAATCGCTATCGCGGTACTTTGATGCCACACATGACAGTCACGAGGCGTCGGCGCCTCCTCAAGTCGGACAAAATTTCTAACCGGCATGCACTGCTTCAAGTCAGAATTTGATCGAGCTGCGCAGCGCTGAGTTAAGTCGAACACACCTACTAATAATCACGGGATTGGGACGGGACAGGAAAAAATGTCAGTGGGAGTGGGCGGGACCGGGAATCGTAACGCTATGAAACCCAACTTCATACACAAATATACCTTTTATATAAATAAACTATATATTGTAATTTTACACTTAATTCTAGTTGACCTGTCTCTTTATGCTCTCCTTCTGTATGCTTTGGTGTGGCTGGTTAAGCAAGTGAGTTCATGACGGACAGATCGTTAACGACTGGTCTATGTGGTAATACAGCAGGACATCCAAATGCTCACCTATCATTCATCGACCATATGGCTTTTCATCTGAAAGATGTATGTAGTAGCAACTTTACATGGCCGCTCAATCTAATGTTAACCTAGAAAAATGTGCGCAATTGAAGTGTCAGTGCGAGTGTGGAAGCTGAATAGTAGCGCGGTACTGCATGACAGGCGCCGGTGCGGTCACTTGCTCTTAATTTTTAATTTTTGCTCTTTAACTTTAATTTTTCTCGTCATTTTTGGTCATACAGATAAGAGTAATAGGCATCTTTCGAATCTCTAAAGACTCAACGTTTTTTTTGTGTGTGCACTCAGAAAAACAAGGAAACGTTGCGCTTTTGTAAACTATAATTAAAGCAGAAAGGACGCGCTTTCTGCCTTCTGTCTCTGTGAACTTGAGCGCGTCTCTACTAGGTATACATCCGCGCTAAAATATCAAGGTGAAAGTCATCATAGCTTGCGTAGTATAGACCCAGCTCCTAACCCAACTTTGAGAATAGATTAACGGCGATATTTTTTTTATCGCTCGATAAGAGTCTCACGTTAACGCAGCACGTTAACGCCGATAACGGCCCACCACTAATAGATATACAATTAAATAATTAATTATTCAAATGAATGAAAATGGAATACATTAAATTAAATGGAAAACACAGAATTTGGTAAAAAATAAATAAAACTGAATTTGAGAAAAAAAAATTATTTCATGTATTTCACTGGGCCTTAAAATTGTAATTTTTGTTAAACATTTAATAAATTGCTGTTAAATTGTGTTTCATAATTTAAATTAATTAGACATGCTTTTTGATAAATATTTTAATTTAACCATTAGTTTAACCAACCACAGAGTCTAACAAACTTAAACAGAAAAAAAATGGAATCCAGGAAAAATTAAAACAAAAAAAAAGAATTTGGAGAGCAAAAAGAAAAATATCATAAAATGGAAATTGGGGAAAAAATAAAACTGATTTCATAGGGCCGTAATACTTTTACTTGAACTTCTGAAATTCTGTCATCAATTACTCACCCTTATGTCGTTCCAAACCCGTAAAACATTTCGTTCATCTTTGGAACACAAATTACGATTTTTTTGATGAAATGTGATGCATGTGTTATGGTGCTTTTGATAGTGGTGGCAGATGGTGACAAAGGGAAGAAGAATTGTTGAATAAAGCTGTTATTTTTGTTTTCTTTGTGCACAAAAAGTATTCTTGTAGCTTTGTAAAATTGTGGTTGAATCACTGATGTTACATGAACTATTTTCCAGATGTCCTTACTACGTTTCTGGGTTTGGGAACATTTCAGTTGTATTGCTGTTTATGCAAGGACAGAAGGCTTTTGGATTTTATCAAAAATATCTTAATTTGTGTTTCAAAGATGAACAAAGGTCTTATTGGTTTTCACTTTTGGGTGAACTATCCCTTTAATATTTCCCAGGGTTACCTTGGTCTCTGCAAGATATAAGAGATAAAACAGTTCTTTGCTTGCAGCGTTTTGTCCAGAACTAGTTTCCATGGCATTTTGCCTAATCGATATTTCTATGTTAAAGAGGTGTATATAGTTCACTGCTGAGTCACATTCTGTGACAACTCTGGATTCTTTACTAATAAAATAATATAGAAAGTGCTGTGACCAGACAAGTAGACTTGTTTAACTGAAAGAACAACCACTCACAGATTTCTCCAGTACATTAAATGAACATAATCTGGCAGCACTATGGGTTACACTTACGCTATTTTGATAGTCCACTTTAGACATTTTACGACATTTTACTAACTATAAGTAACTTTGCAACTACATGTCAACTAATTCTCATTAATTTGCAACTACATGTCTATTAACTCTCAGAGCAGACTGTTAGGTTAGGTTTAGGGTTAGTCGAATAAGTTGACATATACTTGCAAAGTTTAGAAGACTGTTAGAAGATATTAAGCAGACAGTCTACTAATACTCTAATGACTAGTTGACATGCAGTTGCAAAGTTACTTACTGTTAGTAGAATGTCTAAAGTGGACTATCAAAAGAAAGTGTTACTGCACTATGCAACAGTTTTGACTTCAGTGGGTGTATGTTGGTTATTTTCCCACCAGGTCAAGGATCTTTCTTAAAATGTTCTAAACAGAAACATATTCTGCCCTACAGGCAGAAAGCATCACCCACTGCAGCCCTTTTCTAAACAAATATGCTAAATTAATTTTCTGGCTCAACACTCTTTAAATTTCCATGAAGTGATGACTGAGCTTTATCAACCCTGACCAACATTGTTTCTGAGCTGAACAGTCTTTTCTGTCTTAATTGATTTGAGGCTCAAATATACTGTATCACACTACATGATCACTGATTGAATGTTTATTTCTTCCAGACTTCTTGGCTACATGATACAGAATGTTATGTTACAGCAGGGGTGCCCAAACTCCGTCCTGAAGGGCCAGTGTCTTGCAGAGTTTAGCTCCAACTTGCCTCAACTCCTTGGGCTTGTAATTGAAAGGTTGCAGGTTTGAGTCCCAGGTCCCAGGTCCGACAGGGATTGAAGGTGGAGGGAGTGAATAACCAGCACTCTCTCCACCCTCAATACCACGACTGAGGTGAGTCCCTTGAGCAAGGCACCGTTCCCCCAACTGCTCCCCGGGCGCTGCAGCGATAGCAATATGGCTGCCCACTGCTCTGTGTGTGTGTGTTACAGTTTACATGAGAGCACTAGATCTACTAGTGGAAGGATAATGGCAATCAATTTAATATGCAAAATATTTCCCTGCTAAAAGAAACAACAAAAACCAGTCTAGACTGGTTGGCTGGTCTTAGCTGGTTTAAGATGGAAGTAGCTGGTTTTTGCTGGTCTCCCAGCCTGGCTAGGCTGGTTTTGGCTGGTTGTTCCAGCTGGTTTCCCAGCCTGACCAGCTAAAACAAGCCTGGAAGTGGCCAAAACCCCTCTAAAACCAGCCTGTTGACCAGCTAAGACCAGTCAACCAGCTTAGGCTGGTTTTAGCTGTTTTTTTTTTTTTTTTTTTCAGCAGGGTTATGTGTAATGTTTTATCAATATCTGCATCAGCATTATTATGTAGTAACTGTTTCATAAATGAGATCAGGCACTTAGTGAATAAAGTCTGCTTTGACATTATATTCAGAATATAGCACAGCCTTTCATATCTTAAGCCCTATTCAGACAGGACTAGTTTTACAAGGGGTCGTTAGAGAAATTTGTGTTTTCACAGACGTACTTTGCGATTTTCTCACACAACCTTTGTAATAATAATTCCAGAGCAAATTACCTACTGTTTTTCGGCAAACTCAGTGATCCTCTGAGAAAACGAATCCTGTCTGAATGAGAATGTCTGTGAATGATGGCAATATTTTTTCACAGTGCGTTTCCATGTGTGTTTTGGCCAACGTGAACTACCGCAGATCCTCTTACCACACGCATTTTTGATATAATTGCCTCCCGGCAAAGAAATCAAAAAATAATAATAAATCAAGAGCCAGATCACGTAAACTGTTACTACTGGCTACTGTAATATAAGCGTCAGGTACGATTACTCACCTTCATTTCCGCACTCGATTGCATAATGTTTTAATTTCATATGTACCTTCGCAAAATTAACCATGTTTTGCTATACAAGCATTAGCTCAAACATGGTATTTGTGGTACAACTGGTTATACTAATGGTAATCACTCCAAATGACTATACAATGCATGCATACAAAGTGTGTGATCTCTGCAATGCCCAGCTGTACAAAACAGACCCTCCCACCTCTGTAATTAACACAAAGATGTTAGTCCCATTCAAATTGGTACATGAAAATCGCAGACGTCGAGTGATAAGAATCGAAACTCAAACGTAGTTTAGAAAACTAGTCCCGTCCATTTTCTATATTTTTTCTTTTTTATACAGTTTAATATAGCTTATATAATAGGGTATGATGTGATTAATGAGCAGTAATATATTAATATGCACTAGTGTCATTAAGACCCTTTGAAATCTGTTTTATTTTTTTCCAATTCATTTTTTATTTCTAAACTGTTTCAATGGTTAAATAAAAAAAAATTAATGAAAAAACATGTCTAATTAATTGAAATCATGAAACAAACAAAATTTAACAACAATTTTTAGTAGTTTAACCAAAATTAAATTTTAAAGCCCTATAAAATATGTTTTTATTATTTAATATATATATATATATATATATATTTTTTTTTTTTTTTTTTTTTTTTTTTTTTTTCCAAAAATACTGTGTTGTGTTTTTTTTTTTTTTTTTTTTTTTTTTTCTGGTAAATAAACTGGTAAGCAATTTTTCTTGCAAATGTTTCTTAAAAACTAATGTTTTAACAATTTTATTGTTAGTAGCTGTACTATCATTGCATTAAGTAATATAGTTTCTATCACAGTTTCTTCAGACCTAACTTTTATTTTGACAGATTGCTGTGACGACCGATTTCTGTTTGTATATGATATGACAATTGTTTTTTCATGAAAGAAACTATAAAATGTTAATGAAGTGACTCTCAAAGCAGTTGTAGAGATTATGTATATGTGTTCATGTGTTTATTTTAAGGCAGCAGAGGCTAAAAACAAGCTAGGGTATGTGTGTATTTTACGAAACCGCATGTCTGCACTATTCATTCACACAAAACATGCAGAATTCACATTTAAATAGTCCATATTAATAGTATTTATGGACATTAGTCTATATCGTGTTTTGATTTATGTGTACTGACCTACTTTTAATTTATTCATCCAAAATTTGGCAAATTGGATTCTTGGATACCTCAATTCTGTATGCGTTAACTGCATCAGAAATCATAAGGCCCTACATAATGCCTCTGTCCTTATACAATCCTGCTTTGGCAATTTCAAGGTGACTTACAAATAAACAAGGTTTGAGCTGACAAGGTGATTTACAAAACTACATAAATTTAGCTTGCTCTGTAGAGGTGGGTGGACATAGCCGGTGAGATTTCAGCATGGGACTTCATTATAAATCTTGAACATCTGTCATGATGCTGCGGTTAACATGGCGGCTTGCTGTTTGAGGGCAACTTAATTAGACATTGTGCTGGTGGAGTCGTGTTTTTGACAAGGGCTTTTCCTGTTCAGACTGGAAGCCTGTGGATGTACAGAAATGTCTGTTCTTTATACGTGAACACCCCCAATCCACCAGCGGCCCTGAAGAACAGGCTTATGGATCTTCAAACCCACGCTCACATACTTCCTGTGTGGAGTAATGATAGCGCAGCAGCCGTGGGCAGCGGTACTGTGTGTGTGTGTGTGTGTGCGTGTGCGTGTGCGTGTTTGGGCCGAGTGTTGGTGACCATCCTCTCTCTCTCTCAGCTGGGATGTCAGTGTCAGGTTTCTGATGCCGGGCTCAGATGAATCTCCAACACAAAGCTGCCCATTAACATGCACAGGAGCCCCGAACTCATGAAAAACATATGAGAAATCAGCCTATAGAAAAGCACTTCAAAAACTTTCCCTGCGCTATGTAGCATTACTGCTGTCAGCGCTGTCAGAACAAAAGAACTCTGTTTCACGACTAGCTTGATTTCCAGTATGTGTCATTGCTGAGCACAGGCAATTTTACATAGCATGTAGCTTACTGTAATCTTGCTTATCAGTAATAGCCAAGCAACATCTCATTCTTATTACCTTTAAAACCCAATGTAAAGGTCATCCCAATCATGTTAATATGCAGGGTAGCATGGCTAAATTGAGTCATAGTGTAAGTCATAGTGAAGCCACTGCACTACATCCTGGAAACCTAATAGATTTCTGTTTTCCTATTCATATTTCGTTCCATGTATTTAACGTTATATACGTAGGTACTTCATATACATCTGAATTAGAGCTGCTTATCCATGGCTCTGAGGAAAGTGATTCCATGAATCATGTGCACAAGTCAACACCGAACAACATTCACAAATTTTTCTTTTGTCCTGTTTCCTCCAGTGAAACAGGATATTAAATTAGAGGGGAAAACAGGGGACCAATTGTCTCTATAAGAGAAGGTTGTTAAAGAATAATTGTGCTTGTTTGGACATCAGCTGAAAAGGAAAATCATCTGCACTGGAATAATGATTAACTGGTTTTATTAAAATAAAAAAACAGCTTTTAGCTGCATTATTTAGCAATCAGCCCAAATCGATTCATTTACACCAACTCGTTTTTAAATCAGGCAAAAATGTCTCTTAAAGGTAACTAGGAAAGGTAAAGTAAAGGTAAAATTGCATCAGATTTGATGTTTACAAACAAACGGAGAACAAAGTTACATTTTAGATTAAAAAAAGATAATTGATTAATGGATACTGTCTAATTTTACTCACTAGTCTGAAATCTTACAATTAAGAGTGAAATATTTAACAAGAGAAGCACAATCACACCATGGTGACTCAGATTGTAAAAAAATTGTTTGTCATGACACAGAATTATGCATTCAGTGATGTGCATATTAAACACTATGATTCTGTTTGTGTGATTGCAAAATCACTTTCTTCATCAGTTTTATCAGTATGTGTCTTGTTCTCTACTGCAACATCTAAAAGTTCATAAACTGAGCTAAATTTAATTGACAAGCAAAACTGTGTTAAATGTTAGGAGCTGTAATTTTCTTACCCCTATGAAAAACAGTTTTTCGCTTGTTCTTGTCAGTAAATGATATTTAGTGTGAAAGATGTTTAGATACTTTTTCCTGGAAAAGTAGAAAAACAAAAATAAACAATATTTAGCTTGATTTGGTTATTTCTGTCTGTAAGTTACTTCTGTCTATCTGTCTATAAGTGTAACAAATGAAAATCAAAGTGAAATTTAAAAATCTGTTTCCTCTTTTTCTGCATGTGTTAATGCGGTCACCCTGAAAACAATCCAGAATGTGCTCATCTACATCGCTCACTTTGCTGAAATGTGCCAACACCTAAGCTCAATGTTGCGACAGGGAATGGATGACACAGCATCAAGCCACATGCTACAGGACGCACACACAGGTGCAAAAATAGATGTACAGGTCAAAAGGGCGAGCAAGACAGTGACAAAATGAAAAAGCAACACATCAGCAAGTGACTTGGCTCTGGTTAACGGTGTTAGGCAGACATCAGACATGACGGATGAGGAGCCCCAATGTGCGATTGGATGACCGATAGCGAGAGTCAGCTGTCACGTTTCACAAGTGGAAGCACACCTGCCTATTGCCAGTATCAGTTAGAGCAGCCCGACCCCTTCAAGCACATGTCTGACAAAGAACCGTACATTTGCGTGACCCTGAACGCACCTTGACCTATCCCGGGAGGTTGTGTGTTTCATTCAGGGATGCCTCGACCATTCTAAACATGTCCCAACTTTTTTGGGGGGGGCAATAATCATTATAACTGATAATATAAGAGCTTTGTTTTGCATGGCTGCAGTGCAAAGTGAAAAATGTTGCCGTTTAAAACGGCACCTTTAAAGAGGCAATTCAATCCTGGCAAGATAAATAAAACTTGGTTGTCTTTGCATTTTTTAGATCAGTGCTGCATGACTAGAGAAAACAGCGAAAAGGCTGTTACCCTACCAAAAAACAACCATAATGTACTGGCTCAATCCAAATGTCCATGAGCAGGGACACAAAAATGCAGAGGTGTGATACGTATTTTCACCAAGGCCCTGGAGCTGTTAAAAGTCTTATGACAGCTCCAAGGCTTTTGTGAAAACTACAGATCAAACTTTGCTGACAATTAAACATGAAACTATGACTAAGAAAGAGTACATGTTAATTATTTGCATATAAAATTGGCAAAATTACTCTTTAAGACCAGCTGATGCAACTTTAACCAGCTGCATCAGGAGTGGAACAATGAATGTGTGAACCATAATCAGCAATCCTAACACGCGTAGCGCTGATTGACTTTTACTACTTAATATTCATGAGCCAGGCTAATGAGGTTTACGTTGAGTCCCCACCCCTTTTTAGATCACTCTTAAGCCCCTGATCATGTTATACGCGTTACGTACTTTTCTGTGCCAACATCAACTATCCAAACTACCCTCCAAGGTCATCCATTCAGGAGCATCTGTCTCTCAGAAGAGAAGAAATGTGGCCTGGTCTCTTATTTATAATCTGTCCTCTGAGGGAAAGGCTTTCTCCTTTTAAGAATGGCTGCTGGAATCAGGGCAGCACTACTGTCCTTATTAGAGGAGATTGTACTCCTTCTGAACAATTCCTGCTGGGACCCAAGACTAAATAGGTTTGTCAGAGGGGAATGAGAACACGGACCGGCGGACTAGATTAGCGTGCTGATCAAGGGCATGGGAGGAGGGCACAGCCTAGCTAAGGTGGGACAGTGGATAAGTAGCCATGTGATCCGTTAGCCAACACCCGTTGTCATTGCTCCAGAACTGGGTCCTTCAGTGCAATGTCAAAGCGTCGCCAGGGATCGGTCAGGTGAAACGGTGGCTCCGATAAGTGGAGCTGGCCCACTGATGCTCATTGTGTGAGCTGTGGTCATGTTGTGTTTGCAGCTTGGCTCTGGATGTTTTGCCAGCTCGCTTTGACCTTCAGTGCCTCTTACAGTTTAAATGCGGCATCGGATTACATGGAGTGCCTCGCTCCCAATATTCACAGCCCTTCTGTTTCTTTTCATTTTAATTGCTGTAAAAATTGGCTATTAGCCGCATTTAGCGTTTTCTCCTCAGCAGTAGAAGCATTTGGGTTAAATGCGAGAGTGTTATTAAGCGCCAAGGTTAAAAATCTCACATCTGTGTCTTTAATACCCCTCAGTTGCACTGGGTCAGGCATGGGAGATATTTTACCTCTCATTTCATTATGAATTAGTCAGGAGACACATCAAGATGTGCGAAACGTGAGTGGCGAGATTAGCGAGACAGTCTAAGTGTTGGTTACTTTTAAACAGGCTAATTCGGGTAAGGATGTGCACTGCGTCGAAGTGAGATGGGCCATCAGACTGAAATAGAAATGAGAACAGAGGAAGGCATGGGGGAGGACAGTCACGGTGAGCGAACAGACACTTCTGGCCGGCTTGCAGCTGGTGCTAGGGCACAGCACGCTGAGACCATTAGCATACAATAGCTGCTTCGCATTGTCATTCCCTAGCCCAACTCCACTGCAAATTGTTTACTGTGGTTGCAGCGACGACAGAAGTATCTTTCCCAGTGTCTGAACACACAGACTTAGTCATTCGTTCCTGCTCATTGTACTGTGTAAAAAATAGGAACCCTTCCTCCGGCCTTCATAGATTTCCCCGGTTCTTATTAATCCTCGTTACCTGTACCTCAAGCTGCAGGCTTTCAGATGGTGTGTGGCATCCGTCCTGACTACGGGCACTAGCGGCAGCATTATCTGAAGCAAGCTGACTTAAAGGAGATGCTTTCTCTTTTTTGGGAGGTCGCCAGGCTCCTCCATATCTCGCTCAGCTCCCATCTGCCAGGAACTCTCTCTGAGAGAGTAGCCAACACCCACAACTTTGAGAAAAGTGGGCGTTCTAGCGGCTCAATAATACCTACATAATGTGCCGTAGCATCCAGGAGGATCCAGGAAGACTTGTGTTGTCCTTACTGAGCAATTTCTTTATTCGGTAGACACAAACTGACCATCAGCCCTGGTTTATCATTGATTGTAGTATGAGTAAGGTAAGCATAGATTAAAGGCACAAGTATTGATTGAAGAGCTTGAAGAAATCGAAGAGGTATAAAGTTACACATTAGTGTCTGGAGCGTGTTCACTGTTTGGATGCCTCCCACCCTGCGGGAAAATCCAGCTACAGCTAGATTTTTTTGCATGGTTTCCAGGTGGTCAAAACTGGACAGCTGGTCCAGAGGGTTGACCAGAGGAATCACCAACCTGATGTCAACTTTGTTAGGGGTGGTAGATCAGTTGGTGGGGATTTGGTTAACTTGCACTAGCTTAAGCTGGTATGTCCTGGGTTATCTAAAACGCCATGTCTTTCTTGAACAGACTGAATAGGTTTCTTTATGTAATGCGTGGGTAATCAGTACTTTTGGTTTGGTTGTAGGTCATAAAACTAGGATACAAGTAAAGGGTTTTACAAATTTTTGCCTTTAGGTTTCCTCTGGTTCACTGTAAAGACGTAGATATGTAGATGCCGTTTTTAGATTTGAGGAGAGTGTGTCTGTGAGTGGTTTAAGCCTTTCTAAAGCATCTTTTTTTAAGATACCATTGCATAGGTTGGCTGAACTAGAGAAAAAACAGAAGAAGGAATCTTAGATGACGGTGTATGATAGTGCTAAATGGACATTGCTGGGTAGTGGTGACTGTGTCCTGAGAGAGAACGCATAACTGCTCAGCTTATTAACAAGACTAGATGTGACCATTTGTCTTCATTATCATGTCACACTTGGGGTGTCAGCACAAGTCACTCCAGCAGAGCAGAGCAGAGCAACAGCCTGCTCCTAAACATGTTCCTAACACTCACACCAAACACATAGTTTGCAGAGAAGGCAAGATTATGCTGTCCTCCAGGCTGACGGATCTATCAATCTAGTGCTCTAGTGCTGTCATGGGTAAGAAGGTCAGTTTAAATGAATTGTCATTTTGTTTTAATCTAAAGAAGGATTCCAGCTCTTGGATTCACAATATGGTTGTGTATTGGAAATCCATTACATTTATAACAAGCTATCTACTCGCCTATATCGCACACAGCTACGTGTTTTAAATGTCAGCGCATCTAACAGAAGCTCAAATGGTGCATGGGTTGGATAGCACAGAGACACCACTGTCAGACCATAACAAATCATGACACAATGAAGACGCCAATCACACCATTTTTCCAATGGATGCGAGCAAGCTCCTTTGCGCTCTAAAGCTGATGAAAATGCTCTAGAACAGATCCTGCAGTCATTGTAGACATATGATTTGTAATTAAAATTGTATACATGCATGCCTTCTTCTACCCAGCAACACTATCGTTGTACAAAGTAGCAAATTTAGTTTGACCCTTGCGCTGTTGCCTGGGAGACACATCCTAGTTAATAACTCCGCAAGACAGCCAACCAGCATCAGCAGCAGGTTTGAGGGGGGAAGAACCTGTCTGAGAGATCTCACAGCATACAGGAATGGAAATGATTATCATTCGAGAGAGTGCCACTGTATGCGAGTGAGTTTATGCAGGATGATTGTGTTCGGCGTGTGTGACGGCATGAGACAGCGCACACTCACCCTCTGTCGGCGAGGTTTTCAGCCTCTGGCACAGTCCCTCGACACCTCCATAGTCCTCCTGAATTTTGACCACTGCCTCCGTTCCTCTGAGCTCCATGAGGGAACGCAGCTCCATGAGCGAGCATCCAAATCCTCCCGCATGGTTGCTGTCATTTCTTTGGTTCTTGGTGTAAAAATCGCTATTTGTCATGTCCCCCATGGTGGCTGAGTATTGCTTGGTAGCTTTTCTTGAAAGCAGATGAGAAAAATGGAGAAAACGCCACACGGGCAGAGAAGGAGTCCCTGGTGTGGCTGGAGAACAGGTGTCTAAAAAAACGAGAGCAATGCAGGAGAGAACAGAAGGTAAGAGAGGAGGATGAAAAAAAAACAGATCCTGTCCGCTGTCTGCAATTGAAGAGAGGCTCCTCGGCTTTACACGAGCGGGGACGCGTCAGCCATCCGCGAGATCCCGGCTGAGGTCCTGAGGACGTCTGCGCTCACCACGGCTGCAGACCGGCGGCTCTCCATACGTGGTTTCCCATTCTACCTGCTTCCCGTCGGCTGCTGTCTACATGGTGATCCGCTCCATTACTCCTTCAGAGACAGAGAGAGACACAGAGGGAGAGAGAGAGAGAGCGGAGGACAGAAGGGGAGGGAGGGAGAGAGAGAGAGGGAGAGATAAGCATGAGTGTTTCTCAGAGGTGCGAGCAGCACAAAAGTGAGAGAGGCGCTAGGAAAGCACGGCACGCGGCATTGTGTCGTCAACGCATCTGCGTTTCACTTGCACACAGAGGTGGGGGGTGTCCATCTATTCCTGTGATTCTCCTCGTCATATGGCAGCCACCGTCACATGCATAGCTACGGCATGCTGCGCTTTGATCGCTCTCTCACTAAATACAGAGCCATGTAAATACTGAAGGGACGTGTGAGTGTTTACACCACTTGTGTGATCTGAACGAGACTGCGGTGTGCATCAAAGGGCTTGACGCTATCAAGAAATGCGGGCAATGCATCCCACACTGCAGCAAGGTTAGCTGGAGGGGAGCTAGCGATAGTGAAGGATTATATAATTCATCCATGCTAATGCATTTGTGCTGCATAGAGCACCAGCTGACTAACGCTTGTGGACTCCTGTAGGGCAATTTATCACTTTTGGTATCTGAAATCACACAAAGCCACAAAAAGTTGTTAAATGCATTGCAAACTGCCGCATTGTTAGGGAGTAAGGATTTGAAGGTAGTGACGCTACCTGCTACATTTTTCAGCAGTGTAACAGTAGCTTAGTGGTTTTCAAAATAGTGTCACTTTTCCACTAACAAGCTACTGTTTCCAACTTAAAAACGGTGTAGCGTGACAAAACACTACATCACTGCATTTTGAATCATGCTGTTGTGCTGACAGCTTTACAGCAGAGCGAGCTGAGGCTATATGATCATATGCGCACTTCTAAATAAATTATTTTAGCCCCTGTATCATCTCTTCAAGATCCAAAATGGAGTACAGTTTAATGTCACCCTAACTGACATATTTTATGCTCCTTCTGCACAATTAAAAAGCATAATCTGATATACGAAGGTACATTTATTTAATTACTTTTTGTTGTAGCTTCCCAAACCAGCTGTAGACCAGCTATATATAGTTGGTTTGGAAAGCTAACACAACTTAAATCAACCTGACCCAACCATAATTCATCAGGAGACATACAGATATTGACTGAATCTATCTGAAAGACTAAACAGTGGGACAGACAATCAATACCATTTAAAGAGAAACATTTGCATATTTTTTTCTCTGAGAGTGTCTTTGTCAGGAATAACATGTAACTATTTGTCAAAACACTCAGCTTGATGTGTTTAAGTTTGAATGGCTCATTGCTCATGTTTTTGTCAGTGGGTGCTCACCCTCCAACCTCCCCCAACCTCACCCCAACCACCCCCCAACCTCCTGTTTTTCCGTGGGTGCTCATTTCTGTCCAGACATTTATTAGTGAAACATTGCCATGCTGACAAATCCATCAGAATCGGTGGCCTGTGATTTTGCCAAGCAGGACATGTTTCTTGCTAAAATCATGGCGGGAACAAGTGGCCCCGTATGGGATGGGCCTCCATTCCATGGGCCTTCAGGACTAATCAATATCCACTCCTGTTCCCAACATCAGCTCCACCAGCTGTGCCAATGATCATTAACGTAACGGCTCTCAAGGAGGCATAATGAAGTCCTCCAGAAGGTTACTACAGGTAATAATACATGTGCAGCTGCTCCTATCTGGATGCTCTGACAGATCCTCTCACATCATTACTGTGAAACAACATTGTGCATAATTTGAACAGACTACCCAACAAGACTACAACTCCATGCGCAATATTTCAACAATGCTTTCAGGGAGATATTACTATCACCAAAAGATGCTATCACTGTAAATGAGGTGACAAACCCATCCCAAAGAGCACCTGCACTCTGAGTCTAATTGCGTTTTGATTTATGAAAGTAGAGAAACGACTGACAAAGACAAATGATGTGCTCAAAATGCAAACACGGCATAAAACAAGTTACAAGTTGAAACTTCAGACCTTTAGGAAGTTGTCTAAACTTTCAAAGCAGCGTGAGTCTTGTCACTAGAGACTTGCCTATGAACCAAACATAGTCTTATCAGGACTGTTTTATTTCTATTATTCGTAATAATATTCAGTACAGGGAGATTCTTCCATGCTGTGCTTGAGAATCCAACAAACTAACAGCTTCTAATGTGACAATCTATGACTGAACATAAACCTGTGCATAAGCCTAATCACACGGCTAAATATATAGCTGAGCTCACACGTAAAACTGTATTCAGAACATCCAAAAGCTGCCTTGATAAGCTGGTAATCAAACAACAGTTTGCTTCTAATTTTTAAAATGCTGAAATGGCTGAGCATTAATTACAGTATTTGTTACTGGTGGCTTCCATAATATAATTGGTCTATATAAGTTCTTCTGAAAAAGCAATAACGTTTAATGAGAGACAGCAAATATGACAAAAAAAAAATCTGGATATTGGGCAGAGGATGTGCTGTTGAAGATAAAATATCACGTTTAACTAATATGTAATTATCAATACAACATGAATTATGTACATTTCAATTTTACAGTACAATTTTATAAACATGTGCTGGAGCTAAAATACATGAAAGTGCATAAAATACTGATTCTTGTATGAGACAAAAAGTCATTCACACTAGCATCCTTCCAACTATATAACTTCATGATCAACAGCGTTGAATTGTGCTCATATAACCAAAAATAAAGAAGAAAGAAAAGAAAAAAAAAAAAAAAAAAGCTGTGAGAGATAGACTTTATCTACCTTCAAAACCTGAAAACTGTTACATGGAGATATTGTCTACTTAAAGTTGTGGTAACACTTTATTTTGATGGTCCCTTTTGAACATTCTGTTGACAATAAGTAACGTTGCACCTACATGTCAACTATCTCTCATTAGAGTATTAGTAGACTGTCTACTTAATATCTGCTAACTCTTTATTGTGATGGTCTCCCAACAGACATACTACTGACTATAAGTAACTTTGCAAATACATGTCAACTTAATCTAACCCTAAACCTACCAGTCTACTAATACTCTACTAACACTCTAGTGAGAATTAGTAGATACATAGATGCAATGTCACTTATAGTCAACAGAATGTGTTAAAGGGACCATCAAAATAAAGTGAAACCAAAGTTGTTTTTGTTTTGTTTTTTGTTTTTAAGATGAACAGTACAGTCCACTGAACACACTGTACTTCTGTCCTTCAAACCCTTCTTTTCATTCCTCTCAAACAATTATATATAGTGCGAGTCTGACTAAGGTCTATCAGAGCACTGCTTTTCAATTCCTGTCTGTGACCAGTATATCTTTCTCAGTATCTGCTCTTTCCTAAGCCATCCTCAAATGAGTAATATAATAGTTGACATGCTAGAGCAATCCAAGGAAGTGCAGGCATTTTCATTATTAATGCAGACCTGTAATTATTTAATGAGACACATTTAATTGTTGTAAATGAATAGGAAGATGTAATTTTTATTTTAAAGATACCTCTACATGTTAAATCAAGCTGTATGGGATACATTATGATGTCTGTGCACTTTGCAGTGTTGAGCAGTGCCACTATTTCAGTTTCATATTACTGCATGTAATATGAATGTGACTGTAGCTCATAGTAACAAGCTACAATTTGCAGTGAGTAGTGGTTTAACATTGCAAAATGCTAATTTTGTCACATTTTATTGCTCCCACAGTTTTACAGCTGAGCAAAATGAGGCAATATCAAGCGCACTTGCCTGAAATCTCTGTGATTTATAGTCAATGGGGTCATTCAGGCATTTAAATCACAGAAATAGGAAAGACTGCCTTTGTAGCTTTTTTTTTTTTTTTTTTTTTAAATATTCAATAATGCGTTAATTAATTAGTTATGAAAAATAAGGCGATTCAAATATTTTAATGGAGTTAACGCGCTGGCCCCGCCCCCAGACATGTACATCCTCTTATATTTCATACAGTTGACTGTTAACAAATATGATGCAGGGCAACATCTCCATAAATGCAGTTATGCCCTGAAATTCAAGATATTGGGGCAAAAATGCTCCTGTATGAGTTGTTGTTTCATATTTATATATATCACATATCACACCATAACACAATGGGCAGCAAGTGCAATATGACAGGAGTGCTGATTTTGTCTATCACGAGCTAAAATGTGATTTTATACAACAGTTCAGTAAATAAGAAGTTTGATATTGTGGCATATTTTACACGCAATATTATGTGTATGTATTTTAAACACAATTTTTGCAAAGAACATATTGCCTTTGAAGCCACAGCAGAATTGTAGCGCGTCTCCAAGCAACACAGCGGTGTTTCATGTCTGAATGAATCCGCGTTTTAAACGAATAGCGTGAACCATTGATTCAAAGGCCCATTCATAAAGAAAGCCATTTACTTCCTTCCTGAATGAATCAGCCATTTGAACGAATCGAATGAATGATTCATATAGATATTTACCGCCACCTGCTGGCAGATTGAGTTTCTTATTTAGAGTATAATTTCATTAAATAATAATAATAATAATAATAAATACTAATAAAAACAACATTAAAGGGATAGTTCACGTTAAAGGGATAGTTCATTGTATGAACAAAAAAATTAGATGTTTCTCAAATTATCTTCTTTTGTGTTCCATAGTTTATGTTGCAGCCTAAATGTTTATGTGTTATAAATTTTATGCTGAATCAGTTAAAATATTTCTTTCTAAAGCTATTTGTAATGTCTACTTGATACTTTCTCATTTAATACAAAAATAGCTTTAAATAATCTTTTGCAGGTATTTTCAGTCAATTTTTTTTTTAATCGAAACATCATGTAATTCATTAGATTAAAAAAATGTAATCGACTGACAGCCCTACAAACTATATTTCATATACAATTTGTATTTTATTTGTTACATTAGTGTAATATTATTCATGTTCATATTATTATTCATATTAATAATTAATATTAGTAATATGTTGTAAAATAAAAAATAATTAATATTATAAAATAATGTTGTAAAATATTTAGCCAAAAAAAAAAAAAAATACAATCAAAAAATAATATTTTTTTCCCCCAATATTACTACTGTCATTAAACAATGGAGTTACATGAAGAGCAATAAAAGCCAGCTTTGCTGATGTCAAGCATATATTTACCAGCTAGTGACAATGCTCCACATATAAGACAAACATCACATGGATGTATAACTGATATGATTATTATGTTGTGTTTGGTGATATTTTGAGTTGGAGGTCTAGTGTTTGATAGTAACTTCAGAGGTTCTTTTTAAAGCTCTGCCCCCTACTGTAACTGTGCAGTATAAACTACTCAAGAAAGCCAGAGCATCATCATTCCCTGCTGATCTGCAGAAGGGGCGATGTGGTGAGGACGCGCCCTGCACCATGTGAAATGAGGAAAGACATTAATGATGGCGGTAATGATGAGTGGAGAAGGGAGTGTGGGATCAGACAGAGCACAGCCGTCACTGCTAACTCTTCAACACTACACTGTCAACATACAGAAACTAGAACATTCTGCTCCTTTCACTTCCTGCTTGAACATGGAGGGAATATTTCACCCAAAAATGACATTTTGAGAATTGTGTTGACCACTGTTGCCATGCAATTACAATGAATGCTGATATACAACAGCTTGGCATATACAGACTTAAAACATACTGCATGAGTCATAAAAAGAACACTTATGCTACATTTAGGATGATTGGTGTCCTTTTTGAAGCCTAAAAATATAGTACTACTTCACTGCAACACAGGATCATTGGAAAAATGTGTCTCTACAAACATTTCTGCAAAACTCCAACAACTTTTACATACAGTACAATTCTATGGAAGCCTGTTTTCAGAAAAAAAAAAAAATATATATATATATATATATATATATATATATATATATATATATATATATTGCAAAAATAAAATGTTTTAAAAATTTTTTTTTATATATTATAAAAAAAATAAAATATATTGCAACTTTTTTTTCTCAGAATTTTGAGATATAAACTCTGAATTGCAAATTGCAAGATCTAAACTCATAATTCTGATTTTTTTTTTTTTAGAATTGCATGACAAACTCAAAATGGCAAGTTATAAAGTTAGAATTGCAGAATCCTGCCTTTTTTCTCGCAAATGTGAGTTTGTATACTGTATCTCGCAATTCTGACTTTTTTCTTAGAATTGTGAGATATAAACTTACAATTGCAAGTTATAAAGTCCAGTTTTGGGGGGACTGATATGTTCTCAGAATTGCGAGTTTATATCTCACAATTCTGACTTAAATTGCAATTCTAAGAATAAAGTCACAATTACAAGATATAAAGTTGCAATTCTCAGAAAAAGAGTCAGAATTGTGTTTATATCATGCAATTCTGACTTTATTTTAAAGAATTGTGAGTTATATCTCACAATTCAGATAAAAAAAGTCAGAATTGCGAGTTTGTATCATGCATTTCTAAAAAAAAAAAAGAATTGTGAGAAAAAAAGTCAGAATTGTGAGATAAAAAGTTGCAATTACCTTTTTTATTTATTTATTTTTCAGTGGCAGAAACAGGCTTTCATACTATTCATACTATTCAGTTTCCAACTGAAATGAACAGTTTTTTCAGATTAAACTATTAATAAAGACTTATTTTCATGTGGTTCTTTGCACAACACTATGTTATGAGCTCAAAACGCTTTTATCACAGAATATGATTTGTAAACTAATACATCTCGACTTTTATATCGAATAACCAGCTCCGTATAACTGGTTTTCTGGCGTAGTAAAATTGCTCGGTAGCGCACCCGGTTCAGCATTAAACTTGTGATGTGAAGCACTCAGGTATGAGTCGCGTGAAACACGAGTCATAATTAAATAGCTCAAAAATTTGTAGAAGCAGGATAAAATGACATGGTTGCTTCAGCAAATGTGTAGGTGCTATTTTATGTTTAAACGCAACAGAACTACCACAATAGTACCAAAGTTGGTGGTAACGCATTACACGTAACGTGAGTTACGTAATCAAATTTGTTCAAGTAACTATTAAAGTAACTTACATTTAAGTAAGTTACTTTTTTAAATAATACCAGTTACTTTTTTCCCCCATTGATTGATCGAAAGCTCTCCTGTCCCCATTATAAGAGAAATCAGGAGTAAGATGTTACATTAGTTCTAGAATAATTCAGAAATTCAGTTTTCCTCAAAATTAAATGCAACTCAGAATATGACGCAAACCTGCTATAATTAATATGTTAAATAATACAAATATCTTTTATGTATTTAATCCTGATTTAATAATAAACATCTTTGCTGCTGACCTTTGATGATCCAATTCAACCTTATTAATAAGCAAAAATTACTCAAGATAAACTAACATTTTTTTTTTCTTTTTTTTTTAATGCTGAAGAGTGTTTCAACTTTCAACTTCTGCATTTTGCTGTACAGAAATGAATTTACTTTTCCTTCAGCATGAGGCTTTGGTGTGAAGGGGCTTTTACATTTGCCAAAAATATAACTTTTTATTTTAAAACAAACAAGCATGCCCTGCCCAGATGTAAAAAGTAACGCAAAAATAACGTAACATAACACATTACTTTTAACGTAATTAGTTACTTTTTTTTAGGGACTAATGCAAAATTGTAATGTATTACTTTTAAAAGTAACTTTCCCTAACACTGATAGGTACAATAACCAACATACAGTAACAGAATGTTTGTTTTTGTTTTTTAAAAAAAAAAAAAAACACTCACTGTACATTTTACTTTAAAAGTTCAGAAATAGACACACACACACTTTTTCCAATCAGTCTGAGTTGTGTAATCACTTTAATCCAAAGTTCTGTCATGAAACTCGAGATGGCGTTGGCCAATAGGTTCTAACTAAATCTGATTAAAACTATTTACATGACATAGCTGATTGATTTCTTTTCATATCAGCAGTCAATGAGCTGCTTAATATTCAAATATTTGGCTAGTGCTTGCTGTAGCAGTTGCAAGCACGCTTCAGAAACCCTTCACCTTCCCCAGCTCCACCTGTATAGATCTACTATGGGGGATTTTGTGTATGTTATATATGGGGTTATTTTACATGTGCAGCAGCAGTATTTTTTACATGCTCACAGCAGCATGCCTGTGGATGTATTGGCAGTAGCAAGTCTTCGTACCCGTAGTAGATTTATTCTGCCAAGACCAAACACATTAACATTACCATGCTAAACTTTCAGAGAGTTGCCATGACAGAAATTTAGGAGATTTAAAAAATCATCTTCACAATTTCTTTTATGTTGCACAGAAGAAAAAAAAAAATCATACAGTTCTGGAACAATATGAAGGCGAGTAAATGATGACAGAATTGTCATTTTTGAGTGATCGATTCTTTTAAAAATACAAAGTGCGTGCTACCACAGTCTTTCAAATCTCCTTTGGGTATTTCCATAAACATAATTCAACATCAAATTGCAAAAAAAGGTTTTCTTTGTCTGCTTGGCAACTTTTAATTGTGTTGTGATCTTGTGAATGCGAAGATCTCTCTACAGACGGGGCTATTTTTGAAACAAATAGCTGTGGATGAAAGGGTGCCAGTGAAAGTCATTTTGGTGTAAAGGGTAAAGAGATTGCGAGCCACGCAGCCTTTTCTTCCCAAGAGTCCTCCTTTGTCCATGGTGAGAGAGGGTCTTTTGAAGTATGGCGGCACGGATCGCTCCGGGGTTGTCAGGCCTTTGCGGAGAGTGCTGGATATTACACGCTATGTCTCTCACATGACTGCACGCAAACCACGGCTTGAGCGATCGCCCTTTGTTGCCGCCAAGACCTTAATGCATCCTGTCTCTCAATGCCAGTGCTGGAGAAAGAGCTGGCACTAAAAAAACAGCCCCAAACATGTGAAGGTGTGCCGACTCCAGGACCACTGCAGCATTGATCCGTAGCGCTCTAGGAGACTCACTGAGGATTTCACACAGCAGTTTATGTTCATATTTTCACATTTACTTCACATGCTTCAGATTGGTGCCGGTGTGAATCATAAATACTTAATAATGTCAGAATCACATTTGTATTCATAATTTCTTAAATAACCTTAACTCCAGTGAAAACAAACCGTAATTCTACACATTCAATGACATTGTAGAGAATTATGTGCCTCCAATTCTACTGCAAACCTGACACACTCTTAAAAATAAAGGTGCTTTAAAAGGTTCTTCACAGCGATGCCATAGAAGAACCATTTTTGGTTCCACAAAAAAACATTCAGTCAAAGGTTCTTTAAAGAACCATCTCTTTCTTACCTTTTTATAATCTGAAGAACCTTCTTTCTCCACAAAGGACCTTTTGTGAAACAGAAAGGTTCTTTAAATGTTAAAGGTCCTTTATGGAACCATTTAGACAAAAAAGGTTCTTCTATGGCATCATGAAGCACCTCTATTTTTAAGAGTGGACCTGAACGGCACTGAACAGCTCTGGGATGAATCTGAACAGTAAGTCGGACATCAGTCAAAAGCTACTAAACTGTTTGCATATGACAAACAACTTTATTTTACATTGACTGTAAAGTTTGGACAGAACCATTGTAGGTACACTAGCTAGTGAGGTTTGACTTCACTGCACCTTTTTTGATTGTGATGAAATATAGAGACATACCATATACCACAGAGTACAACATAACTGTTAAGTGCAAAAACATGTCATTAACATAATACAGAAACGACAGTAATTGTGTCATGTGAATCCTGTGGATTTCAGAATGTAAATTTATGATTTTGAAAATCAACAAATACTAGGCATGGTAAAATTCTACAGTAATACTGTACAATAAATAAGTAGTATGTAACAAACAATGAACAATACTAACCTGCACACTACTGTTTATAAGTGTTTTCATGTTTTTGAAAGAAGTCTCTTCTGCTCACCAAGGCTTTTTGATCAAAAATACTGTAAAAATAATGCAAATTGTAATTTATTCCTGTGATCAAAGCTGCAGTTTCAGCATCATTATTTAAGTCTTCAATGTCACATGATCCTTCAGAAATCATTCTAATATGCTGATTTGCTTCTCAAGAAACATTTCTGTTCTGTTTTTTTTTTTTTTTTTTTTAGAAAATATATATATTTCTTTTAATCAGTGTACAGTTATATAGAAATAGTAATCTTTTGTGACATTATAAATATCTTCACTGTCACTTTTAATCAATTTAATTTAATGCGGACCCCAAACTTTCAAACAGCAGTGTAATAATAAATAACAATACAGCAGTTATTTATCATGGTTAATGTTCATTTTTTTCGCATACTACTGATTTGTAATATTAAAAATTTCCCTAACATGAATAAACAATGAACAATAAAATGTAAAAAAGAACATTAATCAAGATTAAACAAAAAGTGGTAACACTATAAGGTGTCATTTGTTAACATTAACATATTAACTAACATGAATGAACAATGAACAGTACATATATTACACTATTTATTAATTTTTGCTAATGTTAGTTAATAAAAATACAGTTGTTCATTGTTTGTTCATGTTAGTTCACAGTGCATTACTTAAACACAACTTGTGATTTCAATAATGCATTAGTAAGTGCTGAAATTAACATTTAGTTAGTTTCAAATTAGCTTATGTTAGCTAATGCTAACTAAAGAACCTTACTGTAAAGTGTTACCCAAAAATATTGGTTATCACTTTATTTTAAGGTCCTATTCTCGCTATTAACAAACCATTAACTATGACTTTTGCCTCAATAAACTCCTAATTTGCTGCTTATTAATAGTTAGTAAAGTAGTTGTTAAAGTTAAATATTAGGTAGGATTAGGGATGTAGAATAAGGTCATGCAGAATAGGTGCTTTATATGGTAATAAACAGCCAATATGCTGATAATAGTGAGAATTGGTCCCTATACTAAAGTGTTACCAAATATTGTAAGTACAGTGGCTGTTTTTTAACCAGAATAACCTGCAAGGACTGCCACCGAATTTAAAATAGTTGGTATTTTGCTATTTAGAAAACCACCTAAAGAAGAAATGGATGCAAATGTGTAAAGACCCACGCTTGAATGAGCTGAGGAGCATCATGATGATGACGGTTTGAGAGCGGAGCAACGGCGCGCTGCCCTTTAATACGATGGGTGGGTTCCGTTTCAGAGAGAGCAGATGACATGTCACTTCCTGGCCACACACATGACTCCCCGCTGCCGTCAGTCTCTCTGTAAGGGGACCTCCGGTGGCTGCGCTCAGTGAAAGCCCTCTCAGATGTCACGTCTCCAGGTCCACCGTGTGCGATCCACCGCTGCGAGTCCCCGGGGCTCCATTATGTGCTGACGGTGCATATTGATCTACCGCAGAGGATGTCACCTTTGCTTTGCAGATACGGGCTGCATGGGAGGACGCTCACAGTGTTGTGTGGGGGCGAAATGTCTTTCGGGTTTGCCAGAAAAATCAATTCAATTCGACACGCGAACTGCATTTAAAACACGACTGAAATGGACTGAATGTCATTAGTAAAGTAAATGGAAAGAACAGATGATCTATTTGACAAGTAATTAAAAATACTTTCAGTATTATCCGGATTGCAGTCGACTGCAACATCCGAATGAACTGCAGTGACACTGCAATATCTTTGATCAGAGGAATCATCCACAGCTTAAAAGAGTTTACTCAAAAATCAACCAAACCCACGACTTTTATTCTTCTGTGGAAAACAAAAGAAGCTTTGAAAAATGTGCCAGCTGCTTTTTTCCATTCACTTACAGGCATGAGGACTGAAACTTTAAAATGGACACAAAGCACCATAAACGTGTCATAACAGTAGTTCATACTGTACACATTGCTTTAGCTGCATGTCAAATATTACTAGTACAATTCATGAAAATATTCTTTTTTTTTTTTTTTTTTTTAAGTAAACTGTAAATGAATCAATAGGCAATTGCAACTTTTTATTTCATACTTATTATATTTATTTTTTTATGAAAATTCAGAGTTTTTTTTTTAAAGGAGCAGTAAGATATAAACTCAATTGTGAGACACAAAAAAAAAAAAAGTGAATTATGAGATTAAAAAAAAAAAATCACAATTACCTTTTCATTTATTTATTTATTCTTTTTAATTTTCATGCCTATTATGGAAACTTGTTTCCACCGTGGAATAATGTAAAGATGGATGCTTCATAGTATACTACACTTCAGGAAGTAGGAACTTTTCACTGGAACACCCCCTCAAGTCAAAGTTCTGACTTGAAAACTCAGAGGAACCGCAACAATCCTGACTTCAGAAGCCAATATGGCAACTCAGCGCATCAACAGAAGTGAAATATACTCTTTATAAATGCATCTGCGTTTCAATAAACACAGCACCATCTAACTTCTACAGTATCTGTGGACATGATATTTCATTACATCTGTGTGAAAATACTGCTTTTTTTATGTGTTTTTATACCCAGCTTCAAATTCCGAGGTAAATGTAACACATTACTTGTGGTTGATTTGTCTGGAAATGGATAAAGTTTGCCTGAATTGCATTGTGGGGTATTCTGTGCACTGTGCTCTGCTGAGACTTCAAGTGGGTACCTTTAATTTGGGACAGTACACAAGCATATAGCACATTTTCATGCAATGAAATAAGTGAAAGGTAGAGTCTCTTTGGTTAATGAAAGTTTTAGTAAGTGGGCAGGACTTCACTAATCACCTGTCAGTCATTTTCCTCCAATTTCCATCTCAGTTAAAGTGTGTCATTTTTATGCTACTAGAAAAAACTGCAAAAATATTAACTGTTTTCCATTGGTGAGAATAGATGAGATGAGAATGCATGACAGGGCGCCTGAAGACCAACGTATTGATCCAGCGTCTCTACAACAGGAGGGCTGACCATGCAAACTCATCCGTGCTCTCTACCTTATGTAACATGTCAAAGCATGCTCACAGATCTGAAAAACACATGAAATATTAAAGATGCTGTCCAAGCTATATTTGGACTCATCTCCTTACACAATTTAACTCCATCAAGCTGCACGTTTAGTTCAGAAGCCGCACTACAAGAGATCAGTTACAATTACCTATGCGTGTTTGCTATAGATACTATTATGAATTTTATAGTTATTTATACTACAGGGCCATTGAATGCTTGAATCTGATTGGCTTATCACTTCGCCACACAATTTGATTTATTTGAAACGTCTTACAACAGCAAAATAACCAAAACCCACAATGACACCGACCAAGTGACCAACTAATGAACTTAAAGATTCACTATTAGTAGAGACACTGCTGCCGAACACATTTGGAAGACACACAGACTTAGAGAGGTAGGCTAATTCACATGCTTAATTTCTCTCTCTTTCTCTCTGTCTCTCTCTCTCTTTCTCTCTGTCTCTCTCTCTCTTTCTCTGTCTGTCTCAGGGTTGCCAGGTTTTCACAATAAAACCCGCCCAATTGCTCCTAAAAACACATTTTTTGGTGGGGTTCCCCTGGTACAGTTCGCATTCCAGTGGCTAAATGTAACGTTATTGGGGTCGTTTCAACCGGTGGACATGAAAAACAACCCACGGCAACAGTGTTAAAGTAGCCCAATTCTGTGGGAAAACCACAGACTTGGCAACACTGGTCTGTCTGTCTGTTTGTCTCATTATTAACTGCTTTAGTCTCAATGACTCAGGCATCGTTACTAGGTCTAAAATGACGTTTTGGAATTAGCAACGGATTATTGCATTATTTTCTAAAAATTCAACGGCCCATCATCAATTATTCCTTACTTATATTGATTGCATAATGATAATTTAGTATGAAATTATTAAGAAAATGCACTACAGTATCTGTTTTATATATATAAATATATTAGCATTGCTTGGATGAGCTGCCGTTATAAAATAGCTCCACGCAAACACATTTTGCTTGTGTCAAAAAGCAGTTGAACTGAATGTCAGTGATCATACTGGTTATCGACACCTTGGATGCACTGTAAATCACTATCAATAAAATGCATAGAGTAAATGTAAATCTCACTGTTTAATTACAGGCACAGTTTTTGCAGTGTTATGGTTTCACTATACTGATTCAAACAGCTACTAATGACTTTAATACCTTTGTCTCATTTCGCTGCAGTATGACTTCACAATAAGGCAGCTGTTCAGATGCCATTAATAAAGTATTATACAACAGCTGCATGAATCATATTTCATTCAGTGAGTCATGTGTTATAAATGATAAATGAAGATTTATGGCAGGTTAGGAGAGATTAGCCCATTTCCAGCGCAGTAATGCAGTTCATTTAGAGACTAACATGACAACTACTGTACTGATACATGTCAGAACGTCTCTCATCCTCATATGAGCCTGACAGTGTTTGGGAAGCTGCTCTGAACACGTATCTAACTAAGTTACAAGGTATTCTTTTAAAAAAAGTATTTTTATTATGTAAACAGTTTGAATGGTCAGTACATATTGAATCAGACTTTCAATGAGAGGACAGTTTAAGAGAACTTGTTTTTCTATAGCCTCTGGTTGTTTGGCTATAAAGCTGCATGTTACACCACTACTCACTGGAAAAAAAAAGCCTGCTACCGTTAAAGTTAAAAACAGCTACTACTCTCACAATACTATACAATGCTGCTAGTTAGCAGTGTCTCTACTGATCAGTGTGTACAGACAAATAGTATTGACTACTTTTATAGTATTGTACTTTCATCGCTTCTGGCTAAAGTCTGGCTTTAGAGTGACAGATATTTTCACTTCTGCATTAATAGTCTACCTGCTTTAAATCTGTTTTAGTTTTACTTACAGAAGATAAGCAAAGCTGGCAATAAACTGATTATCTCTCCATTTCAATGCCATTAAACAAAATGCAATGTCCAAAGCACTCGGGCGCCAAGTCCTCCTCTAAGTCCACACTTTGGTGATGTAACGCACAAGCTGTGGGGTAGTGGACCGCTGTGGGGTTCGGCTAAATGACACATGAGGGGGCGCTCAAGAGCAGCCTTCTGGGACATGATGTTCACTGTACCAACACAAGATCAAGTGCAACATCTGGAGCAGATCCAACAAGACTCCAACAACTACATGACTTTCATGTGTCAAACTAGGGCTGAAAGCATTATCTTGTATGTAAGATTGGCAGCGAAACACATGAATCTGAGGTTGATAATGAGTCAAGAGCAGCATCTTGGGATATGTGTGAGGGGAGAAACTGCTGAACATCTGCTGCTGTGCTGTGATGAGATGATCTAAGCAAAGAACTTTTAGAAAAGCGACTTCTGTTAAATCATGAAACACTAAAAATCCAGGACATACAATACGCAGAACTTACTGCCACTATGCCAGAGAGTTTTTTTAGTGGCTATCTGTTGTTAGGTTGGTTATACTTCATTTTCTGGGTTCCGCTCTATGTTGTGTCCACACCGCTTTCAAAGTTTACCCAAAGTGCACTTGAAGGCAGATGGGGGTTCGACGTGTTAGTACAATAGCTTTTTTATACTCATCCAGACATCAGAGGGCAGCATCATTTACAGCAGAGGTCCCCAACCACCGGGTCACAACCCACTACCGGGTCGCGAGAACGTTCTGGGGAAAAATTTGGATAGATATGATGCTCTGTCATTTATTGTGTGTAAATGATTTTTCTAATTATTCAGCGTGGTATGCGATTGATATAGAGTAACAATTTGATGATTTCATGTTAAATTAGTAAATAAAAGATTGCTCTCATCTGTCATATAATCTATTAGGGCCTAAATGGATCGCAGTTGATCCGTGATAATATGAACCAGGTCCAGATCCCACCGTTCGGCATGTGATTTGGAGATTAATTTGGCAATTTACACATTCAAGCTATTTAAAACCACAAGAAGAAGAAACAAAACAGAACTCAAATCATTACTTATGCTCTGTTCTTGTCCATTCACTATACAGAAAGCGAAAGTAAAAAAACGGACAAAGTTTTCTAATCCTACATTAACGGTGCATATTCTTTCAGAGGCGACTAGAGACGAATCTACTTCAACATATGGCGATAACAGTGTATAACTGTCTAAAATTAGACTCCCACCCCTACATCTTCTTTGATTAAAAATAATGGCTAGAGCGGTGGCTGGGATTTACATAAACCTACCAACATCGGGCTTCATGACTTCGTTATTTACAGTGCTGTGCATGTTACTTTAAAAAAGTAATTACTTATAGTTACTCGTTACTTCTTAGTACTTCTATAGTAACTGAGTTACATAATCATAAAAGTAACTAATTACCAAGGAAAGTAACTACTGTGTTACTTTTTTTTTTTTAATCAAATATGTCAAATGACTTGGTTTATATGTAAGTAAGTCACGTTAAAAAATATATATATATATATTCCCTGATAAAGCAATCCATCTGATACCAACACAAGCTCCAGTTTTTCCCATCTAAACTCAATATCTCTAATGTAATCAAGCCCATGAGCAGCTCTGCTTTTCAAATGTTAAACATCTACGCGAGACACACGTACATGACATGTAGGTAACCTCCATAAACAAACGTGAACATTCATCAAGTTCATCTCGGCTACTTTTCATTTCTGGAAGAAGACGTGCTGAGAGGAATAAGCCAGTATTTACCTCAGAAGAAGAACGCAAGCGATGTGATGTGCAGCTTTGCAGGTCCTATGGCTGAGAGAGAGTCTACTCGGATGAAAACCGCTTTAGTGAGCTCAATTATAATAACACCGCATTTTATTGTCAGTAACGGTAATGGCGTTGTAACAGGGGAAACAGTAATTAGTTTGATCACAAAACTGTAATGGAAATGCACCTTGTGTGTGCTGCCACCTACTGGACTCTTCAGTCTCAACATTCACCTTGCGCAGATGGTCGAAGTATATAGTTAGTTCACCCAAAAATGAAAATTACTCACCCTCTTGTCATTCCAAACCCGACACGATCTTCATTCATTTTCAGAAAACTAATTAAGATGCATCGTGGTACTCTCGTGAACATCCAAAGAAAGAAGAAATTGTTGAATTATTGCACGCAGAAGTATTCTTTCTGGGCCGTTTGAACATTTTAGTTGTGTTGCTTTCTACGCAGGGTCAGAAAGCTCTCAGATTTCATTAAAATATCTTAATTTGTGTTCTGAAGATGATCAAAGGTCTTATCGATTTGGAAGGATATGAGGGTGAGTAATTAACAACAGAACATTCATTTTTTGGGTGAACTATCCATTTAAGTATGTTCAGTCTATCTAGCATGAAAGTCTCTGTGATGTTCTGGTTTATAGGGTTTATACTACTTCACACACACACACACACACACACACATACACACACACTGAAGTTTAACACTAATAATAAATAAGCTACATTATTGTATGTCTGCTATATATATTTAGTTATGCTTTTGAAACAGTGACCCTTATAAAACCGTTAGCATTGTACTGTATTTCCAGTCTTTTAGAGCCTAATGTTCATAACTATATAAAAGTCTGTTTCATTGTCAGCCTGTAAGAATGAAGCATGCCGTAGCCAGGTTTATTTTGTACAGAATAGCAGTAGATCACAAAGCCACCCCCCCACCCCCAACCACACACACACACACACACACACCTAAAACCCTGCAGTCCCCGAGCTAATGATTAATACTGTACTCTGTGCACAAACACAAAGACAAGCTGTGAATACAAGAGAAAAAGATCCCTCCAGGATAACGCAAACCATTTGACCTCATCTGCGGTGCGTTCACTCCGTGTGACAGATGATCCAACACCATGGGGCTGCACTTCTGTCTGTCATAGCCCAGCTGTGGGCTTGTGAGCGTCCGGCACATGTGCGCGTGGATGACGCATCAGAATGCAACATGCACTAACCTGATCCCCTACAGATACAATCATACACCCCCACACGCGCCAGTAATGAGCGAGCCTCCCGCTGCCGGGCATGATGAAGGACGAGCCACAGCAGCAGAAGAAGTCAATTTCTGCAGTAATTACAGCAGACACACATTTACAGCTGAAGCGCTTGTACATATGACACCTACTGTACTGCACAACTAAAATGCTGAGCAGGCAGCTGTCTACAACTTATAAAATCAGTGTCTATGTTTATGTACAAATATTAAATAGCTGTATAACGTTTACAAGCACATTGCATGTTATCTTTATTACAAGTATTTGCTGTAATAGTACATTTCAGCTATGAAACTATGACATATTGATCTGCGGTGCATAGCACTACTGCCAATGTCACTGACGTCGGTACAGATGAGATCCCCTCATGTTCTTACCTAGCGCATCCACCACTTCCAAAAAAACTCTTTTGTCGCAGTGAAGCTACTACTCTGGAGGTCACCGCCATACATCCCCTGAAGACGATCTCACCCTGTCCGTGTCAAAAAACTACATCCGCACAACAAACTTTACACTGCTTGACTCACTCTGAAGCGGTCTAACTCAACAGCGTGACACCATGTCAGGAACCGTCCCTGCCACCGCTCGGCAGCAAAATCTGTCTGCGCTCAGGCGTATCTGAGGGCACCCATGCAGGAGAGCTTTGACATAATCCCATTCAACTGTAACTGGATCTTCCAGAGGAGAAAAAACAGCCATGACACTGGTCAGGAGCTCCACGGGCTCGTTTGAGACACAGGATGAAACTTAATGCGTCCCCACCTGCCAGCATGCCAACCTTCTGCATGTGAAGGACAGAGACACACACATGCGCTTCAGCGCAGCTGCTCCACGTTCCTGCACGCCGCATTAAGAATCACCGCCGCAAACATGCATTAACCAAAAAATGATGCGGCACTAGTAGCATAGGTGCGTTTTACTTACTGAACCAGACGATCATGTCAAATCCACAATGCTGTGAGTCACAGAGAAGAGAAATCACCCTTCAGCATCTGTACCGAGAGACGCGCACACACAGCCTCAACCATACTACACAACACACTGACAGAGAGAGAGAGGGAGCGAGCAAGAGAGAGAGAGAGAGAGAGAGAGAGAGAGAGAGAGAGAGAGAGAGAGAGAGAGAGAGAGGTGAAGGGAGGGGGTGAACCCTGCAGAACACAGAGAGAGACATGAAGAGATGGGAACAAGACACAGTGAGATAGATAGATAGATAGATAGATAGATAGATAGATAGATAGATAGATAGCAGCTTCCACTGTTTCCTCAATATTTTGGAGTGTTTCTGTGAGAATATTTTTGCTTATTTATTCAGTAAATTTTTTTGTGGTTTGCAATCTACATTCCAGATCATACCAAAGGTTTTGGATGGGGTTGACCTCTGTGCAAGTGTAACAGAGGCCAGTGGTAGGTGCTGTGCAGGTAAACCTCACTCCCCTGACCTCAAGTGGCACACTAGCGACTGACTCTAGTGGCTGCAGTCTTTAGCCTCCTTATTAGTGCACCCACCTCCCATGCCGGAGACGCGGGTGCAAGTAGGACCCAGAGAGGTACGGGCCAATCAAGTTCTTCCACACTAAACTCATTCAACCATGTCTTTATGGACCTTGCTTTGTGCCCTGAAAAACAGCCCCATACCATTATCCCTCCTCCACCAAACTTCATCAAACAGTTGTCACAATGCAGTCAGGCAGGTAATGTTCTCCTGGTATCTGCCAAACCCAGACCTACCCATCAGACTGCCAAACAGAGAAGCATGATTCATCGCTCCACAGAACAGTTTTCCACTGCTCCAGAGTCCACTGTCGCCATCCTTTACACCACTCCATCCTACCCATGGCATTGTACTTGGTGATGTTAGGCTTGCATGCAGCTGCTCAGCCTGGACATTGATTCCATGAAGTTTTTGTGCTGATTTTAATGCCAGTGGATGTTAGAAATCTTTCTGAGTGCTGGCATTTTTTGTCACACCATGCCCCTCAGCAGTCAGTGAGCCACTCTGTGACTATACTGTATGTTATTCGTAAATGCTTCCACTGTGCAAAAATTGATTGTGGAATATCTAGATGAAATTTCACAAACTAACTCCACATCCTTATCACAGTACCCACAACCCTACTTCTAAAGACATAAATAACCAAGTGGTCACCTTTACCTAGTGGTCTCCAACCCTGCTCCTGGAGAGCTACTGTCCTGCTAGTCTCAGCCTCAGATGTCAAAACCAACGGAACATTGGCTAAACGTCTTATGCATAAGGCACACTTAGCTTCTTTAACATTCCGCCTGGAAACAAAAATGCCATGGCGCCAAACCCCCTCATGAAAGAAGAAAGCTGTCGTGTTTACAGCTGTGACAAGGAGCACTTACCACGATCAGCTAAACGCTGGGTTTTCAAAAGTATGTGAAAAATGTAAAGTTTGCAGCATGGAATATTTAAAATATGTCAGAGAGTTTCACACCCCCAAACATGACGTGCCACAAAACGAAACGTGATTGGTTGCATTGCCTGTCAGCCATATGACCTCTTGGGCAGACCTTGGCCATTCACAGTGGCCAAAGTTCCCAGACATTCTGCCGTCAGTCTGAAGGTCTGGCTATGCAAGACTACTGTCCTGCAGATTTCAGTTCCAACCCCAATCAAACACACCTGAACCAGCTAACCAATTGTTCAGGGCTACTTGATAACTACAGGCAGGTGTGTTGGAGCAGGGTTGGAACTATAGTCTGCAGGATGGTAGCTCTCCAGGAGCAGGGCTGGAGATCCCTGCCCTAACCTGTGGTGATGGGTCTGATTTAAACTCCTGAATTCAATAATTAAGAAGTGTGTTCCAATAATTTGGCCCCTATAGTGCAGACAGACAGAAGGATGGATAGATTGATCTGCAGTAAGAAACCTTACTTAAAAAACACAACAACAAAATACTGTAGATATGCTACATGTTATTTAAAGGGAACCCTGGGTATTAAGATGTTACGTTACGGGTATTAAGATGTTACGTTATGTATGGCATAGCATAAATGATGTCTCTTACTAAAATCTATTAAAGAAAACCGATTAAAGACTTAGGTTATTTTAAAAATCCACATTGTTATATGCATATTTTGGACTGGGGGGGCACTATTATTTTGATTATGTAAAACGGTTGTACTCAGTGAGCTACTGGCACAGAGCTACGGTATTTCTACCGCAACACAACTCAGAATACACAACTACAATGACCACAGCTACTGAAAGTGCTTACAGGTGGCGATGAATATAAGTGTAGGCTTAAATCAAATGCTGTACCATCGATTTTCCCCACAAAGAGTCTAAATGCACCCAGATATCGAGTGAAGTCTGCGGTGAGAAACTCCTTCGGTGGCTGCGGCGTCATGAAAATCATCTGCATGTTTACATTGTTTGTAAGCTTTTTCAGTAGCTGTGGTCTACCAAAAGCCTCAAAGGCATCAGAGCAAAAGTGGAGAGAACAAAGACATGGGTCTTTAGGAAGTTTTATTCGTCCACAGGCATCTTCTCATTCTTTTCTCCTCTTCTTACTGCTGGGAATGCAGTGGAGACTTACATCACTTCTCTCGTTGATGCTATTTGTTGCTAATTTTACCACAACACAACTCAGAATACACAACTTGGAAAATAAAATACAGATACGATGCCACGTTTTGCGGCTTTTGGTTGCAATTTTCAGTCAAAGGGCAACAAGAGAAGCGATGTAAGTCTTTACTGCTTTCCTTTTAGTAGTGCACAGCTAGTTGTGTATTCCAAGTTGTGTTCTGGTAGAAATAGCGTAGCTCAGTGCCAGTAGCTCACTGAGTGCAACCGTTCTACCTAATCAAAATAATGGTGCCCCCCATAGTCCAAAATATGTATAACAACGTGGATTTTTTAAATAACGTAAATCTTTCATGGGTTTTCTACTACATCTTTCAGTAAGAGACATCATTTACATTATATTAAGCCATACAAGTCTTAATACGCAGGGTTCCCTTTAAAGAGAGATACAGCAGTGAATCTTGCTGCTGTGTGCCCCTTCCTCACTGTCTGTCTCTCTATTTGGTGACAGAGCACATCCCTGGAGACAGAGAGACAGCAGCAGCAAGACTCCAGACTCCATTCAGACAAACAGATAAACCTACTCAGAGCACACTTCTGATCTGTCTCTATGTAACACACACACACGCATACAACTGGCTCCTGTCTCTAAATAGGGACATTCTATAGACTTCTCTTCTCTTTATATACAGCTAGTTATTATAAATGTTAAAAGACCAAAAAAAAGGATCTGCATTTTTAGAATTATTAAAATAAAAAGATTTTTACTCAGCTTATGCTCTTTTATGTCACAAAAAGGAGGTTTTGTCAGATATTTAGGTCACTTATGGGTACAAATTCATCCCTACAATATATTTCAGTTGGTTCACACAGTTCATCACAGATGTTTTGGAGCACACATGCATCCTCATGGGACGCAAGTGCTGGATGAGCCAATCCTGCACAATCAATTACAGGTGCCTGACGTCATGTTACCCGGGTCAGTTGAATTTACAGCTGAGGATGTATGTGAAAAACAAGTAGACTGATGCTGACCAGCGATAGGCTTATGTTGATGGTAAATTGATATTTTTAATCAGAAAGAATGCATTAAATTGATCAAAAGTGACAGTAAAGACATTTATGTTACAAGATATTTCTATGTTCCATAGTTTCCAATATTCCACAGCACAACATGGATAATAATCAGCAAAATTTGCTTGTTAGAATGTTTCCTTTCTCACGTTCACTTTCGATGTTATGTCGAATGACATTAGTGGTCACTTGGGATCCCCAATCACCTCTGAATTGTATGTGAACGGCCAATGAGAATGACTCCCTCAGACATATGAGTATATAAGATGGCCAGCATGCTCCACTCATTCAGATTTTTGTCTCCGAGTCGAGTGGTTGTGTGTGTGTGTGACTCTTTTAATCACCAGACTAAGATAAGTGTTTTGGGGATGGTTTATGTCCTCATTGGGAGAATATGATCATAGCAAAGCCGTGATTGCAGCTCACCTTCCTCATAAGAGATGAAGTCCCCTCTGCTGTTACTACTCAGCTCGGTCCCTCTGCATCACACAGAGCTAGTGGCTAGTGCTCGGAGAGAACCGGGGGCTACAGTGGGAGCTCATCTGCTAGGTCAGTCCTCACAGAATTATCGCTACAGTTGGATTGTATATGTAATCACTTAGACACTGGGACTGGCAACACTCTGGTTTTCTTATAGACTGTCCAAGTCCGAGTTCAATCATAATTGCAGCTATGTCCCAAGTCCCGAGTCCAAGTACCTCAACACTAAATAGCTGCATCAGAGGGCAGGCTAGAATTTCCCCCTTCTGGGGTGATTTCTAAATCAGAGTCCGACTCTGAGTTGACAGCCATGCTTTCCTGGGCAGCCGGGAACACTGGGCTTGAGTGGAAGCCTCCTCCTTGCTTGGAACATTCGGGGTTGATAGAGAAACTACGCGCAGTGACAGATTTTGCCCTCCATGCAACTAAGGTCTTGACGCAGGTGCTTGGCCAGAGATGTGGGACACAGACAAAGTATACTTTCTTGACACCCCCAACTCACAAGCCGGCTTTTCTGTGCCAACACTTGGCCTAGCAGTCTTGGCAGTTCATAAGCAGATGGAGGACGTCAAAAACATCTTGCCCTACCACTGCCACCAAGCCACCGTGGTGCTACTTATCACCATATTTGCTTACATATTTGCTCCGGCATGGACAGAAACAAAACCTTGGCTACAATGTTGAGCTTCCAGCATGAAAATGACACAGCCTGTCCCCCAGGCTGCCAAAGCTGGTAAACAGACAGTGAAGCAGACCTGAGACAATCAAACCAGAGATAGAGAGAACTACTGTTTCTCAGGAGCTGGTGACTGCATCACTCCTTCCCCTGGAGAAGGGCCAGGTGGAGAATCTTTTGTTTTCATTTGTTTCAATTCTGTTGTTGACTCAAAGATCAGTAGTATGCAGCGATGCTGTGCCTCTTCACTCCCAGTCTGATCTCCCCCTTTCGCTACAGGTGAAGAGCTTGTGTTCCAAGAATGTTTTGCTTCTTCACATGACTCTAACTAGTCTCACATGGGATTCCTAGAGACTTTCACCCTGTGGTCAAACCGTGCCTTTCTACGGCAGAAGGGCCCTTAGAACAAGTGTCTATGCTCGTTGTTGTTTCAACAGATGTCTCCAGGTCAGGCTGGAGCACTGTACACAAAGAGCAAACAGTTTCAGGCACCTGGACAAGACTTTGACTGCAATGGCATATCAGTTGCCTGGAGTTGCTAGAAGTGCCGCTCGCCCTGCGCCAGTTTCGACCACTGCTTCAGGGTAAGCATGTGTTGGTCCAGACAGAGAGCACTGTTAAAGTTGCATACATCAACCACCAAGGCTGTGTACGCTCACGTCACTTGTCGCAACTCTCCGCCATCAGCACAAATGCACTGGCACACAGTTGACTCTTTAAGTTTAAGGTTTAGGGAGGACAAGGAGCAGGTCTCGCTGGTTCTGCCAAACTGGCCCACCTGGACCTGGTTCACAGACCTCCTTGCAACAGCCACTTCCTGACAGATCCCCCTAAGGAAGGACTTTCTTTCTCAGGGACTAGGCACCACCTGGCACCCACGTCCAGACCTCTGAGACCACCACGTGTGGCTCCTAGACAGGATGTGGAGGACTTAAGTGATCTAAAACTGGTAGTGGTGGATACTATTACTCAGGCCCAATGCAGTCGGACTCAGTGGCAGAGACATGTAGTGATTCCCTGCTGGAAATTCCAAATCTGTATTTTCCCACCATACAGTTTACCGCTAGGTTAAGAATCTCTTCTGTCCAGTCTTTGCATTTGTAGTAGTTCCATCCCTCTTCAGGTAGTACCTACCTCAGAGGTTTATCCCTTTCCCACTTGGGCTTAGGCATGCTTCCCCAGCGTAAATCTGCTGGTCTTGGCTGTAGAAACACGCTTTCATAATATATAAAGAGAGAATGAGAAAGACAAAGGAGGAAGGAAATGCAGCTACGACTGTCCCCATGTTAAGTATTGTCCATTTGGTCCCTTTAACGGTATGAAGGACTATTTGGCTTACATGGGAAGCTGGGTAGGTTACAATCTTGCTTATGCTATTATCCTGGTATCACTGGTATCCTGTGGCTTGCCTACATCTGCATCGGCAGTCTGTCTCGGATGACACACCTGAATGAGTGGAGCACACCGGCCATCTTATATACTCAAATGTTCACGGAGTGGCTTAGCATGCAAATTCTACTGGCTCAGGGGTAGGCAAGTTAAGTCCTATAGAGCCACTGTTCTTTCAGAGTTTAGCTCCAACCATAATCAAACTAATCAGTGTTTTCAGGATTGCTAAGGCTATAGGTAGGTGAGGGTTTTTTTCAGGGTTGGAGCTAAACTCTGCACTGGCTATCTAGGACTTAACTTGCCTACCCTGTACTAGCCTGTTCTAATTGGCTGTGTTTGTACTACTCATAGGTAATTGGGGCTCACAACTAAGACCCCTAATGTCATTCAATATAATGTCTCCATTACCTCCATCAAGAAACAAGTGTTACAACAGTAATCGAGATGATTTCTGAAGGGTCATGTGATATAAAGACTGAAATAATGATGGTGAAATTTCCCCTTTTTTTAGCATATATAACAGTATAAAAGTTATTTTATATTGTAATATTTTACATCACTGTTTTTACTGTATTTTGATCAAAAATAATGCAGTCTTTGTGAGCAGAAAATACTTATTTCAAAAGCATTTGGGAATTCTTTATAAAAAAAAAATCTGAAATATATATTGCATGATACAAATAATAATAATAATAATAATAATAATAATAATAATAATGAATTCACTAGCAGTCAAGTCATTCACTTTCTCACTCTTTTTTTTTTTAATGGACAGTCTGGTAGTGTGTCATTCAGAGAGCCTTCATCAGGTCAGTCCAGAATGCAGTGCTCTACAACATGCATGTCTGAGCATCATAACAAATTGATCATGTTCTCATGACCCCTCACCACATACGGGATCAGTGTATGTGTGTGCAAGTTCTGCTGCAGGACAGATGGAGTGTGTGCCTGTGAATTGGGACGGCCCCCGCATATCAATGCTGCACCACAGGGCTGCAGTGCACCAAACACAGCACACAGACGACAGGACAGACTCAAACCCATGTCACTAGCGTCAGAACCGCGGTTTATGTGTCGGTAAATGTGTTTACCACTAAGCCAAAGTTCCCAACACTTATAAGTCTGTGGATGGATGGAGAGATTAGTGAAAATCACCTTCCACATCTTTTACTGTATGAAAAAGAGCAGCAAAAGAACAATACTGTATGAGTTTGGTATTACATGCTTTCACACAAACACACATACATACTGTATGTCAGTCCAATGATGTCTTGAAGCCCAGGGGTCCATTCACCCGCCCCGTCATCTCCGTCCCACAATCCCACACACCTCCTCCCACTGTGAGTCATCACCTGTTTCACCTCCTCACCCGCTGCAAGATGCAGCGTTAGCACACATCAGTCAGCTAATTATGTTATGTCAAATGCAGGTTATCAATGGACTGGCATTAGCATTAAATCATTTAGCTCTCTGACAGCACAATAGGAAAATAATTATAAATCCACTAATCCAAATTATCTTTGTTCCATGGCCTCTGGCTCCAACGACGACACATATTCCTTATGTCACAGGCTATTATTGGAGAGCGAGGTGAATTTTATTTATCGTGAGCCTGATTTCAGCTGCTCCTCGACACTCCGCACGCATTTCAGCTGAATCATACAGCGCTGGGCTAAATTAGGAAGCTCAGCTTCACATCTTCCTGTTCTACACACCCACATGTGAAGGCTTCAGAGATGTGTGCTATGTGCTGAACACAAGAAACACTCAATCCAAGGTCACTGACAAGCCAGATGTGCTCAAGTATGATCCCAGCCGATGCGCAAAAAATACTCAGTGCTTAATTTTCAGGATTATCTTTGCGTCTGTTCACCAAGAAAACACTCAGAACACTACAAAAAGTGTATAGCACATGCACTGACCTTTTGCATGATGTCATTAGATTGGACATGTGACTAAAAACCTTATAGTTACTGAATTATAAAGCATATGACAACTAGTCCTGAACCACTAACGCCTAAGCAATTAGCAGATATGGGTTTTCAATGGCTGATGTCAATCTAAAGAGAACAGTATGATTGATGACTGATATAATGCAATAGAAAAGCTCAAATAGAAACTCAAACTCAAAAACCACGTCAGCTGCCTCTACTGCCTACATAGACAGCTGCTTTCTAATGATAGCATCCTAACAGACAGCTACACCACACACAATAATGCTATTCATGTTAACACAGGAGAGACCACACACATCCGACTCCAATAACAGTTAGAGAAAACATTAATAATAATCATACAAGCACAACAATGCTTAGAACATTTTTGCATTTTCTGTTCTATGTGTGATTATTATTAATATTTTATATACTTCAGCTCATTCGCTAAAAACTCAAACATGTTCATGTTCAAAACTCTAACAAGTCGCAGTATGCAAGCTTTAACATTTAAAACATGTAAAATGCTACAAACGTATGTTTTAGTATAAATATATGGGTGGATGACATGACAGGTAATTCTACATGTACATGATGTCATATACTAATAAAATTGGGAATTTGTTAAAAATATAAATCTTTAATGTTGCTCCTCTGACAAGGTATTATTATAGTATATTATAGCTTTAGTTGGTGTATAAAGACCTCTGCTTCAATTTTTATCTAAACATCAAAATTGTCATATGGTGTGACTGTCTGGGCTATGTGTGACCTTACTAATATGACAGTATATCTCAGCAAAGTATAAATAATTCATATATTTACAGTTTAAGTAACAGAATTAGGCATTTTTAATGGACACAAAAAGTGTTGATGTCTGTGCATGATTTTAAAGCAAGTTCTGGCCAAATACATTTTGTCCATAAAATGGGTGTCATATGGTGTGACCTTACATTCTATATTTTGAATGGGCAAAAATTTGGACATCATTATGATGAAGAGGTCCACACTCAACCAAGAAGTGGCAGTGTCATCTCAAGAGTAGTTTGGAAGGTCAAGAGGTGAGTTCTGATGTTTACATTTTTTATTAAAAAGCTCTGTATCTGATATGCTCACTAGTGGTCAGTGTTTTATGTCTTATGCTGTGACATTAGTTACATACAAATGAAACACTTTTTTTCAAAATTTCAATCCTTAAAAATCATTGTTGCCATGTGGCAATTTACATGCTAAGTATAAGCTAGCTGTTTTTAGTTAACCAAGAGATTAGCTTAACTGAACAAAACATCATATGGTGTGACACTGTATCATATGTTGTAACTGACTCCAAGTCACACCATATGATACTTTTTGTTGTTTGTTTGTTTTTTGTTTGCTTTTTTTATTGATGACGATTTGGAAAATGCAGGGAAAGACTCAATACAGACCATGCAAGGAGTAAGGAGGTCCAGAGGGAAAGGAGGAAAAAGTAAGGAGATCATGCCAGTTCACACAGAACAGACACCTACTATAGGGAGTCTAGGCCACAGCAAGAATAGTGTAACTTCAACACAGGATACTATTATCAAGATGGTGAAGCTGAAATCAATGGTTAAAAAATCTTAATCATTATTTTTCATTGACAGGTATAAAGAGAAGAAATGAAGAAGACAACTCAAGGCAGTGTGCACTCCCTTCCTCCTTAAAGACAAGAAAAAATGAGAGAAATGTGGAGAAATGCACCAAAGAAATATAGAAAAAGAAAAAAGAAGTGAATGCCATTATGAATCTGACCCCTCCATCTCTTGAAGCATTACTGAATGAAGATGTTTTCGTCTTCCGGCTCTTCAGCTTTCACTGATGTTTAAAGATCCTACATGAATCCGTTATTATCCCATGGGTATGGGTTATTACTAATACTATAAATGTCTATGAATTTTCAATCGGAAACATTTGACTAATTGTAAATTGATAATATTTTTACTGTTTAACAATTATAATTGTTACAACACACACAATCTCCTCTCATTTTAAAATGTTCATGTTGAAGGTTCTTGATGTAAGATTATGTTTGATTTACTCATATTTCTGAGTTTCATAAATAAAATGTTAAAAGCTTTAAAACAATGTTAGTATGCTTGATTATTTTTATTCTTATTAATGTTAACTGAATTGAATTAATTGAATGTTTAATGCATATAAAATACACTTTTTTGCACTGACAGTGGTGTGGTGCAGTTCATCATAGAGTGTGACACTATATCATTTGGTGTGACAATCAGAATTGTGACAATAAAAGTTTTAGTTATAGATCATAAAAAAAGTCAATGGAACAAAAGAGTAAAAAAGTATCAGCAAGAGTCAAGAATTTTGTTATATTTATAACAGGGTTTGTCAGAACTAATCTTAAATATCTGGTAAGGCTGAAGAGAAATGTCTTACTTTGCATGATAAATGTGAAAAAATGATAAATCTTAATATAGTAATAATAAAGATTTATGGAGAAGTTAGTTACTTAGGGAGAGCATATCCCATTTTCATTGTATATAGAATAACTTATATGTCACACCATATGACAATTTTTTGGCACAAATGCAACAATTTGAAAAGTGAAGAATTCCTATTTCCAATACAAATTCTAAAATAACACATATATTTTACTGATTTTTTATGGCTAATTTTTGAATTTCTTTTTTTTTTTTTTTTACTTTTTTCAGGCTTATATGTCAACCACCCATATGTAACGAAACATTGAGAAACATTGCTCAACACACACACACACACACACACACACATACATGGCTGTTCTTATGAAAGAGGAATCGTCATTGATCACTAATCAATCACATGCTGTTTCCTATTAAAAAATCTGTTTGACTTCCACAAAAGTAGCTCATTCTCATTCTAATGCACTGAGATATTAACACTAGTTTCACACTAGAGTCACTACACAGGGTCATGACCAGCAGCTATTAACCTTTTACACACAGTGCATCTCCAGATTACATTATATGATGACATGTAGCACTAGTGTGTTTTAGATAATTGGAGAGAGTCCTAAAGATTGTTACCTTTCCCTGAACCCTGTACCACTTGTCCACATATGGCATGTTTAAGCACTAGAATCCTTTTACAGATAAAATTATTATTAACAATACGAGGCATCAGGATTATAAAGTCAACCATTTAGTGATCCAGATCTGCACGATTTAGCACAACACCAGTGGGACACATCACAATCTACTTGTTTATGTTTGTGCTGGTCCAGATCAGAGTATGTAAGCGGCGTGAGTGAAAGTGGAGTGGAAAGTTGTGTGGATTTTGTCTGAAGCAAGGAGTGGCTTTTTTCAAAGTCAGAGTGTCTGTTTTCTCTCTGCAGTTAATCAACATCTGTTGTTTTCTGTTGACTTTGCACAAAAATCAGCAATCCACATTTGAGCATGTTTCCCATCATTATGATGGTGTTTAAACACATTTATTCTGCCTCTGTGCTTCATTTAAAACGATTTTTCTTTTTGTGGTCTTCTTGGACGAGCATTATTGAGAGAGGATGAAAATAATTAAACTGTTGGTTTACCATACATAGCTTAAGATATGAACATATGGCACATATTCATTAAGACACAGATTATTTCATCCACTAATAATACTTAAAACACATCTGCTGTTGACAAAACCATCAATACGGTATGATTTTGTATCCTTCCCTGATTTGAGAAAGTAATTAATATTCACACTCTCCTGTGCTGTGAAGACAGGTTTATTGCTGTGATAAATTGCATCGATGAGGGTCAGGGTTGTAAACACAAAAATATCTCAAACAATCAGCAGCATTTACTTTGGTAGCACTTGACCTCTGACCAGTGTAATTCAGACTGGAGGAACACCATCCTGCCTTTCAAGGACACCAGAAACATGACCGCAAGATGGATGGCTTCATTTTCGCTTACAAGGACAGTTTAAAATGCAGTGTTACTTCATACAGTTGCCTTGACCCCTTCTGGAGACATTTCCGAACAACAGCTTTCTCAAAGCTTAGGTATGTTATAGCCAGTGCTGGGAAGGTTATTTTGGAAATGTAATAGGTTACAAGTTACCCTATTTGAAATGCAATAAGTAGCGTAACTATTTCAATTACTTTATTAAAGTAATGTAGCTGATTTCTCATTATTCATTTTCGAACAAACCAGGCAGGGGTTTGTTATACGTTTTCTTCCATGACATTCAAGAAGAAGTCTTTTAAAAAGAAGTATTGAACGTGTACTTGTAGTGTACTTCAAATCTTAAAAGTACATATGTGACACTGGACCACAAAACCAGTCATAGCCAAAAATACATTGTATGGGTCAAAATGATTAATTTTTCTTTTATGCCAAAAATCATTGGGATATTAAATAAAGATCATGTTTCATGAAGATATTTTGTAAATTTTCTACCATAAATATATCAAAACTTAATTTGATTAGTAATATGCATTGCTAAGTGTTTTGATTTTTTTGCACCCTCAGGTTCCAGATTTTCAACTTTGTATCTTGCCCAAATATTGTCCTAGCCTAACAAAATTGACCCTTATGACTGGTTTTGTGGTCCAGGGTCACATATAAAAAAAAAAAAAATACTTGTATATAATATAATATTAATGAAATAAAAGGTACATTTTAAAGCAGTGCACTTATTTTTGATGACTAACATACTAAAGCACATGTAAAGTACTTGATTATCATTTTAACTGTAGTGTGATATTTCAATTTTCAATTTGAAGTTATTTTTTTAAAAGTAATAAGCTGCAACTTCATTATTACAAATGTGTACTTACAAATACATACTGTACGAGTGTCATAGAAATTAAATTATTTTAGTTTACCATAAATGCTTGTACATTCAGAAGTAATTATGAAATGAATTAACCTAATTCAGCTATTCAGAAAATAATGCAGCTAAATCCATTTAAAGTATAATACATTTTCATTTCATTTGAATTAACATGCATTTTAGTGTCTATAATCATTACATTCAGTTCACACTTAAGTGTATTTCCATAATAAACACACTTCTTTATCACACAGGTGGAGCTGTCAGCTTCTAAATAACAAACATGATAACCCCCGTATCAGTAGTTCATATAACAGTTTTGTGTGAGGAACAGAATGAGAGTTATTTATTGAAAATCTTAATTATCTTAATTCTGAAAATCTTTATTAGCTCTTAGTTATCCCTCGTGACAATAATAAAGGTTCTCCTATGTACAGTAAACAAGGAATTAAGAGAGTTATTAATGCAATCATGCAATCAAACAACAGAATATCCCTATGGCGTGTACATAAATTACAGTACTTTATTATATATGTAAATATAGCACATTATACGTGCTGCTTTAATCATGTCATTGTGCTATTGCCTGAAAGTGCAAACTCATAACTTCAGAGGATTATTCATATAATAGGAGCTAAAGAGCTCCTGTATTTGTGTATTAGTCCCAGACTCCACCCATCAATGACATAACTGAAGTATTTTTACATCTGACCTCTGAAAAAAATGCCTCTAATCACATTGCTAGCAGGTACAAAAGCTACTTTCAGTGCGTCTGCTCCTTTGGGGCTTCCAGGAAAGGCGTAAGGCCGATTTACTGAACACTTTTGCTTAACAGCTTGTCGAAAGTAATAGCCGTCATGTGACAGGGTTATGGGCTCTCAGTGCTTCTTCTATTAAACAATGCTTTGGCCCTCGGATGCTTCTGCGTCCACTTGAATTCCGGCCAGTTGTTACAGATGGACAGGTTACAAATGCCACCGCAATTACATAACAAATGACCTTTGACTGAACTGGCACTATTCAAGTGCTCTCATATACTACAAATTACATACAGCCTTGAGTAAAAAACATGTTTCAGGTTCTTCATTCACCAGTGGCACTGTTGTGTGATTATTGTTTTCATCTAACGAAGTGCAGCGCAGATGTCATTGCATTGTTTTGTTGAGTTGGCTCTAATACTTTCATAATTCCAGTATTTTTAAAGAGCTTACACAAGCGTGTGTACCTTTACTCCATCCGACATCACTTCAGAAAACCAGAGATAGGTTCATCAGGTTCAAACTGTCTGTAGGTTCATCAAAGTGCAAAACATTAAAAGCGAGGAATATAGAAACACAGCGCGGCTGCACCATCCTCCCCCTGGCACGCTGATCTAGCCAATGAATTTCTATTCATAATGTCATTTTTGCCTTCATGAAAACGGTAAATCCGAGCTAATCTCTCGTACCCCTGGGCTCTGGATTAGTGCGTCGCATTAGAGCTTGTGGACATGTTGTACTTCAGTTTCATTGGGCTTTCAATTGATTGAGCATTGAAAACATAGTAATAAAACTAATATTAGAGAGTCTCATATTAATTTCAAATCTTAATCGATCAATGAGCCATGTGAATTTTAAAAATTTTAGAACAGATGAATGTAGTTACGTCAACCTGCTATAATGCAGCATGTTGGGTAAGCATGGCGGGCGTCCAGAGAGATTATGAGTATGATTTCACCTTTAGCACAGTAAAGACCCTGAGAGGAAAACACACACACACACACCACTGCAACTTCCAGTGTCAACTGATTCAGCTACATTAAGTATTACTCAGAGCTTCTCAAAGCTTTAACATCACAATGTCCACATATCAAAATTCTTTGAGGGTAAACTGTGCTTAAAATTTCACCAATAGATCAGTTTGTCAACACAACACAGATATATTTTTTTCTCTCTTGCTCTCTCTCTATATAAATGTAATCATTGTCCAGCAGCCTCTCGTTGGAAACAGAGGACTGGTTAAAAACTGATCTTGGCAGTGCTTTGTCAAAATCTACTTGAGTTTGAAGATGGTTCAAACACAGACACCTCTACTCTGGGAAAAGACACGATTGCTCATTTTACACTCAAACCTCAGTAGACCTCACTATGAGCAATTCATAACTGAAACAAAACTGCAATGCTTGAAGAATCATTGTGTTGAAAACTGATACAGCTGCTTATGGTAGAATGTAATCAAACGAAATGATTTCTGCAGCAACAGTGTTGGTTTTAGGAACAGAACGCACAGTGTGTTCAATGGATTGTACTGTTGTTTAATAACATATTGACTGTTCAGATGATCTAACATCTTTCCAGTAGACAAAACTCCATAAAACAGTTTCAAAGTTGTGAGCTGTGAAAACGTGATCTAGAACCATTGTAAAGACTGTAAGTCTGTCCTTCACAACTTTGCTTTCAGCCACAGTCGGTTCAATACATAGTCCACCCTGACAAAGATCTATTGACCCCTGACCTTGAATGTACCCAGAATACATAAATAACAGTGGAGTTGAGCATTCAGAGTAGGCAGGTTTTTCCAAACCAGTTAAGCACAAAGTCACTACAGCCGACTGTAAAGATTTCACTGGTCATGTCAATCATGATGCAATCACGCTAACCTTACTGTACCTAACCTTAGCCGACTGTTGCAATAGATTTTTTTTTTCCATGGATTTTCTGACCTATCATCCATGAGTGAAGTCTGAACTTCTGAACAGGTGACTAAGTGATTGAGTTGACTAATGATATCGGCTAATCAAGCATCTAGTGGTTGAAATTCTATGTTGATAATCAAAAAGCAGAATGCTCAAACCCTGTAAGATCCAACTAAAGATGACAAAAGTACCACTTAACTGGTAAATTTTAAAGGTACAAAATAGAGTAGAAACACAATGCAAATTAGTAGCTTTGCTTTAAAAAGTGATGGGGAAGTCCTGCTGTGGAGTCAGGAGTCCTGGGTTCAAATCATACATAAACTTTTGTTGTTGTTTTATGGCCACACTCTACAGTTCAGCACTGTCTGATTGAGAGGCGGCTGTTGTTCAGTGCTCACATGCATATGTGCATGCATACTCTGTGAGCGCTCACATACTAATGCATCATATGCAGTGCTTCTCAACTTCAGTCCTGGGGACCCACTGCTCTGCACATTTATTATATCTTTCTTATTTAATATTCAGATCATTAGGTGAGATACTCCATGAACTGAGCGTGTCAGACAATGAGACATGTGCAATGTGCAGAGCAGTGGCACTCCAAGACTGGAGCTGAGAACTACTGATCTAATGCATTCTTGAGCTACATCTACATTAATCCAGTTACATACACTAGTGTTTTCAAGGGTTTTCTAAAGTATATCACCATTCACTGATGTGTCCAGGTCGCACTCACTCACCATTATATAGGTAGTTGAGAAATAGCCAGTAAAAAATGCTTTTTTGTAAAAGACCATTTTTGAAAAGGAAATGCATATATTTATGTAGTGTGAAGTCTGATCTTTGAGAAAATATAAAGGGTCACTAACTTCATTAATTATTTCACCTTTTTTTAAGGTTTTTACTGAACTGCACCATAAATTGATCCTATATATATAAAAAAAAAAATGAAAAAAAAAATAAATAAATAAATAATAATAATCTCTTAAAAATATACAAATAGCACGAGATTCTTCTTTTATGTGTCACACCACAGGACATTATGTCACACTAAAGGACAGAAATGGTAGTTATTAAAGTTTTTCTATTTTGAACATGTCAAAGGAGAAAGAAAGTTTAATTTTGATATAAACAATATCAACATGCTTTTTGTTTTGTTTTGTTTTGTTTTTTTAATCAACCAAATTCAGTCTCTTAGTCAATCAGTATGTTATTGAAACACATTACACCCCACAGAAAATAGTTTAATTAATGTAATTACTGCATTTAAGAACACTGAAAATAATCAAAAAACTTAGAAAACGAAAGACCTTGTCCTCTGGTGTGACATTTTTTTGTCCTATGGTGTGACAGTACAGGCGTCATACCAGAGGACATTTTCTGTCAAACCATAGGATGTTTCAGCCTTTTGTGTCCATTAATGACCTAGCTATTCCGAGCTAACCTGTCATTAGCGGTTTGCACGACACATTTGCATAATTTTCCATGATTATGTACTTAAATTTTACCGTTTGTAATATAATTTAGGGGTGTCACACCAAAGGTGTCAATTCTGAGAGAAAAATTTACCATGTGCACACGTCATGGGCTTCACAGAAAAATTATCACACTCAATAGGTTATAACTGCATACTGTTTTATAATGTACTACAATACTGAGGTACAAATATCTGCCACTAATTGCACTAAGTAGCAAAAGTAGCATCTAACTAATATTATTGCAAAAAAAAAAGACAGCTATTTTTACACAGTGTAAATAGAATCTATCATTATCTGCACTTAGTGTAAATAGCATATCACTAAAAAAAATAGTGCTGTTTTCACTTAGTGTAAATAGAATCCATTACTATTTGCACTTAATGTAAACAGCATTACTAAGAAAATATGATATTTTTACTTAGTGAAATAGCATCTAATTATATTTGCTATTTGCACTTAGTGTAAATAACATCTATCGTTATTTGCAGTAAGTGCAAATAGCCGCTGCCTTTCGAATACCTTCGTTTTCAAAGTCCACACTACATTTTTTTTTTAATTTATCCACTTTAGTGTTTTCAAAAGGCTTCAATTTCGTCAACAAAAATGCCATCTCAGTGTGAAAACAAAGCTAAAATGGAGAGGAAAAAGTTGTGTTTTCAAACTAAAATGTATTAGTGTGAAAAAGGCCTTGGTCAGAATGTAAACACAGTTGATGAGTCATCATACCATAATTAAATTAACCGTTTTTAAATATTGTATTCAGTTGGACATGAGTCTGTAAATCTACACATGAATCTGCATGGAGAACAATGAATTGTCTCTGCTATTGTTATTGGCTACTGAAATTGGGATGTTGTGACAGCTATCAGCATCATGCCCTTGAGTAAGACACTTAACCTCAGATTACACCACGGGGACTGTCCCGGTAACTTAAGATGGTGTTGTGCTATGGTAACGTGTTGTTTACAGTACAGTGTACGGAAACTGTAAGTAGTGGAAACAATTTCCCTCGGCCCTGGGTTTGTAGCAAATAAACAATCTGTTCTGTACTGAAGTGCAGGTTCATGTACTATACTGCATTAAGAAACACGTGTGAAAAATCAGGAGGCTTTTGGCGCAGGTGCGTTGCTTATGCCAAACAGCACAGTGATCAATGTGTAATGACCCGCTCAGAGAATCTCTCTCTCTCTCCCTCTCTCTCTCTCTCTGCAGCACTTCCTGTGACCTTGCAGCTGAAGACGGTGATACTGTAGGGCAGGAGGAAATGAGTGCTGCCGCTATTGCCCACTTTATCTGTGGTCTCAAGGGAAACTGTCAGCCAAATGATAAAGAAATCTGCACTGGAGAATGACAGAAAGCTCATCTCGACAGATCACAGAGACAGCCTGCAGTCACACACACGTCTGCCAACTTCACACACTAGTCAAACCATCATCCCTTCTAACAATGAGATGGAGACGGGGTTGCTAACTTTTATCTTTGAGTGACATGCGGGTACTTGTTAAAAAATGGCAGGGTGTGAACCTTCTTCTGTCTGGTCTGAGAAGACTGTGGACTATCGTTCTGAAGAACTAAATTGAGATGTGCAGAACTTCATCTGCGAATGACACCGCAGCAATTATTCAGCAAATCCATTATGAAAGTATCTGGCACTAAATTACTGATATCTCGGAACTGTAGTCAGTGATGCCAGTTCAAATTATTGGGGAAAAAAAAAAACATTTCCTAACAACTAAAAAGCAACTAAATGTTGCTACTGTCAATACATTTCAGATACTTCATAAAGTATGCATGGAATTGTATACATGCAAATAATATTTGTTAAACATGCAATGTAAGTTTTGATCTAAAGGTGCTCTAAGGAATTTTTGAAACACGCTTTTGACCACAGTGTCGGACCAAGTCCCAAAATCTTTATAAGGATTGAGAGAAGAGAACGCTCAGTTTGAGTGCACAGGATGGATTTTAGCAGATCGACTATAGATAGAAAGAAATGGAAGATAAAAAAAATGACTGGAGGAACAAAACATTAAAAAGGAGGGTTACGATCAGGCAAGTGGTAGGACCCGCGTAAATATCGGAGCAGCTTTCCAGCAGTGGAGAGAACTCAAAGAGTGGGTAAGCCTGGAATCAGACGCTGAGGTTGTGTTGCTTCTTTTTGATTTGTGAATAACGTTGATTTTGCATTGCTTCACACAACTGTGTTGGCTTTTATTTGAATATGCTTGTGTGTCATCTTCGCTTGTTTCCACAATTATCGTTATGCCAGGGTTGTATACGTACGTGTGGGGTGGAGATATCAAAATAGGGACGATGTCCTGTTGGGGTATAGGCGTGTTTGTTTTGGTGCTTTTAAGTATCAACATCGTTAGGCAAAAAATCTCTTAGAATCTGAAATCTTATATGCAAATCAAATTATAATACTGCACTCAACAGTAAACACTGATTGCCTGTTTTACTCATATTATTCGTGATCTGCAAAATAAAATTGTCTCTTTTCTAAATCTAAGCAGGGCAAATGTGGACCAACCAAATAATAAAAGATTAATAAAGATTCATTTTCACTACTAAAACTGTAATTCCCAGCATTGTTAGCATGGGACTCAAGTGGGAGAGTAAAAGTGTTGAAATTAAATATCATTTCATGTGTTTTCAAGCAAGATGAGAAAAGGGGGAGATTTTGTTCTTTGATTGTGTTTGAGACTTGATAGTGATTAATGTTCAGTTGTATTGGGACTAAGAACCGTTTCAATTAAACTGAGTTACCAGTTTTCCTCAGTCTGAGAACAGATACACTGTGTTGGGAAGGTTACTTTGGAAATCTAATAGGTTACAGATTACAAGTTACCCTATTTAAAATGTAATACGTAATATACCTATTTTAATTACTTTAATTACTTTTCTAAGTTTCTAACAAATGTTTTCTACTGTTAATCATTTTCAAACATTTAAACCCGGCAGGGTTACAGCAGTACTCAACACAGTCAGACTTTCAAAATCCTTCATCTCTTGAATTAAGATTATAATAATTTCATTTTAAAGCACAGCTACCACAAAATCAGACTTTAGCACCTAATTTTGAGGTTAAATACAGATTTAAAATCGTAACAAGATACAGTTTAATAGCTATAATACTGTTTTTGAAATCACATCTTTGCATATGTTATGACAGGAAACACTGGCATCTAACATTGCCTTGAAAAAAACAGGTTCATCTTAAAAAATAAAGCATATACATAAACCCAAAGAGGAAATAAAACATTTATAAAATAAGCATGTGTCCTATTCTGTGTCCTAAACTCCTGAAACATTGGTGTCTCACATTTTACATGTAATTAGTAACGCACCGACACTGCAGATAGAGTATATTTTTGCTGCTTTACTCAAGGAGCATTAAAGGGGACCCATTATGCTCTTTTACAAAGTCTTGATTTTGTTCTGGGGGTGTAGTAGAACATGCTCTCATGCTTGGTGGTTCGAAAAATGCATTATTTTTCACATATTATTACAATCACTGTTGGGGAGTAACTAGTTACATGTAACGGAATTACATCATGTAATTAGTTACAGTTACTGAGAAAAAATGCATTGTGACTGCTCTAAAATGAGACACCAATGTTTCTGGAGTTTAGGACACAGAATAGGACACATTGTCCCTTAGAATTATAAGGTTCTATCTGATATCTTTGACAAAACTGAGTTATTCACGTATTCTTATTCAGTGACAACTTATTTACATTATGTGATGTTTCTTTTTTAAAGGGCCTTTTTTTTAGAAAACAAAAATGGTTCTATCTACAGAAGTCTATGGAATGCAAAAACTTTGAAGCTCAATATCTCAAAAATGCTCAGAATGCAGATAATTCTAAGGTGACGACATGCTTATTATTAACTGTTTTATTTCCTATTTGGGTTTATGGATATATTTTATTTTTTAAGATAAATTTGTTTTGTTTTGTTTTTTTCCAAGGCATTGTTAGATGCCAGTGTTTCCTGTCATATTTATGCAAACTTTTGATTTCAAAACTAGTATCATAGCTATTAAACTATTTCTTGTTATGATTTCAAATCTGTATTTAGCCTCAGAATAATAAGTAAATTAAAGTAAATAGGAGATGTTAAGTCTTTGTGGTGGTTGTGCTGTAGATTAAATTATTACATGGCTCTGTGGAATGCTTGATTCTGATTGGTCAGTCATAACATTTCAAGGTGTGTTATTCCCCGATAACAGCTGGTAAAAGCTAATAACTCAGACTCTTCCAGGCAACTTAAGTCAGTACTATACACATGATAGTTTTTCTTGGTGGAAGCTTTGCATTTGGTTAGCTAATAAAATATTAAATCTCAATTCAATAGTATGTGTATAATTTCTTAATTCTGTCAACTTGCCACTTGCACGATTTCTTCATGGAAGCTTTGCATTCAAATATTTCAACTCAGACCAGTGTTTTGTGTCTAATTATTTACTTTTGTGGTAAGCAGCTGTGTAATAAGTCAGATAATGTACATCCAGCCAGTTGTTATCGCAAAATAAACATGTATATTATCCCTTACTTATTATAATCTTAATTCAAGTGATAAAGGATTTTTTAAGTCTGACAGTAAAAGTGTTGAGTGCTACTGTAAGTTTAACTCTGCCTGGTTTAAATGTTTCGAAATGATTAACAGTTGCAAATATGAGAAATTTTGAAAAGTAATCAAAAAGTAATCAAATGTAATGAGTTACATTACTTTTATAAAGTAACTGAAAAGTTACACTACTTATTACATTTTAAATAGAGTAACTTGTAATCTGTAACCTATTACATTTCCAAAGTAACCTTCCCAACACTGATTACAATACCTTTCTCCCCAACCTGGCAGAAATGGCTCGATTAGTTCCGGGTTTGATGAAGGCCCGCCTTCCAAAAAACAAAATGTGTTGTGATAGGTTACCTGTCCCAGTGTGTTGTGATTGGCAAACAGCTTAGACAGTGTTTCAGTACTGCCACGCCCCTTGCCAAAGCAGCAAGTTCTGTGTACAACTGTTAACGCAAGCTAGATTAAAGTGATTCTTATATTTTAAAAAATGGATCATTTTCATCATAACTCCATGATGATATGATATTACATGATATTATCGTGCTAATTTATTTAATGATTTGCATACTTTGTTTCATTGCCCGAAACCAGGTCCAACATAAGGCTAAAAGCGGCCTAATGTTTTTAATATGACTTAATTTGTATTTAACATGACAACAATTGAATAAAAACATTGTAAGTTACTAATTATAATGCTTACATTTCCTTAGTTATTCATGAAGCAGCTACAGAAAACGAGCAAAGAACATTAACATTATCAAAGAACATTATCACTGATTAGCCTAGCCTAGTCTAGTGCAAGTTTATACATTAAAAAAAAAAAAACACTCACGTTATAAGTGAAGCTATCTACACTGTATGATGAATATATCTCTTATCACACACTGCACACGTCTGTAGCGTGTTAAGGCTCCGACACAGCCACCGGAGCTGATCGTGGCCACTCTAGTCAATGCTTGTGTTTATACCCGCCGTGCTGCGGCTCGTTGAAGTGCCCCAGAAGCGTCTCTCCGCACTGCATTGCGCCAATTAGGCCAATTCCCCTACCTCGTCCCTACCCACCCCCAACTATTCAAATGTCCGTAGCCAGGATTTATTTTAATGATATTCTAATGGACCAAGTTGTGACATCACAGCAGGTAGCCGTTCGTTGTAGTTCTTAAAAAGGGATTTTTTAAAAAATGAAATATCTCCCTTTGGAGAGGACTTTGAGATTTGTAATTTTGTAGCCCGGCATCCCTCCACCTCCTCATCTCCTCCTCTATTTTTGTTTTTCTCCCTCTAGGTAGTACCGCAATATGGCGGCGAGGGGTTTCAACTTGGAGCTCAAGCCAAGCCTCGGGTTTGGGCCACCATTGAGGACAGCAAGCCAAGATCGTTTACCATTAACCATCAGGACTGGGTGAGCAGGTGAAATAACATTATAGTGTGACCTTTAGTTAGCATTTTTGATTATACAGACATCAGTTTGCACAGTGTTTGAAGGAGAGTGCTGGCTAAGATATGGAATATCATATCATTGGACAGAAGTAATCAACAGATGAACTGATAATTTAAATAGTTGTTAGTTGAATTCCTAGTGTCATCACAGTTTTCAAGAATACACTGGAGGGTGTCCGGACATTCACATGTGTGCTTCATCTCTGACAGTCTCTTTCCGGATGCTGAATTGTGCAAAATCATTGGACAAGCTGCATTTATTTTGCTGACTTATCACTTATCAGAAAAGACACCAAACTTACTAAAGCCCAGCACAGCACTTTGAATCTTGGCATGCTCTGTGTGACAGTGACACAGACAAATCATGGACACTTCCCTCTGTTCCGTCCAATCATGATCTCACCATCCTGCTAACACAACCTCAGATGTAATTCTGAGAACTTGTGACTTAGCAAACCATAAAATATTCATACCGAAAGCAAATATTGGCTGAGAACTTTGAATTGAAGCAATGCGTCCATATGGATCTGCTCACACCGGAGGATGACAAACGCCAGCGACAGAACGAGAGCAGGTCAATCGGCCGTATGTGAAGCATGTGAATTACCAGACTGCGTCATCATTTCACTCTTGCTGTAAATGTGTAGTTAGCTAGCTCTCTGAAACATCTGACATGCTTATTGTCTCAGTCACGGACACTGGGATACAGGCAAATATGTTAATCACTCATCATCCTGAGCAGTGTATTTGCTTTACGGCCAGCATCAAGCTAATAGTTATTGCTTAACATACGGTTCACTTGCAAAACAATAATGACCCATGTCTTTTCTCGACACTGTGAGACCACCCAGTGTGCTTAACTCATGCTCCACATAAGACCAAATGAGCCATTGAAGACAAAAAAACAGCTTGTGCTTTGCAAAATGTGTGCAACTAAAATAATAGCAGAAGAACCAAATCATTATTAATAGAGCCGAATGATTTTTTTAGCAAAGGGTCTGTGCTGATTTGTCCTGTCATCACATAGCGTGGCTCAGTTCACTCTGTGGTTACATTAATAATCAAGTGGGCCAGTTCTCACCATTCTGTGCATGGGACTGGGAATTATTCATGCTCTACAACACAGTCTGTCCTGTATAGTTTTGGCTACTGGCAGAATCATTTTGTGCTTATTACAGCTAGTGTTGTCAAAAGTACTGGCACCAAGTGAATACCTAAATTTTTAAAATGTAACTATACCAGCCTTTCCACAGTACCAGCAGTATCGAGTACTGACCCGCTGACAACCAAATGCTCCATATTTGTGTCTGTGAAGAGCGTCAAAGGTTTCAATTTACAACATGTTTTTGCAACACTGAGCATTGTAGCCAATCACAGATATGTTTGTTAAGCATGTGAATGCAATGACCAATCAGAGGCATGTAATTCAGAATCGCCAAAGTTTGTTCAGCACTCTCATAAATAGTTTCGCTAAATATAAACACAATGTAAATAGGAGATAGGAGTTTAATTTTTTATGCTGATATGTACACACTGCCTGTGATGTTTGACAGTTTAAAAATGTAAGAAAAATATAATTTTTTTTAACTTTATAAACTGTAATCTCTAGCTTCTGCTTTTTGTAAAATTGTATATATGTCACATTGATTTGCTTCAGAAGGCCTTTATTAACTCTTCGGTGCTGTGTGGAGTACTTTTTATGATGGATGGATGCACTTTATTGGACTTCAAAATCTCAACAGCCATTCACTTCCATTATGAAGCTTGAAAGAGCCAAGACATTTTTTTTTAATATAACTCTGACTGTATTCAACCAAAAGAAGAAAGTCATATACATCTACGATGGCTTGAGGGTGAGTAAATCATGGGGTGATTTCCATTTTTGGGTGAACTATCCCTTTAAGTCTTGCAGTGTAAATGCAATAGACTGGCCATTTGTTCTGTTACCTGTAACATGTTTCTTTGTCATTTTTTTATATTATTTTATTTTTATTTGATCTTTTCAAAGGGGTCATCAGATATCAATTTTCCACAAGCTGATATGATTCTTTAGGGTCTTAATGAAAAGTCTATAATATACTTTGGGTAAAAATTCTCAATGGTAGTGTAAAACAACACCCTTTTTACCTTGTCAAAATGAGCTCTGCAAAAATCAACCCATTCTGATGGATTGTTCCTTTAAATGCAAATGAGCTCTGCTCGCCCCGCCCCTCTCTTCTTTCTGTGGAGTGGTGAGCCTGTTTACTTTAGCCACATTTAGTGTGTTTAGCTGCGAAACTTGCAGAGATTCATAAAAAAAAAATGCTCACTTCTGCTGTGGGTGAAGCTGGATCACGAATGATTTGCATGAACATAGACGGATTTATGTAGATCGGGAGGTACATTCCCTTCACAAACAAACGTAATCCACTGCATCTTCAGCGGCTCAGATGTCGGGAGTAAATGACGAGCACTATGTTCATTATTACTTCCAGCAACACAACACCTCAATCACTCAATCTGAGAAATTCTTGTCTAACTTACAACCCTGCTCCAGCATCGAAACAATGGAGGTCAGACTGTCACAGCTGATTTAAGGCGGGTCTGAGGTAAGACGCTCATGTCAAGCAACTATCGTGGGAGTGGCCACATACCGACAGGCATCTGAGAATGGCTCGATTTGAAAAAGGGGATATTATTTTTACAGACTAATTAAAAACCATGCATGAATTTTTATCATTATAGGGTAGATGTGTACATACACTGCCAACACACACACGTTTAAACAGCTGTTATAACTAAACAATATTTGAAGGCTACATGCTAATGTTTTAACATATTTACTTATAATTATTAATAGCATTACAATAGTTTTAGTACTGAAATTTGTACAAAGAACCTTGGGATGCTACGGAATACAGAAATGTAGGTACTGTAACAATACTAATTATAGCTTTATGTGGTCAAGAACCAATGTACACTGACCACAAAAAGTACATGGGAAAAAATGGTGTGGGATTTACTTAGAAAAAAAAAAAAAAAAAAAAAAAATCTTACTTAGAAATTGCTTATAAATTTCACAAATAATTACAAAGAAACAGCAGGTAACACATTAAATTAAAAAAAAAAAATAAAAAGACTGAAATAGTATTTTACAATAACATTTTTTTGAAAATGTACTCCAATAATCTCAACTTCAGGGGGAGAAGTACATAATATATAAAAGCATGAACTTTATGTGTACATACATTCATAAAGTTCATGCAAACAGTGCTGCCACTTTTTTCCCCACATCAACCACAGACTGTCCTCAGTACATTTGACCATGAACAGATTCCCAAAGTCCTTTTCCACACCCAGTGTCAGCCCTCAAATCCACCTTTAAATACCACAGCTATTCCCACAAACCTGTAATGAAGCACTACGCAGATGCTCTTAGTAGAAAAACTACAGCTTAAGAGACAAAGAACAGCGAATTTCAGCTCCACGGACGTCTACCTATTAGTCTTTTAGCACGCCTCATTTCCCAAGATCTCTGCAAACCTGTCAGTGAGGCTAATTTCACCCTGAGGAGAGCCTATTATTTGTAATGATCAAAATGCAGACGGCTGGGTACATCTTGGCAGCCAAAGTACAGGCATTAGATTCTGCTGCATTTGTGAGGCTAATTGTGTCACATTCAGTATCTGACGAATGACCAGAACAGCCTTCCTCCCGCTCGCTCTGAAAACACAAGAACTTCCTAATCACACGGTAAAACTATAAAATGTTTGCACGCCTACACGTTGACAAACGCTTTACGTGGAGGATAGCGGCGAAATATAGAGGTATCTGCTGCGAGGCAGACTTAGGGTAGATTTAGATCTAGACGGTAAACAATATGCTAAAAATAATCCACTTAATACTGCTGCATGCCACGATTGATAGAGACACTGCCGTCAGCCCACCCATACTGGCCTGGACTGTCTCCAGTCACTGGATTTGAGCTCTCGGTATGTCAGACAGAAAGTGTTTACTGATGGCCGTATGTCAGGAAAAGCAAACATAGAGTATCTGTCAGTCATGACATGTACACAACACATCTGATCATGCTTGGTGAGTATTGGCGCAGAGATGCGGTGATGTTTGGGTTATTTGGCATTTAGAAATGTTTTAAGTTCGATTATATTAGCAGTTCCAGAGCTCCTTTAGTCAATACAGCAGGATCAGAAATGGTATAAAATTAGCATGTATATAAAATCAAAAATGTGTATTGATGCAGGTTGTGTATGTGACTGGTGTTGTGTAAATAAAAAGCACTGTAAGCGGCTCCAATGAGAGAGCATGTTTGGTTTTAACCCTCGCTGTCCCGCACACACTCCAGGAATTCTGGAGCCAGCAGCTGTTATCCTGGGATTAACTTTCAGAGTTCCTGTTGGGAACATGTAGTCCACTCAGAGGTCACACAGAAAAACTATTGATCTGCTATTAACTCTTTTGTTTTCTATTGATTAAGAAACATTTAGGGACTACACCGATCCAGTGAAATGAGACACTGCAAATGACAGCCAAAAGGAGCAAGGGTTAACCCTTCTAAAGATGCTGGATTATATGTTTCCAACAATTCATTAACGCTGTAAAAAGATTTTGAAGGTCGAAATTCTATGTTGATGCTGCACTTACAATTTGTAGTTGACTTATTTAACCCTTTAAGTGTCACCCCCCATTTTTTTAAATAGGCATGAAAGTGCACTATCCGAACTTAAATAGTTGTAATTCATGAACACTTTGGAATACAGATCTAAGGTTGGTCTCTTTTCAAAGAAGACAGTCAGCAGATTATGCCAGAGGTGGAATTTTTGTGGAATTTTTTCCAAAAAATAAAATATTAATAAGTTATAGAAGTTTAAATTTACTAAAAAGAAGATGCACTGTACCATTTTTATTTAATTTTATATAAAATACATATTTTACATAACAGGTTTTACCCTAAATTTGATATCGAATTGAAGCCTTATGTCTAAATAAGTTATGTTCCAAATTTGAAGTTGATAGGAAAAAAATTGAGGTTCCTGTGAAAGTTTGTTTAGGGTGTTATACCACAAACAGCCACTGGGTGCCATACAAACTCTATAGCATATTTTAAAATGCATTTTTCTGTCACAAACATCTAAATTCCTCTGTCAGTTTTACTTCTATCACAAAACCACCAAATATGAAATCCTGAGACTCAGACCTTTCCAATGACATGTTTTTTGTCAAGATTATAAAAAGTTTGGATTCTAAAAGACCATAATGCATTTTGTAATATGACACTTGACACCGCCGCTAAGGGGGAGGAGACCGGCAAAAGATTTTACAGTACCATTTCCATAGTAATGCAATGTCCGATTTCAAAATGGCTTTATATATATATAAAGAAGAAGAAGATGAAAAAGAAGTAGAGGAAGAAGATGAAGTACTAGAATTTTACCCATAAAATAGCTTAAAAATCTTAAATTATTGCACTAAAACCCAGTCATTATTTAGCTATTTTTAAAGAAAATACAAACTTTTACCCATGGTTATTGAATCACTCATAAATGAATGAAATTCTCAAGCATCCAGTGATTGCAAGTGAACATAAAACATACAGACCACTGCTGGGAACTGAAATAAAACCAGTGATTATGGGCTTGAATTCTACTACACTTTTGAATTCAGTGGTGATGGTAGCAACTGCTGAAGGTCCTGGCATGTCAGAGTTCACAGGGTTAATCCCAAGCAGAGGTGATCCACAATTCATCACAATCCTGATGGATTTATAGCTGTTCTGTTTCATTTCTGTGAACCGCAAATGGTTCCACCCCACATTCACATCACTGGTTGTGTCAGTGTTGCTGTGTGACTGCCATTTCATTTGGAGTTGCAAATGGCACAAAAAATGACACTCTGCAGCTTTAAAGGGAACCCCGGATATTAAGATGTGTATGGCTTAATATAACAAAAATTATGTATCTTACTAAAATATGTAGTAGAAAACCCATGAAAGATTTACGTTATTTTAACAATCCACATCATTTCATACATATTTTGGACTATGGGGGCAGTGTTGCCAACTTGGTAACTTTTTTTTAGACCACTTTAGCATCTTTTTTCCAAAAAAGCACCTAGTGATAAATCTAGCAACTTCTTGGAGAAAGCTTATTTAGTTTCTGAGTCTCACTAACAATCTCATGGCAATTTGTACATATTTTATGAAAGGGCTAATTTGTACGAATTCATACGATTAATACTAAATCGTACATATTTTACAAGTTCCCCAATTTGTATGAATTTGTTTGAACGGCCTACCCCTAACCTGCCCCCAAACCTATCGAGTGAGGTCATACGAATTCATACGAATTAGCCACCTCGTAAAATACATACGAATTGATCATGAGATAGCGTTGACTCGCCGGTACTGCCACATGAGCGTGAGGTCTTGCTTTACTAGTGCACACACACTTCTCTCTGTGTCTGATCTGTTCAGTGAGTGGCGGAGAGAAGCAGTGCTTTCAGATAAATTAGATATTTTGTTGCTTCTAACTCTAATTTTACAGCACAGCCATTGTCTTTATCTTATGTGTATTTTAATTAATCAGACAACGGCTCAATTATAAATCAGGATTTTTGTGCAGATTAACATCTTGGAATGGAGAGCTGGTTATGTAGTCTTAATTAATGGTCCGCGTTTCAGTCACTATTTCATATTCATCCCATTGTCTGACAACAAAAGCAGAAATATACAGTATATCAACTGAAAAAAAAAAAAAAACTTGAGAATTTGGCTGGCTGAAAATACAGTATGTGAGGCAACAGCACAGAAAGGCAAACAAGAGTAAAAGGCAATACAACGCAGTGACATCATGAAAATGACATCTAGCTACTTTTAGCAGGTTTTTTTATTTTTTGTTTTTAAGCGGACTTTAGCTCATTTCCATTAAAGGTTGGCAGCAGTGTATGGAGGGTGCCATTATGATGCTAAATGGTTGCCATGAGTAAACTAGCGCTATCTGTTGCTACTTTTACTGCAACACAACTCAGAATACACAAGTTGGAAAGTAAAATACTGATACAATGACCACAGCTACTGAAAGAGCTTACAGGTAGCAAAGGATATAAGAGTAGGCTAAAACCGTAAATGCCGTACCATCGATCTTCCCCACAAGGAGTCTAAACGCACCCAGATATCATGTGAAATCATCACTGAGAAACTCCTTCAGCAGCTGCGGGGTCATAACAAGCGTCGGCATGTTTACATCCTGCCAGAATGGCATATAGCATTTCTTGTCTTTTCTGTTTATAAGCTCTTTTAGTAGCTGTGGTCCACTAATAGCCGTAAACACATCAGGTCTAAAGTGGAGAGAACAAAGACGCGGGTCTTTAGGAAGTTTTATTCATCCACAGGCATCTTCCCATTCTTTTCTCATCTTCTTATCGCTAGGAAAGCAGTGAAAATTACAACCAAAAGTATCGCATCAGTATTTAATTTTCCAAGTTGTGTTGCGGTAAACATCACAACAGGTAGTGCCAGTAGCTCACCGAGTGCAGCCTTTTCACATCCCCATAGTCCAAAATATGTGTAAAACGATGGGTATTTTTTTAAATAATGTAAATCTTTCATCGGCTTTCTGCTACATATTTCAGTACGAGACATCATTTATGTTATATTAAGCCATACAAGTCTTAATCTCTCTAAACTGCCTCAGTTCAAGACCGAGTAAAAAAAAATCTAAAGGAATGTTTTGATCAGTCTGATCCCGCAAGTCTCTCATGTGACAGCATGAGATGAAACTCTGAAATGACCGAATCAAATCCTGAAAATCCAACTGAAGTAACCAGAATAACCAGAAACTTTCAAAAACCTTCAAATAGTTTCAGTCAAATATTTTCTGCTCATATAAACACAAATCCATAACAATACCGGTGAAATCTCAGAATACTGTAGTGTCAGTACCAATTTTCATCTCAATTCAATATGAATGTCAGTGGGTTGGCATGGCCTGCATCATGACATGCTAAACGACATCATACTGATGGTTTTGGCATGTTTATGTAAGCAGGTTTTACAAGCTCAATAATTAACTGGATGGGAAACTTTTAAAAATTAATTTGTCACACCATAGGACTATCTCAAATAAACCAGTCAAGGCAAAAAGATGACTAAAAATAGAGAAATCCTGATGGATCCAACTACAGTATATCGAAGGGTGAGAACCAGAAAGGCGTAAGTGACATTTTAGGTGAAATGGAGATATCTCAAATATCTCAAATGAAAGCTCTTGATGAGCTCTTTCTACTGGCAAAGTATACTGTCATCCATGATTGTACACATTTTTATTATAAACGACTGAAATCAGTACACAAAGTCAGATCAAACTATGGTAAATTTTTGCTTTGGCCCTCCTGTAAAGTTGGTGAAATGTCACTTACATCTTTCTGGTTCTCACCCCTCGATATACACATAACTACTTGAAGTACTTCTCAATTAGGCTGCAAGTTATTAAAGTCCCCATAAAATCAAAATTGAAGTTTTTTGGCTTTTAGTATGAATATGTTATCCTTAAGGTTATCTATAAGCTAGTGTGCTCCGAAACAATGACAAAATTCACATTTAGTAGATATAAGCATTTAAAACGTACAGTCTCTCGCTTCCACCAATATGCATCAATGATTTTGATGACATCACTTAAGCTTCTTATCAGATTTTCTGTTCAATCAAATACATTCTAGAATCCAAAGAGCCCCGCCCCTACACTATAAATAAAAGCTGAAGCTGTGGCTGAAATTGGTCACTCGTTTAGTTGAAATTACATCAATACATTAAATCATACTGAATGTTTCAAGGCACTTCAGTGGACCTTTAAAAGAAATTATTCATGTAAGCTGAACTAAATCAGTACTAGCAATACTGTAGAAAGAGTCATTTTAGTGGCAGTGCTTTCGACATCTCCTAATAGCTAACAAAGAAATAAGACAACGCCTTCCTGTAGCATTTTGTGGCAGTTGCATAAAATGCTTGGACTAGTCTTAGTTGGTCAGACTAGTTCTTAAGACACAGACTCTATAGAGGCTAAGTTAAGTTTATGCAGTTTCATGGCCTCCTGATCAAATGTGTACATTGAATCCAATGTAAGTTGCTTTGGATAAAATTGTCTGTCAAATGTGTAAATGTAGGAGTTGAGTTTCCTTCTATAGAAACAGAAGTTGTCCAAACCCCAACCTGCAAAGTTTGCAACAATAAGCGCATGTATGAATGTAACATGATGATTGGTGCACTGATGTAGCATATAACAGATGTACAGCTAATGTCCTCAGCGGGATTTTCATCCAACTTATATTCATGGGTTTGACACATTCCACTGGTGAAAAGGTTCAGAGTCATGAAAAAACAAAATCCAGTTGCTAAGCAACCATCCAGGCCAGCCTAGTGAATGATGCTCATGGCACAGCTCGAGAAGATTTCAACCAGGGCTCTTTACAGCAGCAACACATAAAGCTAATAATCGCATACACAAGCATATTGTATATCTGCATCTGGACATGTACATACATTGTATGTACAGTACAGCGGTGCAGAGATCAGGGGCTTTCAGCCAGTGAATCTGCCTTACAGATAGAAACAGCTCCTGCAATCACTGACTGTTTGTGTCACTGCATGAGGCTGTAAATACAGCATCTGTCATCACAGTTACACTTCACTGACACTGACACATATCCATATACAGAGTTATGCATGTGACATGGTCAGTATTTTAGTCTGAAATCTGTATCTGTATCTTGATTTAGTAATTTCATCAGCATGTTAAACTGCCTAGTTCCTCTTTAAGCCCTGACTGCAGTGAGAACAGATCATCTCTGAGGGAAACCCATGTCAAGGACATCTGCTGATGCAGAACTACTGTTTTCTTTGCATGACTGAGTAAACTGAGTCTGTTCACAAGGAGGCATTTAACAGATGTTCACTGCACAGCAACCACACAGTTTATACAACGCCACTGGATCTACTAGCATCTGTCCTTTATGACAACATGTTATTCCGGCAGTTCAAGTTTTCACTGTTCTACAGTAGGAGGAGCTATTACGGATCAGCTGAACTATTACAGCATCACTGGATCCAAAAACAAGTGAAGAAGAGATCTATATGAACCAGAAGTCTCTAAATAAATTTCTCACCCTCATGTTAGTCCAAACCCATATGAACTTTGTTCATCTTCAGAACACAAATTAAGATATTTTTGATGAAACCCAAAAGCTTTCTGATCCTGTATAGACAGCAACACAACTGACACATTCAAGGCCCAGAAAGGTAGTAAGGACTTTGCTAAAATAGTCCATGTGACATCAGTGGTTCAACCATAATGTTATGAAGCTATGAGAATACTTTTTGTGTTCAAAGAAAACAAAAATAATGACTTTATTCAACTTTTTTTTTTTCTCTTCCGTGTCAGTCCTTGATGCACATTTCTTACTACCTTTCTGGGCCTTGAACATGTCAGTTGCGTTGGTGTCTATGCAGCAGGGTCAGAAAGCTCTAGGATTTCATAAAAAAAAAAAAAAAAAAAAAAAAAATTCTTAATTTGTGTTCTGAAGATGAATGTGTCAGGACTATGAACTGTTTTTGTGTTGTGTTTTGATCCCCATGTGCTCCGTGACCCAGTTTCTCACTCTCGTTATTAGTTTGTGTGTTTCAGGTGTGTCTCATCTCTGTTCTAGTTATCTTGTGTTTATAAGCCCCAGTCTGCTCAGTTCGTGTTTGTCGGGTTTACTTGATGTGTTTGTGTGCTTCTCGTTCCTGTTGTGGATTAACCCCTGTGTTTGTACCATTAAAGGGATATTTCACCCAAAAATGAAAATTTGATGTTTATTTGCTTACTCCTAGGGCATCCAAGATGTAGGTGACTTTGTTTCCTCAGTAGAACACAAACGAAGATTTTTAACTCAAACCGTTGCGGTCTGTCAGTCATATAATTGCAGTCAATGGCTACAAAGTTGTTGAGAGTTAAAAAACACCATACACAAACAAAACCAAATTAAACCCTGCCACTCGTGATGATACAATGATGTCCTAACACACAAAACGATCGGTTTGTGTGAGAAACCGAACAGTATTTATATCATTTTTTACCTCTGATTCACCGCTATGTCCTACCGCTATGTGGGGAAAATATGTCAGGACTATGGACTGTTTTTGTGTTGTGTTTTGATCCCCATGTGCTCTGTGACGCAGTTTCTCCCTCTCGTTATTAGTTCATATGTTTCAGGTGTGTCTCGTCTCGTCTCTTGTGTTTATAACCTCCAGTCTGTTCAGTTCATGTTTGTCGGGTCTACTTGATGTGTTTGTGTGCTTCTCCTCATTCCTGTTGTGGATTAACCCCTGTGTTTGTACCATTAAAGACTGTTAAACGTTTCTCCATGTCTCCAGCGTCCTTTCCAGGAGCGTACCGTGACAGAATGAAGGTCTTAAGATTTTGGAATGAGATGAGTAATTAAGAATATTATGATGAGTAATTAAGAATGACAGAATTTTAATTTTTGGGTGAACTAACCCTTTAAACTCAGAATTGTAAGACAAAAAAAGTGGATTTTGAGATGTTAACTTGCAATTGCAATTAACTTGCAATTCTGAGAAGAAAAGGCAGAATTTTGATACAGCCGAGCAAGCCGTGGATGGTGTGAGTGCGGAGTGGAGCTTCTGTTACCGTACGCTGCTGATACAAATTCACAATGACCTTTTTTGTGTTATTTATTTATTTATTTATTTATTTATTTATTTATTTATTTATTTAATTCTATTCTGGGGTGGAATGAGCTTCCATAATAATCAATAAACCAGGAATTAATTAAATAAAGTTTGGTGAATCGAAGTGAGAAAAAAAAATAATAAATTAGCTTTAATATTAGTCTGCACACTACTGCAGTTCTCAAACACCTCTAACAATTATTCTTTTTGCATAAGTGTCATAGTGGATAAAACCTCCAAAGTCTTGCTATATTTATATCTACTGCATTATGTATAAAACCCTAACTGTTTTCAAGTACCCTTAAAAATGGCACACTGAGCAGACAGAGTGCAAGTGCAGATCTCCATCTTCATAGAGTTGTGGCATACAGCTTTTAAAGCATTCGTCATTCACGCTGTCTGGCTGGGTCCAAAAAGCGCAGCGCTGCGGCCCAAATGACAATGGAGCGTGTGATTAAAGAGAGAGAGACTGAGCAAAGGTGCCGTGCTGCATGTGAAAGAGCCTGAGAGCCGCATATACTGATCTAAGGTCTGCATGCTGAGCTCGCGTGGGTGGATAATGACTGAAGGCCGTCGCAACTTTCTCACATATACGGAAGTGCCTGTGTAAGCAAGTTGCCGTTATATCAGCTCACGAGTCGACCGTCGGTGTGGGTCCATGCGTTGCTGTAGAAGTTCAAGTTTAATTAACATGAATTTTAATATTTATCTGTCATCGCGTCCCTGTTCTAATTAGACCGTCTAATTAGGGATCCATTGTCTTCAGTGTCACTTGTGCGTCATTTGTTTTTAAAAAAAAAACTTGACAGGTTATATATAAATATTGCTGGTTGATAGCGGTGTGCTAATTAGTGCTGTTTATCAGTACTACTAACCATAGTTGGGTGAAAAAGTGCTAAAGAATAGTTCGACCTAAAATGTGTCATTCCAAACTCATATGATTGTCAACTGTGATTTGAAGAATTGTGCTGGTTGCTCTTTTTCATGCTATTACAATTAAAACAGAAAGCACAAAACGGAAAACAGAACTGAAAACTGAAGCTTCAAAAAGAGCATAAAAGCACCAGAACAGTGTTATAAAAGTGATAAAACGTGCAATAGTCATCTAAAGTCATACAATATAGTTCTATCCAATGAATGTTCTTTTAAGTTGAACTGGTTGAATCAGTTTACAAACTGGTCTAAATGATTGCTTAAATTCAGTAAATGAAAGTCAATGAAAGATTAGCTGCATTTCCATTACAGATTTGCGCAAACATTTTGCAGTATTTTATAAAAGCTGATTAAAAAACTATTACGAAATGACAGCATTTCCATTAACCAATGTTATCGACTAAAACTTTTTTTTTTTTCCCTCTCATGATAAGTCATGGTGACAGATGTTGGGTTTATGCATATGGCAGCCACAGCACTAGCTATTACTTTTAATCAAAGGAGATGTAGGCCTTTATCTTTAGTGAAACAGCATGGGATGCTTCTGAAACGTTCCACGGTGCGGCTGGTATAAACAGAAGCAGACTAGAGACCGGACAGGTAGCCAGATTGGAGCTGTAATTCGCTGCAGACGTGTGTAGTGTTAAATATTGGGTTATCCAAGCATTAAAGGCAAGGAGGCCTTATACTTGAGAGCAGCTACATATGAGGTGTTTCTTGGAGGCTATAGTACATTAAAGAATACTCATATGACTTTTACGTACTCCAGGTGACCTGGAAGTGCGAAAAAGATTCCATTGCAATTTTGCGAAATATTCCTTTTTCGAATTGCCTGAAAAGCCACCCCATACGAGCGTAAAAACAGTTTTGCACTATATGGGAGTTTTTGCAAAACTGACGTGCAGTGATGGGAATAACGGCATTATAAATATGAATTACTGTTTCCCCCACTACAACGCCGGTACTGTTACTCACAATAAAATTTGGCATTACTATCATTTTTGCATTGCGTTCTTCTCCTGAGGTAAATTCTGGCTTATTCCTCTCTTTTTTCAGAAACAAAAGGTAGCCGAGATGAACTTGATGAATGTTCACGTTCAGAGATGCGAAGTAACAAAGTACAAATACTTCGTTACTGTACTAACGAGTTGGTTTGTTAAGTTGATTTTTCTGGTATCCGTACTTTACTTCACTATTTATTTTTTTGACTACTTTTTACTTTTACTCCTTACATTTTTACACAAATATCTGTACTTTCTACTTCTTATATTTTCAAACCAGGCTCATTACTTTAGTTTTAATCAGCATTTAATCACCATTCAATAACAAATAGCTAATAAATCATGGATTGGTTAGTCTTTACTGGCAACGTGATCTCCGCCAAACGGTTTCTATCAGAGTAAACATTGCAAGTGACTCGAGAATCAAGTGGAAGCGCCTGGTTGGATCAGGACTTCGGTTCAGGACTTCAAGTGCAGGTCAGTTTCATATGTAAACAGGCTGCTAAGAGTTGCTAGCAGTTTAATGCTTAACTAAGTAAACAAAGACAAAACTACTGCAGTAGTACTAAACAGTAGTAGTACTAGTGAAACTAAACTAAATTACAATCATCACTCAAAATACTCTATGCTAAAGGACATCATTATTATTTATTGTAAAGTTACAGTAGTAATTTAGCAAACAAATGTTATAAAAAATCGTTTTGTAATATGTTCAGAGAGAGCTAGGGCAGATAACAACCCTTACAAAAATTAAAACCAAAATCCATGGTTACTACAGTTAAACCATGGTAACCACAAATGAGCAATGGCTTTGCTACACTAACCATAGTCTAACCATAAGATGTGTAATAAAACTATGGTTGTAAATTAAAACAGATTGTAATCAATCCACCAAAAAAACATGGTAACTATACTTTTATGGTAACAAACCATGGTTAATTATGGTAAGAGAAAAAATATAATAATGATAATGCAATAACATTTCAGTATTAGGATTTTTCTGTAAAGACAGTGTCATGATGTAATCATTATTGTACTAACTGACATTTAGGCAATTTAGAAAATATAGTTTTGTTAAATCTATAGTATTTAAGCCATTTTAAGATAAAACAACAACACCTGGTCATAATGTGATACTTTAAACTGAACTTAAATATAATTGTTACTGCAAATAGAATATAATGAGCTGGTAACACATTTTAAATGCAAGTTATTTGGTATTAATGTGTCAATATGATGTGAGGTCCAGTTACCAGCGTGACACTAAAACAAGTAGTAGTAATGGATACTTTTTACTTAAGTACATGTCTGAGCCCATACTTCTTTACTTTAACTTAAGTAACAAAAGTGTAGTCAGTACTTCTACTTTTACCAAGGTATTTTTAAACACGAGTATCTTTTCTTCTACTTGAGTGAAGGATGTGTATACTTTTGCCATCTCTGTTCACGTTTGTTTACAGAGGTGATGTGGGTGTTTACCTAAATGTTTGCACGTCTCACGTGGATGTTTAAAATTTGAAAAGCGGAGCCACTCGTGGGCGTGATTACATTGGAGACTTCATCAGAAAATATTTGTTTTTGACGTGACTTCTTTTAAAAGTAGACATTTCAAGCTTTCTATACATATATTTCTCATGTCTGTGAGGCACATATTTGCTGAGATTCAGGTTGTTCGTAACACTTTATTTTAAGGTGTCCATAATACAGAGTAATTGCCTAATTAAGTACTTAGTAGTAGCCGTTGCACTTACATGAAACAAAATGTAACTAAGTTATGGAACAGCCTGTAATTACAGTTTGTAATTATGTAGATGTAATAGGCAGCTACTGTTACACATATGTAACAGGCCGAGTCTGTTACACAGCTACTTGTACACTTAAGTACAATCTTGATACACTTTATTTTAAGTAGCTTCTGCCTGTGTAATATTCTGTCAGTTTAATTTAATTTGAAAGGTATTACATGTATTTAAGCTGTGTACTGGTGGGTTAAATCAAACTAAGGTGCAGCTGGATAAGGTGTACAGTATAGATGCACATGAAGTACACTTAAGTACAATCTTGATACACTTTATTTTAAGTAGCTTATGCCTGTGTTCTTACATTGTTAATTATGTTGTATAAAGTGTGCAACACATATGTAACAGTCTTTTGGTTACATATGTAGCTGTGTAACAGAGGCTGCTTATTACATCTACATAACTACAAACTGTAACTACAGGCTGTTCCATAACTTCGTTACATGGTATGTACATTTTGTTTCATGTAAGTACAATGGCTACTACTAAGTACTAATTAGGTAATTACTCTGTATTATGACACCTTAAAACAAAGTGTTACCTTTATTTATTTTACAAAAGCACATTGTTTTCTTGTTATTTTGATGTCTTTCACTTTCACTCTTTCGAGGTAAATAACGAAACACGTATACACTGTAATTATGAAACAACGCTACATATTTGTAATATACATGTGTGAAATGTGAATAATAATGTGGATAAAAAATTGTACCCCACATGGATTTACACAAACTGAGAAAGTCAAAGAAGTGTTAGATTGTGTTAGATATGAATTTCCAGACTTGAACTCTGGAATACAGAGAAATGCAAACTTCTTAATTGGATACAATGCATCAGCTAAGTAATCATGTTATTTTGTTGGTTGTGTCAGCTAAGTACAACTTTAATCGTAGGAAATGTCCAACCCAATCTAAGAAGAATACAAGCTTTTCAACAAATTGGAAGTCACTGAAGGTCCAATGCTAACTCTAATCTTTAATGACCAGATTGTATGAAAATGTACAAGTGAAACTGAAAAAATTCCCAATATACTTAAGAACTGTCATGTTGAGCGCAGATCTGTTGGAATGTGGTGGCGTGTGGCTCACACTGCATATGTGTGTGTGGATCTGTGATGGGAAACTGCTTTCCAGCGCGACTGCAGGCAGAACTACTGGTACGACTTAGACTAATTATCCTAATGGATTTTATTTTGCTATTGTTCTACTTGATACATTTATTGTTTGTAATAATCTGATAGTATAATAATGAGCAAATTAGCCTCCCCCACATCTGAATATGAGTAGTTCATACAGTGAGCTCTTGTTTGGAGAGCAGTCGAAATGCACAGTGTCCCTGACCTACTTACAACACCTCCACATAAGCTCTCAATCCACACACACATTACACGACACTCTGTTTAAACCATAATACAAATTAGAGCATTTCGGAACACTGGCGCTTGAAATGCTGGAGCCACTTACAAACTATCTAGCACTTGTGCCACATGTGGGACTGATTAGCAAATCTGCCTAATAAAACTGGCCTTTCACAAATCACCTGTTACATGAAACGTACCCACTGTTTACATTTTAAAACCAAATCTCTGCTTGCACCATTTTAGCCCATCAGAACTGCTTTCTGCATGTCAATCACATTGTCATGGTGGGGTCTTTAGAAAAGGTTGTGAGGATATCGGTTTTACCGATATTCAAACATTCTGAACCATCCATAATTGGCACCTTCTGGTGGGTGTTCGCAGGCACAGTAACTTGCTTTGCTTTATTTAAAGGAGAAGTCCACTTCCAAAACAAAAATTTACAGATAATGTACTCACTCCCTTGTCATCCAAGATGTTCATGTCTTTCTTTCTTCAGTTGTAAAGAAATTATGTTTTTTGAGGGAAAACATTTCAGCTTTTTTTATCCATATAATGGACTGCTTTGAACTTCCAAAATGCAGTTCAAATGTGGCTTCAAACGATCCCAAATGCGTTTGTAAACAATCCTAGCCGAGGAAGAAGGGTCTTATCTAGCGAAAAGATCGGTTATTTTAATTTAAAAAATACAATTTAAATACTTTTTAATCTCAAACGCTCATCTTGTCTTGCGCTGCCTGAGCTCTGTGTATTCTGGCTCAAGACAGTTAGGGTAAGTCGAAAAACTCCAATCGTATTTTCTCCCTCAACTTCAAAAATCATTTCAAAATCGCCCTACATCGCTGCAGAAGTACTGACCCAGTCTATGCAAAGTGAACATGCAAAGAAGATCAAACACCCTTAAGAAAAAAGATAAAAAAGCGATATAGGACAATTTTGAAATTGAGAGAGAACATGAGATAGGAGTTTTTCAACATACCCTAACTGTCATGAACTGGAAAAAAACAGAGCTCAGGGAGAGTAAGACAAGACGAGCGTTTGACATTAAAAAGTATATATATGTTATTATTTTTATAAAACTAACACTAGATAAGACCCTCAGCTGGGATCGTTTACAACCACATTTGGGATTGTTTAGAGCCGCATTTAAACTGCATTTTGGAAGTTCAAACTCGAGGCACCATAGAAGTCCATTATATGGAAAAAAATGCTGAAATGTTGTCTCAAAAAACCTAATTTCTTTACGACTGAAGAAAGAAAGACATGAACATCTTGAATGACAAGGGGGTAAGTACATTATCTGTAAAGCTTTGTTCTGGAAGTGGACTTCTCCTTTAATAAAATGTACACTGTCAGAAAAAAAGGTACAGTTCTGTCGCTGGGGCGGTACCCTAAGGTACAAAGTGAAAAGGTACAAATATGTACCTTTAAGGTACCAATATGTACTGTTTAGGGGTAGGCAAGGTACAAAAATGTACTTTTTCACTTTTGTACCTTAGGGTACCGCCCCAGCGACAGAATTGTACCTTTTTTTCTGAGAGTGTATTCAACATAACAGGCATTCATGCTCACATGAGATATGTTACATAATTATTGCCTATGTCTCATAAAGCTGCTGTTCACCATGATGATGTTCAGGGATGTTCAACAGACTGGTACTAACTAGCTTTAAACAAGATCCACTTGTGTAAAAATGCTAAATTATATTAAGATTTACTATTTGCTGTATTTCAGTATTAATCAGCTTCTATGTACTTACAGCTCTGTGGAAATTAACAAGAGTGATTGCGATACCATTCAAGTAAAAGTTTCCATTTGGAAAAAAAAAAAAATTCCATTCGTTAATATGAAGATGAAATTGAACAAAAACATAAAACATTAAATCAATATCAGTTCTGCATATTGGTTATCGAACATATAAACCTGCAATGAATCAGTATCTGTATCAGTTATAAAAAAAAAAAAAAAAATTGTCTGATCTCTGTTGTGGTCTAATTCAGTGGTTCTCAACTCCAGTCCTCGGGGCCCACTGCTCTGCACATTTTGTATGTTTCTGAATCTGACACACTCAGTTCAATTCATGGATCTTTCTCCAAATGAGCTGATGATCTGAATCAGGTGCGTTAAATGAGGGAGACATACAAAATGTGCAGAGCAGTGGGCCTCCAGGACTGGAGTTGAGAAACACTGGTCTAATTCAATGGCTAAGTCTGGTCTTTTTGAAATTTACTCTCACTACTGCATTTTATCATGTGATCTCAGACAAACCCATCCAGACAGAGATCATCCACGTTACAGAACATTATTTAAGATGATTGTCTAACCTTTATGTATTCTAATGCTTAACCAGGGGCCAAATGAAAATTGAGGTACAAATTCACATGACTAGTAAACATAATTCACATTACAATTCATCTCTGCTCCAGTAAGTTTACTTGTCTTTCCTCCAGCACAGTATGTACATTAGAACAAACAGCCTGTGCCATGTCAACATGAGCTGCAGTGTGCAGGCTTTATGTTGTACACTGCAAATTGTTTCCATGTCTCTAGCACTTAAGAGGTCTTCAGCTACAAATCAGGACACGCACACTAAAAACAGTTTACTGGAAAATGTAATTTCACAATGAGTGCCGGAGGGCCCCTTTAGGTCACGGGGCCCCTTGAGGAAGCTGCACAGTGTCTGTAAGGCGAGGGCCAGTGTTCAAGACAAGACGCAGAGGAAAGCGTCCCTTACTTTAAAAACCGCAATGTCATCGTAAAATTAAGGGCACTTCTCAGCACAAACGCCTTTTAGAGTTATTACTACCTAGCGGAGCATCCAGTCTTCTGGACTTAATGGCTCCCTCTGGGTGTTTAGAAGCCAAATAAATGTAATTATGCTTGTTTCATGCCCACTACATTTGAGATGTCAGGGTGCATGCTTTTTAATTGAAATAAATGGCTGGTGCTAGTTTCCAATGCAGTGCCCACTCAATCCATGTAATTCTCAAAAGGCACAACAGCACATGAATGTTACAGGTGCGAGGAAGAGAAATTGACTGAAAAAAGATAGATTTCACATCACTCACGTTAAGTGGAGCTACCCAGAGTTATTGAATATTTCTAATGCATTCACTTTTATTTGGTTGATGATATCAAATTAACCAACCATGTGAACAATTTAATCATTTTGATGAAATCTGCTAAAACTTAATAAACGGTTTGAATTTGGTAACATTAGTTAAAGGGAACCCCTGGTATTAAGACTAAATTATTCCACAAGACCAAAAAAAAAAAAAAATAGCTGAAATTATTAAAATAACCCCCTTCCAAAGTTCGGGAACCCTTGGCTCTTAGTACTGTGTGTGGTTACCTGGATGATCTACATCTTTTAACCCTTTTCAGCAATGACTGTATGGTTTTGAGATCCATCTTTTCAGACTGAGGACAATTGAGGGACTCAAACACAACTATTTAAAAAGGTTCAAACATTCACTGATGCTCCAGAAGGAAACATAATGCATTAACTTTTTGAATTTGAAGATCAAGGTAAATTGTACTTAATTTGTCCTCTGGGAACCATGCAAGTATCTTCTGTTGCTTCTGAAGGGCAGTACTAAATGGAGAAAAAAAATGCTATTTCAACAAAATAAGAAAAAAAAAGCCTGGAGGAACAGTGCTCAATTTAACTGTTCAGAACAAACAATGGACTCATGAACAACCATCACAAAACAAAAAAACAGTGGTAGATCATCCAGGTAACCACACACAGTATTAAGAACCAAGGGTTCCAAAACTTTTGAAGAGGGTTATTTTAATAATTTCATCTATTTTTGGTCTTGTGGACTATATGTAAACATCTTTTATGTAAAATATCTTACCCAGGACAGTACTAAATAAAAAATAACATGCATTTTGTATGATCTGTTTGTATGATTATAAGCTCTTTCAGTAGCTGTAGTCTATTAAAAGCCTAAAAGGCATCAGGGCTAAAGTGGAGAGAACAAAGACACAGGTCTTTAGGAAGTTTTATCAATCCACAGGCATCTTCCCATTCTTTCCTCCTCTTCTTATCGCTAAGAAAGCAGTGAACACTTACAATGTTTCTCTTGTTACAATGCAGTGGTCCCTCACTGCAGAACACAAGATCTAGGGTGGGAGGTTGGATCCACATCTAGGGGGTGGAGATGGGTAGGTTTAGGGGTGGAAATGGGTAGGTTTAGTGGTGGAGATGGGTGGGTTTAGGGTTTAGGAGTTGAATCTGGATCCAGTTTCACCTCCAGGATCTTGTGTTGTGCAGTGAGGACCACCTCGTACAATGTGGCATTGTATCAGTATTTTATTTTCCGAGTTGTCTATTCTGAGTTGTGTATTTAAAAAAAAAAAATAGTGCCCCCAACATAGTTTAAAATATAAATAAAACAGTGCAGATTATTTTTTTTTAAATAACATAAATCTTTAATGGGTTTTCTACTACATATTTCAGTAATATACATAATTTATGTTATATTAAGCCATACAACTCCTAATACCCTTTTAAGTACATTAGTTAACATAAGATAACAATGAACAGCATTCCATTACCAATGGATCCTCTGCATTGAATGGGTGCCATCAGAATAAGAGTCCAAACAGCTTGAGTCAATTGGAGTCTTGAGAAGCCAAAAGCTGCATATTAGTAAGAAATGAATCCATCATTAGGATGTTTTCAATGTCTTCAAACTCTAATGTCCATAATCAATAATAATGCTTCCTTTAATTTGTATTGAAGTAAATCCTACACACAATTTGTGCTGCAAAGAGCAACTCTTTAAATCACTTTAAAATGTCTTAGTGAAAATATAACCTTTCTACTGTATGATAAATATTGCTAGTTATTACTGTGATATCTCACAGCATACAAATGAAAGAAATTGTTTCAGATGATTTTTCAAATGTGGTTGGTGGTGCATCAGAAATGAACATAAAAGCCCTAACACAACCCAACATGTCAAATGAAGTGAGTATTCATCATGATGATTAGAGTTGTCCCCATAGGGCCACAAAATGATATTGCAGGATGCGGCTCTCAGTCTCCCAGGAGCGCCACTTCACTACTTATGTAATTATTATAGCAGGCAATTAATTAAACAGCCTAATTGAACCGAGTAACCCCAAGAGAGCACTAGTTGTGTCCTATTTTTAGGAGGTAGCCCTCCTCTGTCCAGTTGTGCATTGGTTAGTCCCATGTCCATGTCCTGTCTGCTGGCTATGTGTCGATAGCATCTAGCGTGGCACTTTAGAGGCTTTCTGGCGGTTCTGTGGAGTCGGCCATTAACATTATCAAGTTATTTATTCTCAGAGCCTCTTTCCACTGGGCTGCATTTTCCATTGCTCTGAATGTCAGAAAGCGCTAGCTGTGATTTTCCATTATTCTCTACACTGTAGACTATGCATCCAGCGCCTGGCGCCTGTCCTGATTCAATGAACGCATGCTACACCAACATCTTTAGCATGAAATGCATGATAATCTGATGAGGCTTCTTCAGATTTGCTCAACAAATTTCTTCAACTTTATGCGCTTTTATGTGCCAGAGCCTTTGTAAGAATTGCATAGAGTTCAATAATAAACTATGCTGGAAAAAAAGATGTAGAAACTATTTTGCTAGTAAATTCCACACAAAAAGACTGCAAACAAGACATTTTATTAAAAACATGAAGTTTTAAGTAGAAAAACTAAAATAATATTTTCTTGTAAAACTCTTATATACTTAAAAAAATAAAATAAAATCTTTTTTTACAGTGTACAAAAATGCACTATGAAAAGCAAATAACCAAAGTCAAATCACTAAACTCTATAAAAATTTATTGTCAAATGTAATAATATTATACACACAAATTATGATCCACAGTTGTAGTGTCAATCCACCATGGCCAACAGCTGTGCCTCTAATAAAGTTTTATCAATATATAAAAATAGAATTTCCTATTGTGCATAATTTCCAATTAAAAAACACTTCTGTGCAATAATGCTAACATATCTGTATATTTATGATAGATAAAATTTTAACTATGACCTTAGGAAAATGCCTGAATTGTCCTGCAATGCATGTATACAAACTGCTGGACAAACTAAATAGTGAGGATGTTAAAGGATTAGGACTCTTCCAGAGCAAAGATTTACAGATAATGTACTCACCCCCTTTTCATCCAAGATGCTCATCTCTTTCTTTCTTCAGTCGTAAAGAAATTATGTTTTTTGAGGAAAACATTTCAGGATATTTCTCCATATAGTAGACTTCTATGGTGCCCGTGAGTTTGAACTTCCAAAATGCAGTTTCAAAGGGCTCTAAATGATCTAAGGGTCTTATCTAGTGAAAGATCTGTCATTTTCTAAATAAAACAAACAAACAAACAAACAAACAAAAAAAAAACTAAACTAAAAATTTACACACTTGTTAACCTCAAATGCTTGTCTTGTCTTGTCTAGCTCTGCCATGCGCATGTGTACTCTGTTTAATCCGGGTAATACAGTTAGCGTATGTCGAAAAACTCCCATTTCATTTTCTCCAACTTCAAAATCATCCTACATCACTGTTTTACCTTTTTTTTTAGTACAGGGCATTTGACCTTCTTTGCACATTCACTTTGTAAACACTGGGTCAGTACTTCTGCAGTGATGTAGGACGTATTTGAAGTTGGAGGAGAAAATGAGATGGGAGTCTTTCGACATACCCTAACTGTATTGACCCGGATTACACAGAGTACATATGCACGTGGCAGAGCATGACAAGAGGAGCAATTGACTTTAAAGGGGTCATCGGATGCAAAGTTCACTTTTACATGTTGTTTGAACATTAATGTGTGTTGGCAGTGTATGTACACATCTACCCTATAATAATAAAAAATCCATGCAGTGCTTTTTAATTAATCTGTAAAAATAATATCCCCTTTTTCAAATCGAGCCATTCTCAGATGCCTGTCGGTGTGTCATCACACCGACAGAGGCTGCTCCCATGATAGTTGATTGACATGAGCTCTTACCTTAGACCAGCTGTAACAGTCCGACCTCCATCTCCGATTGAGCGATTGAGGTGTTGTGTTGCTGGATGTAATAATGAACATAGTGGTCGTTATTTACTCCTGACATCTGAGCCGCTGAAGATGCAGTGGATTACGTTTGTTTGCGAATGGAATGCACCTCTCGATCTACATATATCTGTCTATGTTTGCGCGAATCATTCGTGATCCAGCTTCACTTACAGCAGAAGTGAGTACACTGTAAAAAACAATTTGTTGAGTCAACATAAAATAATTTGTAACCTGGCTGCCTTAAAACTTTAAGTTCAATAAACTCAAAAAAAGTTTATTCAACTTGAAATGTTAAATTATACTAAATGACAACTTAGATATTTGAGTTGAATCAACTTAAAATTTTAAGGCAAATATTCAAGTTGTTACTTAGTACAACTTAACATTTCAAGTTGACTAAACTTATTTTAGTTGACTGAACTTAAAATTTTAAGGCAGCAGGGTAACAGATTATTTTAAGCTGACTCAACAAATTGGGTTTTTTATTTTTTACAGTGTATAGGTTTTTTTTTTATGAATCTTTGCGATCGGCTTTTCTAATAACGCACTAGTTAGCAAGTTTAGCGGCTAAATATGGCTAGAGTAAACATGCCCGTCACTCCACAAATAGAAGAGAGGGGCGGGGCGAGCAGAGCTCATTGACATTTAAAGCAACCTCGACCAGAACAGGATGATTTTTGCAGAGCTGATTTTGGCAAGGTAAAAAGGTGTTATTTACACTACCATTGAGAAATTTTAACCAAAGCATGTTATAGACTTTTCATTAAGACCCTAAATAATCATATCAACTTGTGGAAAATGGGCATCTGATGACCCCTTTACAAAATGACATGAGTTTTCTTTCTTTTTTAAGAAAATAGCCAATTGTTTCGCTTGATAAGACACTTCTTCCTCAGCTGGGATTGTTTAAAGCCATCTGAAGCTGCATTTAAACTGCATTTTGGAAGTTCAAACTCTCTACCACCATAGATGACCACTATATGGAGATAATTCCTGAAATGTTTTCCTCAAAAAAACAATTTCTTTATGACTAAACAAAGTAAGACATGGACATTTTGGATGACAACGGGGTGAGTAGATTATCTGTAAATTTTGGTTCTGGAAGTGAACTACTGCTTTAAAGTGAATTTAATAATTAAATCTCCACAGAGCCAAAAGTGCCCACATGTGAAGAATCACCCACATGTAACAGATTTTAGCACAGTTATATTTAAAATGACTATTTTCAGGATAAAGAAATGCACCAGTATTGTCCAAACATATTCTAGCCCTGGGAAGTGTGAACAGCTTCCGGCTGCCATGGTTGTGTTGGCATTGAGTGAATCTGTGCTGGAGGCATGTTAACACAGCCCAGAGCCACCAACCAGCACACAGCACACATAACATGTCCCTTCCATAACACACACACAATAGCTGTGTTCCAGTTGACAGGGTCCCTACACAGTGTTTACTGCTCGATATGGGATATATGTTACTCTTCACTTCACTTGACATAATGTGTTCATTCTGAACATCCTGCAACGTCCTCACAAAGGGGAAAGAGGCTGTAACAAATCATATCAACATCAAATTGGCTCTTCAAAAATGCTGACAACTCTGTAAAAGAGTGTTTGTACATCGTCTTTACAGTAGAAGCACAACTTACATTGATAAGTTTTACACCTCAACCACTAGAGGGCCAAATCTTCTCTAGTGCATTTTAATAAACACTTCAGGTCATGAACAGTGCACATTATTACAAAGAAAATAATTGAGTGACCATAGCATTACCATTGGGAAACATTAAACTCTGGAATACTTGCCATTACACAAGTACAATTTTTATTTTCCAGGCTGGGACAGTACAGCCGACTGCCGTGAGATCAGTACTGTCATCAATAAGATCAGATGTTGACCTCTGACACAGGTGTGACTGGTGAGACCGCAGACGCTTGGATCTCATCAGAGGGGTTAGTCGTGTCATAACAGAGGCATTCACCTTCACACACTAGGGAGGAAAATATTGACCGAACCTCTGCTAACCTCTCATGTTGGCTTGATCATTGCCATGCTGAAAGAGGATTCTCTGCCCAACGCTCATATTACAGCTGACGATCATTCTCAGTCAGTGTGTTCACGAGTCTCAGGGGTGTTTGAGAGTAGTACAGCTCAATAAACACACACCTGTAATGCACATCACAGTTGATCTGAACACAATTAATTCTGTGGTTGATACACTGCATGACAAAAGACTACAGTTATGATAATGAACCATATTACGTGGTGGAAGAAATGGTTATTGTAATCATAAATATTTGTCTATTACTCTCCGAAACAAGGCGAGGAAGATGGTGTCTCTTCAAGAAAATAAATGAGAAAAATTCATAGTACAAAAATAAAACCACAAATCTTATAAAATATGACATAAAAAGCATACAAATCACTTGTTTTTCTAAACGAAAACTGTCAAATAGCGACACCAGCAGGTAAAGTTCCAGCGGGAGTCCACGTCTCTCTCATCTCGTCTGAGTCCACTGAGTTTTAACAGACGCCTTAAAGCGTGCAGTGAGTTTGGTGGGGGGTAACTGAGAATGAATGGGGGAAAGTCACGTGAGAGGAGGTAATGCCTCCATCCGATATGACTGGTTATGATTGGCTATGTTTGGTTCATACGACAAATCCCGCCTCTTGTGTTCAGGCATGTTCCACGTTCGCAAATCGGTTTGAATGAAAAATATAACGGTGATAATGGGAAGGCTAATTAAAAAAAAAAAAAAAAAAAAAAAAAAAAGTACACAACTCACACGGTTATATATCACCACTTTCTCAAGTCAAAATCACACTTCAAATGGCCTGAAAAAATTATCTGCAGGGTGAGCAATCAGCTAGTTGAAATTCAAGGTACATCTCTGCGTCTGTGACCAATGTTTACGGAGCTCTGATGACTGTTGATCCAAAAATAAGTTTATTATGAAAAAAGAGCAGCTGAACATTAGTTCATAAATAAAAAATATACAGGTCAAAAGTTTACATACACCTAGCAGAATCTGCTAATTAAAATCTGTTAATTAAAAAACGCTCACTGATGCTTCAGAAGTAAACACAATGCATTAAGTTTAAACTTTTCGAATTTGAAGATCAGGGTAAATTTAACTTCTTTTGTCTTCTGGGAAACATGTAAGTATCTTCTGTAGCTTCTTAAGTGTAGTACTAATTTAAAAAAATATGATATTTAGGCAAAATAAGAAAAAATGTACATAATTTCTTTACGACTGAAGAAAGAAAGACATGAACATCTTGGATGACAAGGGGGTGAGTACATTATCTGTAAAAAAAAAAAATTACAGAAGTGGACTTCTCCTTTATGTGCTCAGAAATATCTACAGAATACAAAAAGTACATAAAAATGTAACTACAATAATGGGTAAAAATGGCTATTTAAAGCAATCGTTAACAGCAATCGGTAGACACCATTCTGAATTAGAGCCTATAAACAGTGATCAGTGGCTCTTGGTTATAAAAATACTTGAGATCCCTCAGCACCCTCATTGTTTAGGGTCAGTTGGCAAAGACAAAAAGCATTAAACTACTTTTGATTTACCAAAGCAGCATAAAACAGTGTCAGATTTAGGGATTGGGTTCAGAAAGTGTGCTAGTTCCACCAGAGGATGTCCAGACTCATATTCACAGACACACACACAGTGTATTAGCAGTGGATTACACGTCTAACTAACATCTCACAGAGACTGGCACACAAACCACAAAGCTGCCTTTGGAAACAGCACATACCTCTCAAAGCTTTCATTTTAATGGCATTATGAAATTGAACTGGTGAATCTGCATGTCTTACGCAATCTCAAACTTTTCTAGACTTCCAAAAGATTCTTCATGAGCCCACAAGAATTAAGAGCTGCTTAAATCAGCAGTCTAAACGTATTTGGATCCATGAACACGGAGGCAAATAAAACCACAGGAGCAAATACAGATATATGATCTGCAAATGAGATTAAATAGAGAGTGAATGGAGACTTAAAGTCGCCTGCTTCTTAGATGTTTCTCCTGAGACAAAGAGTTCTCAAATTCTATAGTCTTACTGTACATGAACAACAGTGTCATTTGAGACGAGTTAAAAAGAGCACATCTTCTTTTCTCAGGGTTATCAAAACTCTGTATATTAAGCTTGAAGCTACAAAACAGCACCAAACACTATTTCATCACTTAGCTTTCTAACGAGACATCAGTGTGATCAGAGCTTGCTGTGGTATCTTTGACTAACACTGATATTAAGGAAAAGATTACACTTCTTTAAACTTCTCATCAACCTAAACTAACAAACAAGAACAAACTAACGCATTTCTAGAAAGAACGAAAGTGAGAAAAGCACTTACTTTAGAACATCTGAGAGCCATAATGTCATTTACACGAACATCCTGTGGCTGCAGGACTAAAAATAGAGTGGCTGGGCCAGTTTGCACTTTTCCATGCGGCCAATGGATTTGTCATGAGAGTGGCACATTGGGAAGGCCCAAGCAGACATCAGCCCGTGACATTACGGCTGAAGTGATGAACTCGGCCAGAGACGTCCATTCAGATCACGTGAGGTCAAGCTGGAGTAACAGCCGTGTGCGGATCCATCTGTCGGTCAGCAAGTGATGGTGTTTTCTCTCAGGAGAGTGTGTATCAAAGCGTCTGGGTCTGCATTGGCAAACACGACTCCGCATTATCCCCGCAAATCCTGCATAATCTGTGCCTCAAAAGTCATTACGCCATAACTATTGAGCAAAAGGTTATTCAGAACTAATCCCGCTCTCCCGCTCGCTGAAGGATGTCTTCTATCATATGGAAAGGTCCAGAGTGTTTAAAAGGATCCCAGGGATTCACGTAAGCTTATTTGAGTCAAGGGGGTAATTGGCATAAAAAAGCTCAGCTGTTTCAATGTTTCAATGTTTATCAGCATAACAAACGTTACATTCTTTCTGTGTAACTGCATGTTCTCATTGAAGGACTTTCTGAGATGTTTGTGACACATATTACCCTTCTTCTTTCCAAATTGATGTGAATAGACTGAGTTGCAAGATAACTGTTTTTGTTGTTGTTGTTTATGTATTCATTCATTCATTCAAAATATAATTTCAGAATTTTTTTATTTTTAATTTGATTTTTTTGGTGAAACATTTCTTTGTGAGATTCCCCAGTTCAAGAAACCTATCATATGAGGCTTCCTGAATTCCTGAGTTATTTAACCTAATGACATGCTCTTCTTGAATCTGGAGGCATCAAACAAAGTATCCTACGGTGAGGTCCTGAGGTCTTGATGGAGAAGACATGTGAAGGCAGCTGTAGGACTGGGCTTCCCATGCCCTTTGGGCTGGAGCTGGACATCTCCCACAGGCCAGGCCAGCTTTAAATAGCATGCCTTCCCTCCACAGATATTATTAGTAAGCTAAATGTGCTGTCCAGAGCTTACAATGAGCATACACAAACCCAGGACCTCCTCATGGCCGAACTTCTGTCTTTATAAGCCCAAATTCCTCACTCGCTGACTCCAGCTACTTTTATAGTAAAAGCAAAGCCACACACCGTTTCCCACAATCGTATGCACTGAATGAACACTGGAAGATAAGTGTGTTTCAGTAAGTGTCTTTATGGTCATGGCTGCATCCCAGTGCACGTACAAACATGTACTCCTCTGCTGATGGGAAAGTATATACATTTGGATATGTATGAGAGCATCATGCTACATGATAGCACTGGGCAGAACTGTCTGCAGGTTAGCATTAGCATGGGTTATTGAGGTGACATGGCATTTTCACTCTCCCACAAGATGAATATAATTAATGTTGTCGTTATTTTTAATGCAGTAAATGGTTAAACATTTCTTTGTCTTACGTGGACCTGTTGTTATAAAAGCTCCAGTGTTATTACATTTTTTTAAAATTTGAGCTAAATCTCAAAATTGTCCTGTCGTGTGACTGTCTCACGCATGGTTTAATAAAATACAACTTTTATAAATTAAAAAGAAAAGCATACAAATGTTAACAAAATACCACCGACATAACTGTGCAAGCGTCTATTTTAGTAAATGGCAATCTTTTTTTTTCATCCATATATTTCTGAAAGCATAGGAACTTGATACATTTTGTGTCTGAAAACCATGTCCTCTGGTGTGACACCATATCCGGATTTTAAATCTGTCAATTCCAGAGAAAACTTTAATTAGCTGAAGGACCCCATTCATGATCATGTTTCTGAAGCCCCCTGTGAAGCCCCTGACATGTGCACATGGTCAATTTTTGTCTCAGAATTGTTTAAATATTTAACTTTTTTGGAACCACTACAAAAGTGCTCCTTTGATGTGACACCCCTACATTTTATATATATATAATTTTTATTAAAAACTGTATGTTGAAGTATATAATCATGGAAAATTATGCAAATGTTTCTTGCTAACTGCTAATGACAGGTTAGCTCAGAATAGTAATGTCAGTTAATTGACACAAAAAGCTAAAACGTCCTATGGTGTGACAAAATGTCCACCGGTGTGACCCCTGTACTGTTACACTACAGGGCATAGATGTCACACCAGAAGACAAGGTCTCTTTAAGAAACATTTTAAATAATTCAGTAAGATTACTTTAAATCCTTTTTATTCTTTTTTGATCATTTTCAGTGTTCTTAAATGCAATGATTACATTAAACTATTTTCTGATGTTTTTGCAGAAAACTTGTACTGTTAAATAAAGTGTCATAAAAATAAGATAAAATGTGATAATTTGTTTTTGAAACAAAGAATTGAGGGAGAGAAATTAGTGGAAGAGAGAGGACATGGAAATATAAACAGAAAATTAACAGGGATCCACCAGAAGGGAGGAGATCCTAAGAGAACGATGCAGAAAGTAAATAGAAACAAAATTACACCCTAAAAAGAGTAGCCATATAGTTTATATATATATATATATATATATATATATATATATATATATATATATATATATATATAATAATTCACAACTTAATGAACATAGTTTGAATATCAATCATATTTAGCTGTGCCGCACATGCAATGGAGGGGGCTAGAAGAGTTTCAGTAACATACTAAATGACTAAGAGACTGAATTTTGTTGATGAAAATTATTTTGTTTTGTTTAAAAAAACATGTTGATATTGTTTGTATCAAAATTAAACTTTCTTTCTCCTTTGACATGTTCAAAATTAAATAGGAATACTTTAATAGCTACCATTTCTGTCCTTTAGTGTGACCTAATGTCCTATGGTGTGACACATATAAAAGACCCACAGTTTTGTTTTTTCATCTCAAAATATCTCAAAAACAGTTGAGTATTGCAATAGGGGAGATAGAAATATCACTCATCTTAACATGGTATAATATTCAGCAGTTTTGAGCAAAGTTTGTCTTGTTGTCAAAGTTCGTCTTGAAATTGTCCAACAAGTAATGGGAAAAAATGATGTTAATTATAATTTCATATTAAAGGGGTCATTGGATGCCGATTTTCCACAAGCTGATATGATTCTTTAGGGTCTTAATGAAAAGTCTACAATATACTTTGGTTAAAAATATTCAAAGGTTGTGTAAAACACCCCCCTTTTTACCTTGTCAAAATGAGCTCTGCAAAAATCAACCTATTCTGATGGATTGCTCCTTTAAATGCAAATGAGCTCTGTTCGCCCCGCCCCTCTCTTCTTTCTGTGGAGTGACGAGCTGTGCTCTGAGAGATTGTTTACTTTAGCTGCATTTAGCGCATTTAGCCGCTAAACTTGCTAACTAGCACATTATTAGGAAAGGTGTTTGCAGAGATTCATTAAAAAAACCCTTATACTCACTTCTGCTGTAGGTGAAGCTGGATCACGAATGATTTGCGCGAACATAGACACATTTATGTAGATCGGGAGGCGCATTCCCTTCACAAACAAATGTAATCCACTGCATTTTCAGCAGCTCACATGTTGGGAGTAAATGACGACTAATATGTTTATTATTACATCCAGCAACACAACACCTCGCTCAATCGATATTCTTGTCTAACTTGCATCCCTGCTCCAGCATCGAAACAATGGAGGCTGGACTGTTACAGCTGATTTAGGGTGGGTCTGAGGTAAGACGCTCATGTCAATCAACTATCATGGGAGCGGCCTCTGTCGGTGTGACGCCACACCAACAGGCGTCTGAGAATGGCTCGATTTGAAAACAGAGATATTATTTTTACAGATAAATTAAAAACCACTGCATGAATTTTTATCATTATAGGGTAGATGTGTACATACACTGCCAACACACATAAATGTTCAAACAACATGTAAAAGTGAACTTTGCATCCGATAACCCCTTTAAATAAACAACACTATATGAAAATAAGTGTAAGTGTAAGATAAATCTCTTTCATGCTATTTATATTTTCTCAAAGATCAGACTTCATACTTCATAAATATATGCATTTCCTCTTCAAAAAAATTTTTTTACTGCCTATTTGTCAATTACCCATATATTAATTTTAAAAACATGATTTCTGTCATGACAACTCTAGGAGAGATCAGCATGGTAATGCACATGACAATGTTAATGTGTTTGGTCTTGGTGGAATAGACCTGCTACGCTGCTGCTGCTATGGTAGAGCAAATACCAAGACTTGCTACTGCCAATACATCCATAGACATGTTGCTGTTAGCATGTAGGAAAAACTGTTGCGGCACATATAACGTAAATGAAATAACCCTCAAATATGACATACATGAAATCACCCCATAGCAGATCTATACATGTGGAGCTGGGGAAAGTGGAGGGTTTCTGAAACACGCTGAAACTGCAACAACAAGCCCTAGCTGAGTATCTGAATGCTGAGCAGCGAGCTTATTGGCTGCTGATATGAAAAAGAACCAATCAGCTGCTCCAAGTAAATAATGATGTCACATCCAGGCTTTAAAACCCTTTGATTCTACTTGGTACCTTTAAAATAACAACTCATATGTAAATATGTATATTAAAAACACGTAATTGTTCATTATGAAGAAATTGCAATTGTATCAGCCAACTTTGCACATGTGCAAAGCATGTACATATCATTTCTAAGCTCAGAAAATTCTGACAGTATAGCATCCAGGGAATAGTGGCTTATTATTTTCAGCGTAGTATGACTGGGACACACTAATCCTAATCTCACATATTTGGGATGGATAAAATGCAAATAGGGATGCAGTTAATGACTTAACTGAGCCTGATCATCAAAAGACTGTTAAACCCTTCAAATATTATTACATGTGCTTGAAACAACATAAAAATAATAAATTACAGAATTGGACACTAGCAAGTGTTGGGCAGCAGAAGATCAGGTCGGGGTTTGTCAGCACTAGCGTTGATCTGTTTAGATAGCAAATATGACTTGTGTGTTTGCTAAGTAAATCACCTTGCATAATCTCTCATGCAAATCTGAAATGAAGCCACTGTGAAAGCACATGCATATTTTTAAACCAAAAGTAATTAAAGTCAATAAACCCAGTGAAATAAGTGTGTTGTTTAACAGCTCATTATGACTGAAGTGAACGCTCCTGTCTCAACACATGACACTGACCTTGGCAAAGCGAGGTGCTTGTTCATGCGCCACTGAATAAATGATATGAAGACAGTCGTGTGTGAGACAGTGATATAATGCAGTCAGCTGCATCTGCTCACCACACACTAAACCAGCACAGACAATCAAACAAACATCAGTCATCATGCCAATGCAAATGTGTCGTGACATTCTGACACTTCCCACAGATACAGGCGTCCCGTTATGGCACAGCAGATGAAACACACTAATGCTCAACAAAGACCTTAATAAGAAAATATTACGTGTAATATAAAGAATTCATTGCTAGTTCATTAACCTAAACTTTTTTTTACGGCTGCCAACTTGTGCATTTATATAGACTCTGTACTGCATTTATATGCTAATTTACATAACTATTGTCTTCTAATACAATTTTGTCTCATTTCATGTCATCGCAATTTGCATGCAGTTTGAGCATTTCTTGGCAAGCCATGTTAATGAAAGCCTTTCAATGAAGCTCAAAGCCATTATGGGCTTATGTTCTCACAACTCTAACATATAAAATGATTATGCATGAAAGCATTCATAATGATGATGTTAAGTGATTTTAGCTGAAAACATCTCTCACACAACTGAAGTAAAAAAAAAAAAAATCTGTAACAAGTGGCCTGGAATCAGTTGTGTTCACCTCTTAGATGACTGTAACCAGTGTTTGGAACTAGTTTTGCTTTAGGACCCACATTTACTTTGGATATCAAGTGGCGATCCTACACAATCAACAACCAAAAACTGTTAATCATACAAATCTGAATCGCAATCAGCAGCATTTGCATGTGGCAGAGTGTGATAGCTGGCAAACCCTAATTGTCTTTCCCTGCCATACCCTAATTGATTGCAAAAAATTGTGGTTTTCACGATAGCCTCTCCATGTTGGCTTCTATCTCCCTTTTAAAGGGATAGTTTACCCAAAAATGAAAATTACCCCATGATTTACTCACCCTCAAGCCATCCTAGGTGTATATGAGTTTCGTCTTTTAGAGAAAGAGAACCAAGTTTTGTTTACAGCAAAGGCAAACCACTCTACTCTATTTCAAAATCCTCCACCATTTTTCTTTACAAATCCTGGTTTTGTACTTCTAATTTGTGATCATTGTTTTATTTTGTTCTCTCCACTGTGCTTCCACGCTCTCCACCACATTTGCCTACAGTACGTCATCCGCTGGAATGCCACTCTCTCATGAACGAGCGTACGACAGATAGCAGAAGCTAGAGATTACAGTTTATAAAGTTTTAAATATAGATACTTTTCTTACAAAAATGCACTGATTCACTTTAGAAGGCCTTTATTAACCCCCTGGATCCATGTGGAGTACTTGTCCATCCAACTTTATCTATCCAACCCCATACACTACCAAAGCTTGGTAACTTACACATAACTCCTATTGTATTCATCCGAAAGAAGAATGTCATATATACTTATATGAGTCATATATACTATATATGAGTAGTTTTTAAAACAGAAATTATGTTTTTAAAATTAATATATGGGTAGTTGACAAATAGGCAGTAAAAATGCTTATTTTGTAAAAGACAATTTTTGAAGAAGAAATGCATATATTTATGTTGTGTAAAGTCTGATCTTTAAGAAATATAAAGTGTCCCTAACTTCGTCAGCTCTTTCATTGTTTTTTGTTTGTTTGTTTGTTTGTTTGTTTTTTTTTTTACATTTTAACTGAACAGTACCATACATTTGTCCTGTGGTGTGACATAGCACAAATAAAAAAAAAAAAATCTTAATAATATATAAACAGCATGAGAGATATTCATTTTCATTGTTAGACACTTACTTTATTATTTATTGAATATTTGAGATTATAATTAAAATAATTTCTTTTTCCCCATGACATGGAGAATTTCAAGACAAACTTTAACAAGACAAACTTTGCTATCATCCATTCAAAACTGCTTAAAATTATACCAATTTATGATAAGTGATATTTATATATCCCCTGCTGCAATACTCAACCCTTTTTTAAAGATATTTTGAGATTAAAACAAATCTGTGGTTCTTTTGTGTCACACCATAGGACATTACGTCACACTAAAGGACAGAAATGGTAGTTAATAAAGTATTTCTATTTAATTTCGACATGTCAAAGAAGAAAGAGAAAGTTTAATTTTGACACAATACCAACATGTTTAAAAGAAAAAAAAAAAAATTATCAACAAAATTCTGTCTCTTAGTCAATCAATATGTTATTGAAACTCTTCTAGCCCCCCGACTAAACAAATCTTTTTTATTTATTTAAAATACTTCTTAAAGAGACCTTGTCCTCTGGTGTGACATCTTTGTCATGTGGTGTGACAATGCAGGCGTCACACCGGAGGACATTATCTGTCACACCATAGGATGTTTCAGCCTTTTATGTCAATTAATAACCTTGCTATTCCAAGCTGACCTGTCATTAGTGGTTAGCAAGACACATTTGCATAATTTTCCATGATTCTGAAGTTTAACATACAAAAAATGTAATTTAGGGGTGTCACACCAAAAGATAACACAATGTAACACTTTAGTGGTTCCAAAAAAAGTTAAATATTTAAACAATTCTGAGACAAAAATTGACCATGTGCATATGTCATGAGCTTGACAGGGGGCTTCAGTAACATGATCATGAATGGGGTCCTTCAACTAATTCAAGTTTTCTCTGGAATTGACCGATTCAAAATGAGGATATGGTGTCAAACCATAGGACTTTTTCTAATCAAGTTCCTACGTTTTCAGAAATATATGGATAAATAAAATTATTGCCATTTACTAAAACAGACACTTGTACAATTATGCCGGAAGGTATTTATCAAAATTTTGAAGTTTTTATTTTTAATTTATAAAAGTTGTAATTTATTGAACCATGCTTGAGACAGTCACCCCATAGGACAATTTTGAGATTTGGCTCAAAAATATAAAAAACATTGAATAACACTGCTGCTTTTATAACAACAGGTCCATGTAGGACAAAGAAACAATTTACTGGATTTTAAATAACAACAATATTACCTTATGGGACAGTGAAAATGCCATGTAACATCAACAAACCCATATGCATTTAGTATTGTCTTTTTCCGGTTGTCTCCGACCTGACCCGGTCAGACCTGTGATCAACAGTTGAGAACCCCTGAATAGAGAAGATCTTCTGAGACGCCTGTAGATTCACACTGCCCCCTTCTGAACGTCCTTATCCATAAACCCACACTCTTGTCCACTCTGTAATGGACCATTAGTGGGCTACACCTTTAACGGACTCCTGTTGGCTCTTGATATTAAGTCTCAGCAGGTTTCTGAAGGCATTAACATTGGGAGAAAAGTCTACTTGGCGAGAAACGAGACAAACAAGAGAACATACGAGACTGAGGGAGGCTCAGTGGTCACACACGTTCTGCTCTGGGTCAGGACGGCAGCATGGGTACAAGGGTCTTCTCCAATACCTCAGGATGGTGATGTCCTGGACAGAGAGTACTGGCAGCTGCTTTGGCTAGGGCTGCTCGACGACATCTGGACGCTTCTGTACAAACAAACTCCTGTCTAACTTTGACTATTCATTAGGTGCAGGAGCACTGCAGCTGTCTCAGGAACGAGTCATTATAACAGAGTCCAACCACCTGCTACATCAATATTGGCCCTCAGATGCTCATTTAATTAGCCAGAATCAAACGCACCCCATGAGAGAGGCTCCTGACTGCAGCACGGCGGTCCTACGGCTGCCTGCTCCAAAAACACTTTCATACATCACAGGAGCCAGTGTCCGCCGGCCAGAAAGAGCCACCTCACTAAAGTCTGCTGGGTTGCAGCTCATCTGCATTGTAGTGTGGTGCTAAACAATGACACGTTTAATGAATAAAAGTTTCAGACTTACTTAAAGTTGCCTCTTCCTCGTTTTCTTTGACGCAAACTCGTCGATGTCCTCGTAATCCATGGAAACTGTTAAAGTGTTCTCTATGGCAAGCAGCGCAAAGTCGTTCAGCTTGTGTTGTCATTGAAGAGCGAATGTAGCTTTTCAATCGCTTTAGAACAGAAAAAGACCGTTCTCCTGAACAGTTTGAAATGGGTCGAGTCAAGTACACATTGGGGAAGATGTCCTTCAGGCCAAGCTCTCCGAGTTTTTTCAGCATTGCTACAGGTGATGTCCCAAAGCCCGCACTGGACACGATAGTGGTCACGAAAGTTCTCATCCAGGTCATGAGGATAGTGCCTTCTCAAATTATCTGCAGCCAAGCGAATGTCATTTTAGCTCATTGACTGGAATTTTGACAAAAATCCGAATTTTCCGTCCAGTAATGTATAAGCTTCATTATGCCGATGCAGCTCAGCAACAAGACAGTCGCATATGGTGTAATAGTGTCCTATCGTTTAGTTCATGCTGAAAAGAAATTGTACAGCATTTGAACGAATCTAAAAAACTATGTTGCGGAGTGCAATTTCAATGATCCAACCAAATTCAGAGAATAGGCCTGAAGTCCAGAATATCTGCCAGCCATGTTATTAGCATAGTTGTAGCTTTGGCCTGGGATGATCCATCAACTCAATGTTATGTTCTTCTTTGGCCAACATAAGCACGTTTGCCATGCGTTCTGCAGTATGGCTGTGTATTGGAATGAACTGCAGAAAACGTTCCTAAGGATCGCCACTGTCCTGTTTGATGTAGTGAATGATTAGAGCTAATTGGTCGTTGTGGGTGACGTCTGGAGTAGAATCCACAATCACAAGCCGGGTTTCCATCCAAAGTTGTGAATTTAACTTATGTGGAAAATTGGAATATCTCATAAACATTTGCGAACAAGCACCGTTTCCATCCAACGAGTCAAAGAGAACAAAATCATCACTTCCTGATAAACTGGCACTAAATCACTAAGTAAAGTAGGAGAAACCACTGAATATGGTAATTTTCATATCTAATACATTGCTTGCGCCTCAGAGCGAGCAGATAAAACAAAATAAATGCGGTCATTGCTTTCGGTAGTGGATGCCTGCTATTTGAGAACGCAGTCGTATAAGACAGTTCTGGGAGGCAATTATACAGTAATACTTTGATGACAGACTTTGCTCGGGCATTTTAGAATGACCATAACAATATTTCAGATGCTGTGAAACGAGATCGGTCTGCTGGTTAGTCAGGTTTTGGCGTTCCATAGCGCAAAGTCACATGACTTTTTTGAAGCGCATAGAGGAATTTATTCGGCAAATCCGTTTCCATCTTCCATTATTCGCATTAAACCTTTTTCGCACAAGTCAAAAACCACCTCAAGATAGCATAAAAACTTTTTTGCGAATTAAGGGAGTTTTATTTGCAGTTTGCCGTTTCCATCCTTCGTTTCTGATCCGATACTTCAAAATGTGCATTAAAACAGAGTGATGGAAACATAGCTAGAGAGAAATACTTTGCGCTTCTAATTTCACCCAAAATAACTTGCAAAACTTTGTCAGCCATGACACGAATGAAGTCATCGCACGTTGTAGAAGACAGATAGTTTGTAATATACCATACTTGGTAAGAACTAGAAAAAACTGGGTCAAATTCGCTCATCAACTCAAGGCATCCCAAAAAATTACCATTTCTCGGTGAGGCGAGCTGTTCGTTCTCACCACGAAAAGGCAGAGAGGCTAGAAATTTTACTGTGGCAATTATGCGCTTTAGTATATTATGCCAGTATGCCTGTTGCGCAAGGACATCCTTTGCAAGACTGGAGTCAATTCGAGCATCTGAACGAGCTAGTACTGCACTGATATGTTCCGCTGACTCTTCATGTTCTGATAAGCGACCTGATATATTCTTCCAGTCGCTGTATCCTGAAGTAAAGGCTGTCTCTCTTTTTGAAAACAGTTTACAGTAGCAGTAGACAGATCTGTTTGAAGGGGAGTACACTAACCATTGCCTTAGATGAACCTCTCCATTTGTCATCCGTCTGTAGAAGTGCTCCCTTGTTAAACTCCTGCTGACAGATCCATATTTCCAAACTGACGCAGAGAAGTCTCTGATATTTTGATCAGGTTTGTTGAAGCAAAAATAGTCCCGAACATGTTAATTCGCTAGCCATTCTGCAGGGTCAGATGAATAACTTACCAAGCTTTCAGTGCCTGTCAGTGTAGCAGTTTCTGACATTTCTGGTATGGACATGACGGGCTGAGCAGGTGACGTCGAATCAACCGTAATGAGTTCTTCTAATTCTTCATTGTTATTTTCAGCTTTTTTCCACAATGAAACAAACCACTCCATGGCTTCTCTTTGTCATTTTCTAATATTCTTTTTTAAATTGCTAAATTGCAAGCACGTGCTTAGAATGCCTATACATAAATCCGGCCCTGGTGTGATGGGACGCTGACTATGTTTTGAGATTCAAATGTTTGGACACACTAGGCAGCTCTCTAAGCTTTTCAGGTTGAACACACCCAGAATTATGTCTAGGTAGGCTGCTTACTAGGTTCCGAGACACTTCTTTCCCAGGCCTTTTTCAATCTCCTGGGTTTATGATTTGTGAAGCACGCTAATTTGTAGTCCTGCAGTGTGCCATATAATATTTGCATACAGCAGCACAAGACTTACTGTAGTTTGTATGAGCTCTTTTTTCAGCATTCTTGACTAAAACAACTGTTGGATGAAATATTCTCTCTCTCTACAGCCTCTAGGTGTGAGTCTAAAGAAAGATAGAATCACAGATAAAGCACAGAGATGTGCCCTTTGTCTGATTGGAATAATCTCCTTAAATTTCACTCCTGTAAGATCTTCGTTCATCTTTGGATCACAAATCAAGATGTTTTTGATGAAATCCAAGAGCTTTCGGACCCTGCATAGACAGCAACGCAACTACCACGTTCAAGGCCCAGAAAGGTGGGAAGGACATTGTTAAAATAGTCCATGTGACATCAGTAGTTTAACCTTAATTTATGAAGCTACAATTTCTTTGTGAGCAAAGAAACCAAAAATAACAACTCCACTGTGTGCTCATGAGAGTACCACGATGCATGCGGTTCAGTTAAAGGGACTTTCAGAGCTGATGTTTGCTTGATGATGAACATGATGTTTCATTTCATTCTGATGAACATTTTTGTTAGTTGCACAATGGAAGAATTAAACCATATACAGTACATGTATGTATGTATACTATGACCATGTACAGTACAGTTTTACCCAAAAGTTTGGGAACCCCTAGCAGAATCTGTGAAAATGTGAATAATTTTAACAAAATAAGAAAGATCATACAAAATGCATGTTATTTGTTATTTAGTACTGTTCTGAGTAAGATATTTTACATAAAAGATGTTTACATATAGTCCACAAGACAAAAAGGAATAGCTGAAATTATTATACCCCCTGAAAAAGTTTGTGAACCCTTGGTTTATTACTTCTGTGCGTGGTTACCTGGATAATCTACGACTGTTTTTTTTTTTTTTTTTGTGATGGTTGTTCATGAGTCCCTTGTTTGTTCTGAACAGTTAAACTTCTTCAGACAAATCATCTAGGTCCTGCAGATTCTTCAGTTTTCCAGCATCTTTTGCATATTTGAACCCTTTCCAGCAGTGACTGTATGATTTTGAGATCCATCTTTTCACACTGAGGACAGTTGAAGGACTCAAATTTTGAGATCCATCTTTTCACACTAAGGACAACTGAGGGACTCAATTCAAACTTTTGCCGGGGTTTATTTTAATAATTTCAGAATTTTTTTTTTTTTTTTTTTTGGTCTTGTGGACTGTAAACACCTTTCAGGTAAAATATCTTACTCAGGACAGTACTAAATAAAAAATAGCATGCACTTTGTATGATCTCTCCTATTTTGTTAACATTTTTCACGTTTCCAGCAAGGGGTTCCCAAACTTTTGCATAAAACTGTATGTCAGCCTCCACTAAAGATTATTGTTGACCCATCCAAACATCATAAAACCAGCAAAAAAACTGCTGAAGCTTGAGAAAAATCTGTTTTAACAAGACTAGGCATTATTCAACTCTACCACATCCATAAAGGCCATGAATACCAATAGGCCACAGTGCAAACATGCCAGGCTTTGCCTACAGAAAATCCATGTTTTTCCACCAAAGCGTGCAGAAATAGTTGGGTCTGAATAACTGAATCAATGAGAGGAAGCTGATGGCCTTTTGAAAGCAAGCGCTGTTTGTTTGGTCCCTGAACAGACTGAAGGGAAATCTTTTTGAGAAACAAATCAATACGTATAATTGCAATATCTCCCTTGCTGATATTGTTTGCCTATTTTAATTAGAGGTCATTCATTTCTCACCAAACAACCAAACTATTTCAAGAATAAAGTAAGCTTAAAGTCATTAGCATTGACAACACTGAGATTACTGCCATATCGAACTCTGTCACATCTAGTTTGGTTATTTAAAATCTGAATAATTATATAGACTTATCAACAGTATAGAGTTACTGAAGCAACTAGACAAACAGACAGAGAGATAGATAGATTTAATTCAAATTATGATGTGATCAGATGTGATATTGGCCTGAGATTAGAGAACCAATGCATTAGATAATTCATGATGAGGATGCAACCAATAACGGGACAGGATCAGCGTGACTATACGCGATAGAGTTGCAGCTATTGTTCATCGGCCTGTAGCTCGCTCTGTTGGCCAATACGTCATGACTCATTGTGTCGCATCTTTGTATGACTCTGCCAAACGTGCTCATTTTCCAGTGCTCAAGAGGTCATTCCAATGGAAACCATTGACTTACAGAACAATGCATCGTGGGAAACTCACAGAGCTTCAGTCAGCAGGGAGATGAACAAACTAACATTTCCTACATTTTACAATGGCACTTGCTGCTTTCCATATCTTAGCTCACATCTGTACACATTTGGTTAGAATGAACCAACAAAAAGTGTCATGATTTATGTGAATGATCAGAACTGATATGAGTGATGCCTTGATTCATGATATTATAATATCAACAGACTATAACTATGTTTATATATGATGATCCTTCATTAATGTAACCCTATCAGGTCCCACCAAAAATTATTTGAAATTAAGTTAATATCACCCAATGGTAAAACAAAGAAGCTAAAGTCCTTCCCACAATTACATGTATGAAGTAATCATATCTGACTCTTTGCATTAATTTCAGCTATTTTAATCTCTTTTAGTGGAGCCAGGATGTGGTTTGAAAGCATTCTGGCCTCTCAGTTCATTCATGCTTTAAAAGTGTATTGTCTGTTATTCATTATTAAACACTTGATTTGTCAGTATTTAATAGTGGAAATTATATTTTACACATTATTTTTCTACATGAAGGTGTTGTTAAAGAAAAAAGGAGCTCTGAACACATTGAACACATTCATGCAGAATAATTCTTTCATACATTAAGGGTTTTTTTTGTTCAGTTCGGCATTCAGGAATCAGTGATGGTGGTGTGAATGCAGCCATTTCTCTCTGGTGGCTATGGTCAGATAGAAAGAGGATGGTGAGTCCACAATGTGTGGACAGGAAGTGATCGCTTAGTGAGTAATCAGGGATGAGATGTCACAAGTCGATGACTCTCACAGTCTCAGACACTGAGAAAACCAGATGACATTTATACTGTACATTTCACAGAATCATACATGGCCAGTGTGACGTCACATAGACATTCAGTTATTTACAGTAGCAGAGACAGTTCACAGAACAAAGTCCCGGGACAGTAATTACTGTCAAACATATTAGATTAAAGCGAGTGGACAAGTCATTTATGTGCATCATTAGACAGACTTCAGCAAAAATGAGCTCAGACCTCACACGTTGTCTGGTCTGGAATCTGGCAATTCATTGTAAGATCATGCATGTAAACACACTCAAACCCATGTGAAAATACAGTTAAAGCAAGAATAGACCAATGTGTTTCATAATCTTTCTACTGTTGTTTTCTACTGTATGCTCCTGTAGCTTCAGCAGCTGTCAGTGGATGATGTCTGTATTGTTTTGAGCTTTGTGTGGGCCTAAATATATTTTCTGTTTTCGAATGCCAGATCAGGTGTTTCATAAAGCATTGCTCTCCAGCATTGCGCAGTTGCGACTAACGCTGGTGATCATTGGTGATACCTGATTTAACTCAATTCAGCATGCTGTCATTTTTGAGGCGATACAAAAACTTAGGATTGCTGACAGACTTTGCAGTCCCAGAATATATCTCTACACTTTATATAACTACATCTTCAATACAAAACCTCAGTATAAACTATAAAGGTCATTGATGTTCTGATTCAATAGACAGAACAGTGTAGTTTACTGTAGACATAATATACATTTGGACATACCAACAGGGTAACAACTGAATTAAAAGATGAGACAACAACAAATCACACAAAGACAAATCAGTCAAGCATTTCATCTGTTACAACCCTTGTTGTTATGGAGTGCATTAGTGCTGCCCACTTTTTTCAGTGGTGTTGATTCCAGTATTTTTTTCATTCATTTTTTCCCAAAAGGATTTTAAAAAATGCCTTTGTTAAAGCAAGATAAGCCATGAACCAAACCAAACAGCTACAAGGAAAATCACAATATTACAAATACGATACAAATACAAATACGAAAATATCGATACACGTGAGTATCGCAATATTTTGTTTGGCCATACTGTATGGATTCTCAAAACGGAATATTGATATTTAAAAAAAAAAAGAAATCATGCAAGATTCATGGCAGATGCTTCGTTTTGAGTTTATATTCGCTAGATGGCAGTCTTATCTCTGAACTTAAACAGTAACAAGAAATATTAGCATAAAGGCACGCCACTAATGTTATCGTTAAAATAGTTGTCGTTAAAATAACCGCGCGGCGGTTCCGCGGCTTGCCGCGTCCCGTGTGAAAGGGTCTTCGCGACGGGCGGTGTGGTAGCTTTCTCTCGCTTTCTCTCGTGGTTGGGGCGTTTTGTGCAGTTGCCGATTCCACGCGGAACTGAAATCTTGTGAAACTCGTGAAATTCTCAGAACCAAAAGGTTCTAAGAGTATTCAATACATGTATTTTTTGTTTGTTTGTTTGTTTGTTTGTTTGTTTCTTGTTTTACAATTATTTTGTTTTCTTTAGGATTCCTGCAAGCACTTTATTTCTCATTGATATTAAGCAGATTTTATTTTCATTTACAATTTTATTTTCCCCCTGTACTCATACTGCACAAAAATTCAATAAGAATGTTACAGGAACTGATCTTTTTAACTTTTTGAACTGAACTTTTTGCTAATGTTTGCATATGGTGGTGTGTACAGCTTTCCTTAAAGTGTATCCTATTTTTAAAATAAGAAATATCCCAATATATCGCCTTATTTACAGTATCACAGTGTATCGCAACATATCGTATCGCAACCCCTGTATCGTGATACGTATCATATCGCCAGATTCTTGGCAATACACAGCCCTATTATTAAGTCAGAATTGTGAAATAAACTCACAATTCTGAGAAAGTATCAATCTTTTTTACCCCCTCAGAATTAGACAATTGCAAGTTTATATCTCACAATTCTGAGAAAAAAAAAGAATTATGAGATAAACTCACCACTGCAAGAAAAAAGTTCAAATTGCGAGTTCATATACAGTTCTGAGGAAAAAAGTCAGAATTGTAAGTTTAAAAAAAAGTCAGCAATTCTGAGTTTTACTTCCAGAACCAGAGTGTTGCACTCTATAGCCTGTACGTCATGTGTGTTTCATAGAAGGCAGAAGTTATAAAGAATCTTGTGTTTATCCACAAAGGTTCAATCTTGGGTAATGCACTTGTATCCTGTGAGACATTTTGATGGTGTGGGATATGAGTGATATCACACTGACTTTATCTGGATTGATGCACAAGCGTTGTGTTCCTGCAGTGATGTGATGTGCAGTGCTGTAGTGCCGTGTATGTCCAGCACTCAGTTGTGTGTGGATGTTGGGTCATAGAGATCATGTGTAAACATTGTGGGAAAAGGCTGATCATTGATGTTTGTCCTTGGGATTTCATACATACACTCAAGAGCTCTGGAAAATCTCTGCTTATTTTTCATAGCATGGCTCATTTCTGCTCTGTTTGTACACCCACACCATCTTCACGAATATGGGATTATTCAGCAACAAGCACTCAGCGTTTGAAACCATTTTATGAGGTGTCTGTCACTACTGTTTTGCTTGCATAAAAACTGATGAAATATTTATTTTTTTGTACATTTTACATTGTATTGAAAGTTTCTGCATGTAATTACATTGAATGTAGCCCATCCATAAACCGACCTATCTCTCGGTCTCAACTGCAAAAGATGCGAATCTAGAAAGTATGTTGTACACAGTATGCAATGCTACACGACATTAAATAAATAAAATGTGTCAGTGGCAACATTTCTGCAAAATGACATTACTGTGGTTCTTGTAGGTTTTTTACTTTCATAGTAAATTGTCCAGTAAATGGCACTAAAAATGCATTCAATTTCAAGAAAAGCTCTATAGTTAACTTTATAGAAAGAAGAAATAAGAAATATTGATTTCTTGATTTTAATTGATTCTCATTTTTAAACAATGTCACGTCACATTTACCTTTATTAAAAAAAAAAAAAAAACATTCAGTAACCATAAACTCATTGGTCAGCTAGAAAAAATTAACTCTAGAGAGCAGAATTTGCTAAATATATGCACCATCATTTTATAGTTTACAGTTCTTATATTTAATTAACGTTTAATTTTAACTCCCAATATTAGTACCAGCTGAATCTCATGTACTGTAAATTTTACAGCATTAGGTAATTGAGTGCTCTGTTGATTATTCTGACAAATAATCGAGTAATCAGATAATTATAATTATTATTATTATTTGTAGTAATAAAAATAGACCTAAGTGAACAATAGCCTTTAAAATGACATAAAATACAATAGCAATGAGGCAATAATAATTAGTTCAAATAAAGTATCAAAAGCAAGTAATCATATGGTTTTATTGAACAAAACTGTTAAAATACATAATGTATTATAAACAATAGAGCTAATGTACATTAGAGCTTAAGATCTTTGCCCGAACCCGATGAAACCCGACGGGACCCGACGGGTTCGGGCTTAATTTATATCATTTTACACGGGCTCGGGCCGGGTTCGGGCCTGCGCATCGGCTTGCACGGGAAAATGAGCGGTCATGTGATGCGTTTCGATTAGCGCGAGAAAGATGCGAAAATTGATGCTGAGGAGGTGAAACGGAGGCTTGCCTCTGGTGATTACGTTTTGACAAATTAGCCAGATCAGTACTATGCATCCCGGCCTGTCACAGTAGCAGTGAAAGGGTGTTCAGCTGCTGGACGCACCAGTGAGCGCAGGACCGCGCTGAAACTACAGTGGATTCAATCATTTTCCTCCACAAAAATATGTAGCCTAATCTTGGTGAGTAAAGGTTTTTCAAATATAACTAAATATTAATTGAGTCTTAAATGCATAATATAGACAGAGTATATAGGCTAATGTTGCCATTATTCTTTTATTACATTTCAGATGCTATTCACCGTCGCGTTGAGGCCGGACTGTGGAGAGAAGTGGCGAAGCAAATCCCGCGGAGCCTTTATCTTAATTTCGTTATTGCCAAATACCCATCTTAATTTAGAACTTATCTTAATTTAATTTGTTAAAGTTGACTCATTTTTATTGGCGAGTTGGTCGATTTAAAGGCTAAGTGTATGCCTATTTAGAGTGCTAAGATGTTACGATGTTACAGACGACTTAGTTTATTTCTTTGTTCCAACTTCCAAGTGGCCTATAGCCTACGTTAGTCATTAATAAATTGTTAAAACATGTATAAATGACTCATTCTTGACAAAAGCCAAAAGAGCTGTGTGCTTGCGCACATTTAAATAATGTCGGGCTGTAAACGGTTCGGGCTTTTAAAAAGCTGCCAATCAAAATATACTTGTCGGGCTCGGGCCCTGTCGGGCCTAACTTTTAAGGCCCGATTACAGCTCTAATGTACATTAGGGAATTATAACAAATGACTGCAGATGCCGCCAACGGTCTGACAGTTTTTTTTTTTATGCCTTACCGCGCGATTTAATCCATGTTTAATATTGACTCAACAACATTTCATAAATATGTCCACTTAATTTTTAATATCTGGCAATTTCTTTACAGTAGAAAAGCTACAGCCTCAGTTTCTTGCATATGTGGACATCGAAACGTGTAAACTCATAATGAGGGTTTAAACATTTATTAAGATCAGTTAGCATTTTGAGAAAGCTATTGATGTATTCTCCTGTTTTTGCTTGGGTTTATAAATGATTTACCTTACAAATCTGATGAAATAGCGCACGTTGCGTACCCAGATGAACGTTATAATAAACCCAAACTTACAACAACATACAGAGATGGAGTTTGAGAAGCTCCACAAATGTAAATTGTAACAGTTTGTGTAGCAGCCTTTACTGTGAATGGAGCCACTCTGAGATGCAGGTATGTAAATAAAGTGCATATATTAACTGCATCGCATATAGTTATTTAATTGAATCGTAGCGATTGTGAATTCTTAATAGCATTATGCTTTAATATGATTTTTAAATGGGTTTTAATATGTGGAATGCTCCACTTCCGGTATTCTGCCGATCACTGGTCAAGGGGCAAAATGCAATCGAGTTTTTTTTTTTTTTTTTTTTTTTAATCGAACACTCAAATAGAACCGAGCAAATCGTTGCAGCCCTACTGATATCAATCCAAAACAATGAAATCCGAATCAAATGACAAGTTTGTGAATAGAAATTTCGAAAATCGAATCGTGAAATTTGTCAATTCCCAGCCCTATCATGCACTATGATAACTTTTTTGAGCTCATAAAAACGTATTGTGCAAGAACCTATGAAAATAAATATTTTTTTTATTCATCAATAATCTACCCCTGTAATCATGACTTGTGTGAAAAGGAACAAAAGTTGTTGGTGTTTTACAACCACCAGTGTGCATTTCAGCTGAAAACTGCAGTGAATTGTGTATATATAGGCATATATTTTGGAGTTTTGCAAAAATGTATCTGGAGTCACCCTACTATAGGTTGCCTAAAATAAAGTTGGAGCAAAACTTTAAACACAAGTGTGCTTATCTACTTCAAACTTTGAGTGTTTCCCATCAGTATTCACTCTTTCTACTTCTACTTCTTGAGTCAAGATACATCAAAGTGGTCCAGTGTACTTTTGTCAGAATGATGAATTGTAATTCTGACTCTTGTTTTATAATGTTATGCTAAAACAACCATCATTAATTATTAACAAGGACTTTTAGGTTTAATGTAAATGTAATGCTAATATACACCTGAAAAGTACACTGCCAACAAATAAGCAAAAATCAGCCTGATCGCTCAAATACAGTATAGTGTGAATCAAACTAATGCATACTAATCATTCGGAATTTAAATGAATTCTGCTTTGATTACATTTGGCTACATGACACAAAGGAACAGCTGAATGACTCTCTTGGTAATATTAAATATAACCTAGCAGAACACCGTGCTGTACTGCCAATAAAGATGAAGCAGTGCATTTAAAGGACGTGTTCATCGTGTCAAATTAAGACATGGTTCACTTCATTATGCATTATGTAAACAAGCACTCCATTTCAAGAGGACAACAAGCTTCCAGATCTAAATATTTAAGCCTAAAATACACCAATCCACCATAATAGAAAAGCATCATAAATTCTAGAATATTCTAGAAATGCCATTGTTGTTTGGACATGTACAAGTACTTTTAATGCTATGCTATAGAGCAAACCTGAGCACATTACACAGTATTTCTGAGGGTGGGTTTCTTTATGAAAGTCAGCATAATTTCTGTAATCACATCTTGATCCAACAGCAGGTCATGCTGTCACTCTCTACAGTCCACAATGACTACATGCCATTGAACAAACTATTACAGGCTTTTTTAAATGAATGAGTAAATCAATTAGGAAATGCAATAATTCATGACAGCAAAAATTGTGAAAAGTTAACGGTTTTCCAGGTGGCAAAACAATGTTTTGTAAGTAGCAGAAATATTATTTTTGTTCCTGCAGCCCAAACATTAGAGCATGGTGCAACTCCAAGGTCATGGGTTCAGTTCCCAGAAAATGTATGAACTGATGAAATGCACCTATAACCAGGAAATGCAACGCAAGTTGCTTTTTGATAAGAATGTATACCAAATGTTCTGATATTTATGAAATAATATTGTCCTGAAAACACCACTGTTGAAACTTTTAGCACTCTCTCTCTTTCAGTTTAAAGAACATGCAAAATCACAAAGAGAAATTTTGCCTAATATACAAGCGTATCCCACTCTTGTAAAACTTAGTACAGTGAAAGAATGGTAATTCCTTCAGTTCACTGCTTGTTCATACCTATACCTCGACCCAAAATATGGGACAATATATCTGAACAGATGTAGCCTAATAGGTGGACCACTTAAGAAATAAAATGAAACGGAGCAGCTCATGCATGCGACTGTCATCAACTCTTGTGAAAGAGTGGAAGCCCTCCATCATCTCATCACATTAGTAAAAATTAAATATTAGAGCCAGCTTGATTTATGATAAATATATTATGTTGATTTTAAAACACTGTTTCGTCGAGGACCCATTCCACTGTGAAACATCCGCAATGTTGTTCTTATTCCCACAACGAAAACACAGCAAATAAACACTGCCATGAAAACAGATAAACCCATAAACTTAGTCATAGTGTAGCTCGTCTGCAGATATTTACATACTGTATTGCTGACTTTATTCACTGAACGTAAATCTCAGCCGTCTCAACTTATATTTAGCCTCGAACAGCTATTTTCTGCCTCTTGAATGTACTCGTGAGGGTTTGTATTCGTCTCTTATGATGCTCGATCACCTTGCGCGCGCTGTCTCTCTCTCCCTCTCTCTCAGAGGAGCATCAGTGTGTCTCAGCATTACGCCAATGCTGTCAACAATTATATGATCGCAGCAGCGAGAATTACGCGTCGGTTGCGGTAAAGCCATATAAACTTACCTCGTTTGGTCCTCTGGCGTGTGTTTGGAGCTCCAGCGCATTGAGTTTGCTGGAGATCCGGGGGCTGAGAGTAGATTGAAGTGACTGAGATTTTTCCATTACGTCTCTTATATGTTACCCCGAGGGGGAAAGCAAGCAGCTCTCACTACACATGGCGAAGTTTTCATTCATTCACAGAGACAAATGCCCTTCATCTGTGAGCAGTGTGAATTGCACCCACTCCCTCCTAAAACACCTAAAGAGAACAACATTGCTGTCCTAAAAGGTACGCGCTAAACGTGTTGGGATTTGCATATTAGTTACACGATGATTTCCACATATTAGACAGCGTTTCGCTAACTGCTAGAGTTAGATGTTCGCATCTTTAGCGCTAATCTGAACAGGCAACCATAGCAACAGTGCGCTGTTTGAACGCAATCCGTAGTGATTTTAACGGGCGGTACATTTACTAAACTCAAGTAGTCAACTTGTTTGTCCCCATCATGTAACATTTTGGCAAAAGCTGGGTGAACTACTTATCATTTGTAGTCGGTTACTGATTCCGACGTGACAAAAGAATTTGCTCCAATAAATAGTAAATGTGCTATTAACTTATTACCTTAAAATCTTACGAGGTACTTTAAGTAAATATATTAAAAGAAAAAGGTTCAGATGACGACAAAAGTTTGGGAATCCCTGCATTACATATAAATAAGAAATAACATGAATTTTAATGTGTTTAAAAAGTAAAAGCCTTTTAAAGACTTGTGTGAATATGTAATCATGTAATCAATAAAAAGTAACTGTAGTCTGATTACAAGTATTTTAAAATGTAATGTAATTACAAGTACTTAATTTCTGGAATCTGATTACATAATCCAGATTACATGTAATCAGTTACTACCCAACACTGTATGTTGAATAATATATTAAAATCACATGGATACTTTAATCACAACTAACATGTTGTGAACATACTGGTGAATTTTAAATCATTTAAATGATTTGACTAAGTTATAGTTACAGTTATATATAAATATTCCAAGCAAGTATTTCATTTTTAAGTATATCATTCATGTTTTACCAGTGACTATTTTGGAGTTCCCTTAAAATATCAGGTTCAAAATCATTTATTGTTAGGCTAATGGCTTCTGTTTCTTTACAGCATGAACAAATGCTGTGGTAAATTTATGACAGTGAGTTACACTCACTTAATTAATTGTAAAAAAAAAAAACAAAAAAAAAAAAAAAAAACAACACACACGTTGTTGAGTCAACTTAAAATAATTTGTTACCCTGCTGCCTTAAAATTAAGTTCAGTAAGCTCAAATAAATTTAGTCAGCTTGAAATGTTAAGTTCTACTAAGACACAACTTAGACTAAACTAAAAATTTGGTTTGTTAAACTTAATAGCTGGGCTTGTTACCCAGCTGCCTTAAAATTTTAAGTTGAATCAACAAATATATACATTGTCACTTAACATTTCAAGTTGACTAAACTTGACTTAACTTGACTAAATTTTTAAAGGCAGCCAGGTAACAAATTATTTTAAGCTGACTCAACAAATTGTTTTTTACAGTGTTAAAGTCATAAAAATACACAAAACTACATACAGTTGCTTTAACGGTGTCAAAATGTGCTAATATTTTCCCGTCTGTTACATTTAGTGATTGACTGATCAGTTAGGTGACATATAGCATGTTTATATAATTTTCATCTTAATATATATTTTTTTCATCCTGTTAGTCTTTTGTCAAATTCTTTTAACTACCAATAAATAAATAAAGTAAATAATAATATTTATTTAATGATATCATCCTTCAGGAATGCAACAAATCAGTTTGATAATGGCAACATAAAATATGAAAATTAACGCAAAGCTGATGCTCTTGTGTGAACAAGCAATCACTCACTAAACAATAACTAACTTTGGCTCTTCATCAACATTCATTTCATGTCATTTTATCCCACTAAAAACTAAATGTTGATTACAGTGGACAAAATATCAAACAAAATGAACAATCAGTACAAAACCAATAATATAACAGTTGAATGTAACATAATATAATGGTGGAGTTTATGAGCAGGCCAGGTCTGTGGCGTCAGAATGCTCTCAATCCGTCATGGAATGCGCCCACTGAACTGTGTGTGGAGGAATTAAAGCTGCAGTTGTTTTGGGAGGTGAAGCAGGTGTTAATCTACAGCTCGCACTGTTTCGCACACAGGCTCAGAAATTATTCCAGTAATGCTGTGAACCCCGGCTCAAACACTCTGTCTGTAAGTGTGGCCACATAGTAGGATGTAGTATCAAAAGTAAACACGGGACACATCCCAGCAAAGACACGTTTTTGAAAACAAACCTATAAAAATGGCCAAATGTGTTTAACTGGCTGTTGTGTGTTTAATAATTAGAGCTTCCCAAACCAGCATACTGTATGTATCATTTGCAGACAAGTTTGTGAAGATTAAACTGTTTTGAACTTGGCACTGTGTCTTAAAGGAGAAGTCCACTTCCAGAACAACAATTTACAGATAATGTACTCACCCCCTTGTCATCCAAGATGTTCATGTCTTTCTTTCTTCAGTCGTAAAGAAATTGTGTTTTTTGAGGAAAACATTTCAGAATTTTTCTCCATATAATGGACTGCTATGGTGCCCCGAGTTTGAACTTCCAAAATGCAGTTTAAATGCGGCTTCAAACGATCCCAAATGTGGTTGTAAACAATCCCATCCAAGGAAGAAGGGTCTTATCTAACGAAACAATCGGTTATTTTCATTAAAAAATACAATTTAAATACTTTTTAATCTCAAACGCTCGTCTTGTTTTGCTCTCCCTGAACTCTTTGTATTCAGGCTCAAGACAGTTAGGGTATGTCGAAAAACTCAGATTGTATTTTCTCCCTCAACTTCAAAAAACATTTCAAAATAATCCTACATCACTGCAGAAGTTCCAACCAAGTCTTTGCAAAGTAAACATGCAAAGAAGATCAACAAAAAAGGTAAAACAGTGATATAGGACAATTTTGAAGTTGAGGGAGAACATGAGATGGGAGTTTTTAGACAAACCCTAACTGTCATGAAGTGGAAAAAAAACAGAGGTCGGGAAGAGCAATACAAGATGAGCGTTTGACATTAAAAAGTATATAAATTGTATTATTTTTTATGGAAATAACCGATCGTTTCACTAGATAAGACCCTTCTTCCTCTGCTGGGATCGTTTGCAACCGCATTTGGGATTGTTTGAAGCCGCATTTAAACTGCATTTTGGAAGTTCAAACTCAGGGGTCCATATCAGCGTATTATATGGAGAAAAATCCTGATTTTTTTTTCCCCAAAAAACAATTTCTTTACGACTGAAGAAAGAAAGACATGAACATCCTGGATGACAAGGGGGTGAGTACATTATCTGTAAATTGTTGTTCTGGAAGTGGACTTCTCCTTTAAAACTGTAGTGCCCATGGCAAAAAAAAAAAAAACATTAAGATCTGGAGCTGCTGCCTTAAAAAGATGTCTCTAAGCTGACACTAGTCACATTCACCACACTAAACAATGCTTTAGTTTCAAGATTGAAGAAAATGAATGGGAGGAGTGCATCTAAATCAATCACACAAGATGATTTACTAAGGTTTGTGCTAGTCAGTTTACTGGCAACACCACATTAAACAGCTCTGCGCTTACAGTTGAAGTAATTCCAGAGATGTTATTGTGCAGTTCATAATTTGGTTTAAACATTTATATTGATTCCTCCATAAAACTGTGCTTGAACTATGAAATTGTACCATCTCAGTGTACCATCTCCAGACTTCCACAGCAAGTCCGTCACTGTAAACACAATTGAAAGCAAAGGTTTTAGAGGACACTTGAAGATGTTCAAGAGCCAGATCAGAGAGGCACTGGAAATAAAGGCTGAGGAGTGTCGTTACAGTGGCAGATTTGGGTCCATGCGGGAGTCTCTCAATAGTTTAATTATTAGTGATGGCTGAGCAGAGCGAGTGTGTAGCAGATGGCGGACTGGCCGCTCTGTGCTCCTCCAGTGACTTCAGAGAGAACGAGTGGTGAGCAGACAGATGGTGAAGGTTTGTTTAATATTCACTCAGCCACAGTGGCAGCAAAAGACCAAGTCACTGCGATTCAGGGATGAGCCCGCTCAGCTGACGGACAGGGGTGATGGCAGATGGGACCGATGCCATTTCCGCAGAGAATCCAAGGGTTTGTTGCATGTTTTAGTTGGGTGAATCAACGAGATTGCTGAAAGATGCCGTCATTCCAGATGCGTCACAGGTGAAAAGCTAAACAAACTGCTGCTGAACAACTGTGTTCAAAGTGACTGACATCTTCTGACATTTCAAGGCGTCTCAATGTTTTTCAACATCTTACGTCATGAGCGCTGCAGTTTTAAGACACTCAGCGTGAAAAGTTGGAATCAATACAAAGCTGAATCATACTACATCATTCCCATACTTCTATTTGTTTTATTCCAGAGTTTGGCGACAAAACAACAACAGCCAAACTCAACTCAAAATCCCCTCAGCCCATTTACAGTTTCTTAGAGAAATTGTGCAGGCGAACAAAGCTGGCTGGATGTGACAAAACATGACGAATGATACAGGAATGATGATGATGAAATAAACATCCAAAGCTATTTTGTCAGCTAGCAAACAACCCATTCCTAAATAACTGCTTTTAGAACAGCCTTTTTTATGGATTTATGTTTGGCGTTGCAAATCTGTGTCTCAAAATTCACTCAACTTGAACTTGAAGCCAAATTCGTCACCGTTAACCTTTTGCACACCGATTCCCATTAGAAATGACTGGATGAAAAGGGTTTCACACACAACTTCACAGAGAAATGATAAATTTGACCACAACTTAAGAAGATATTTCATATATTTTGTACTTTTATGTTGAGGTTTTGGTTTAGTTTCCCGTTTCTTGTTCTCATTCTTATAATCTTTGTAGTTTCTTTGATTAGTTCCTTGGTTACTTACAGTGTTGTTTGTTTCCATTGTTTCTGATTCTTGTTTATTTCCTATGTTATCCCCCTGCTACATTAAGCTGCAATGTTTCCTTTGTTCATTGTCCTTTGCTGGACGTACCATCTGTGCTCTTAGTTTTGTTCTTTGTTTTCAGAGATACTTTGTATTTTTTTTTTTTAGTTTATCTTATTAAGGGGTGGTTGCACAAATTGCTTAGATTAGTCTTAAAAAGCTAGTCACCTATTTTTATTTTATTTTTTCTTCAAAACTGGTCAAAACTCTCATTTGAATCGGAAAAGACTGACAACTCTTTTTAACTGCTAGTTGGTTAAATTAGTTTCAGTAAAATTATCTTCATTTGTGATTTGAAGATGAATAGAAGTCTAATGGGTTTGGAAGAACACTGAGTAAATGATGAGGGTGAGATCTACTATTGATTATGATTATGAAAGTATTCTATAGTCTCTGTTCTCAGTGTAAGAAAACACTGTAGGGATACATACAGTTGCAGTCGAAATTATTCAACCCCCCAGAGACTGCAGTACTTTACAAATACAAGCTTATCTGAAGATCCAGGACTTTAGAAAAATTGCATCTACAACAGTTAAATGCCATATTAGAAGTGCTAATGTCAATATATAATGTAATGTTTTTGAGTTATAGGATTTTTTTAATATCACAGCTGTGTCATAATTATTCATCCCCTATTCAACATTGCTGTTTTAAGTCAGTTGTTTTTATGGTAGAGAACAAAATAGTCTTAAAACACAATTAAGCCTTTAGAAACTATTAAAATAACAGAATTAGCTTGGGCTGTCACACATTGAACTTTAGAACCATGGATCAGCGGTATGTATGCAAAAAAGCAAAGCTTATAAGCAGAAGAACACCATCTCCATGGTCAAACATGGAAGTGGGCCAGTCCTGTTATAGGGTTGTTTTACTGTAGCAGGAAGTGGAATGAATTTACTGTATGAAGGATATCACGGATTCTTTGAAGTATCAGGCCATTTGGCAAAAATTGTGATGCCTTTGGTGCAATGACTGAAGCGAATGATCAGTGGACTTTCCTGCAGGACAATCATCCCAAAGTATACATCCAAATCTACTTATGCTTGGTTCAGGGATCAGTCATAAAATGTTCTTAAGTGGCCTGTTCAGTCTCCAGATTTCTCATAAATATTTGGTTGAATTTGAAGAATGTGGCAATGTGAAAACCACTTCCAAGCAGCATTTACTGGTGGTTTTAATGAGAAAATTTTTTTTTGCACCAAATCTTACTTTTGGGGGTTGAATACTTTTGAACATGAACGTTTAGAGCCAACTAGATTTTTTTTTATCATTATTCATCAACTTACACTTCTTGGAATTACTCAAATGTGTATTAAAAAACTTTCTCCAATAGTATACTCATGTTGTTCTTTGCAGCAAAATCTCTTACAGGTCAAGGGGGTTGAATAATTTTGATTGCAACTGTATGCTGCTTGGTTATTGCAGTGTCATTCTGAAGATAATGATAAACAAATAATTACATTTTTTTTTATTTGCATGTCAAGGTTTATTCAAAGTTTCCCCACAGAAATCCCACGTTCACAGAGTACAGCTCCAGTTACAGTACAGGTGTCTGAATCTTCACTTACTCTCATTTAATGATTCATTCAACAAATATGACGAGATCTGAGTTATCTAACTGTTACCTGACCTTTCCCTTTTCCATTACAAACACCAAACCCATCATTACGAATAGACATGAGGAGGAAGAGCTGCTGCTGAGGATCCATACAAGTCACAGGGTTGATCTGGTTAGGCTTCTGCTGTCGTAGGAAGAACCTTCACATAGATGGTCTTGGTATTCAGAGTCTGCAAAGAGGACGCCTCCAGCTCTGAAACACAACAACAATCAATTAAACAAGGCCAAAAACTCAACATTACTACTGATCAATCATTTTTAAGACAAAATCACAGACTGGTTGCTACGGTAGGTGTTTTCCTCCAGTCTGCTATGATCTCTATGATCTTTTGGTTTCTAGATACGCCTCGCATCCCTCCTTCAGTGCGTGCATGTGAGAACACCGTTTCTGTCCACCGGCCTTCATATCAGACAAACAGAAAGTACACCAGAAGTTCTCAGTGCAGGTGAGGCATGAAACCACTCTGAATGAAACGCTAGAAGGATATGTGCCATCTCTGAGAGCACGACGGCCATCTTCCTCTGTACGTCTGACAGCAGAACAGAAGAGGCCTCGGGGATATGACCCACTTTCTTTAAGACACCAACAAACAAACAAACTCTTTTCTGATCTGTTGGGCTTCAGACAAACAGCATGAGTCTGATGTTTGAAGACTAAAAGGGTTCTGGTTCCAAGATGAGAAACGAAATGAGGAGAACTGGACAATGTCTTTCATTTCCAGATGTTTTGGAGGAACACTGATGTGCTGTGGAAGAAGATGAAGAGCAGGTTCACACTGGCGCTGGATTTCCATTGCAGGAGGAACTGAAGCCACAGACCAGAGGATCAGAGAGAGGATCGCAGACACGAAGAAAACACCCTAGAATTGTGCCAAAGGATTTTTGCACAGACAAACACCACTCAGTTTTTCCTCATGAATGCACAGAGGCTTGTTCCTGTTGTTTTTATTCTAACACGCAACCTCGAGAGTTTAATTAGAGCGGTGTGATAACTGTGATACTGCTGTATTCTTCTCATCAGGCAATGACTTCGCAGACAGAATTTGCAAAATTATCTCCTGAAACTGATTTCAGACAGTCCTCTGAGGCAGTCTAAAGGTTTAATGATATGACTGTGTGAAATATTGATGACTTTAACCATGAGTATCTTCTCAACTCTGTGCGGTGGCATAGAAACGTCCTACAACCTGACTTCTATATTGTTATGCAGAATTTCATGATCAGTGCTGAAAATATGAAGGTTGAAGCAACTGAGCGTGAGGTCTGAGCTAATCTGCCCTGCTCAAGCCTAATCTGAAGGGAAGCACATTACAGTGGGGAATTGGTTAGGGATTATTTATTGCTGAAGTGATGCTTAAAGTCTGGAGATCAGGAGTGAAGGTGTCCTCCTGTAGAAAATGTGAGTGTGCATGTCACTAAATCAACCCTCAACACACACAAACACACCATGACTGCACTGTTCAGAACTCAGTATGTACTCAAGGAGCAACCAGATGAAGAACTGAATTCAAATTAGAATGCTGAGACGTACAATTACAATGGAATGAAATTCACAGAAATTTTAAATATTTAATTCCTGTAATGATGCATTAAGTAACTTTCCCCAAAAATTGCTAAATACATTGCTGTATATTATATTATGTTTATGATTGCTTAGGTTCATCCAGTAATTTTGAAGCTGATATTGTATCTAAAATTTACCTTCACAAAAACGCTGTATTGAATTCACAGATAAACAATTATTATTAGTTCGCTTGTGTGGCTCTAGCTCAATATAGCATAAAATCAGTAGATTCAGATTCTGATGTGGAAGAGAAATGTGTCTAATCAGTTGAACATTTAACTGAAAATCAATAATAATGTAATGACCAGTGTTGGGCATGTTACTTTAAAAAAGTAATTAGTTATAGTTACTAGTTACTTCTCACATAGGAACGGAGTTACATCATTAAAAAAGTAACTAGTTACCAGGTAAAGTAACTATTGTGTTACTTTAAAAAAAAAAAAAAAAAATGGTCAAATATGTTAAATAACTTGCATGTCCCCAATACTAAAAATGTTAAATAAATTAAATGGACACTACATAGAATAAATTATTATTATAAAACATTGTACACTAATCTATACATCACATGTTATGTGAGAGACACCTATCAAATTTAATAAATTATTATAAATATTATCAACTGGACACCTTGGCAACTGAATTGCCATTGGCTAGTAAATTTTTGATAATTTAGCATTAAACTTTAGTAATCAGAACTTGTCATTTAATGTTTTTATAAAAAAGGGAAAAAACTAAAAATAATACTGATAAGATAACAAAACTACTACGAATTCTACTACTAATAACAATATAAAATGCACTAAGGATACATGAGCTGCTGGGAATATCAATCACGTTGTCTGCGTTCGCTCAAACTGATTTGCTGAAATCAAAATAATAGGTGAGTGCCAGCCAATGAGATTGCGTATTGCATTTGCGCATTAGTTCCGCCTACTACCGGAGAATCGGCAGTTCTTAAAAGCTGAAGAATTCCAAAAGAAAATTCTTATTTATTATTTTGACTGGAAAATACAACAAATTATATCGTTTACATGTAGCGCGTCAATTCTGCATGGTGTAAGACTCTCTCGCTCTGTAACTTTCTTTGCGTGTGTGTGAGACAAATCGACGGCTAGCCGTGTGCCTTCACACTAAAATGTACGGTTGGTCAAATACAGGTATGCTGCGAATCCATTCAGATGAACTGAAAAATACAATTATAATAACATTATAATAAATTATAGTAATGCCGCATTTTATTGTCAGTAACGGTAACGGCGGAACAGGAGAAACAGTACTTTGTTTGATTACTCGTTACTGAAAAACATAACGCTGTTAGTAACACAGTTTATTTATAACATTGTTATTCCCATCACTGGTAATGACCAATGAAAGCCTCTGATATTTAATTAAATTTAATGAAAGGATTTAGGGAAAATGAGGAATAAACAACAAAATAAATAAATAAATAAAGTTCTGAAATACTGGTGTGTGGTTTATTGTATATGTGAAGATTTTTTCTTGTAATATCTGAATGTTTGCTTAAATGATGGATGCTGCTGTCAGATGCACTGTTTGTGTATCGTGTATCATTCATACATTTGTTCTGCATTACTAACTGTTTACTTGATGCTTAAAAACAACTTTGCTTTCAGGCCAGTCAAGTCTTCATTTTCTGACACTTTAGGCCATCTAACAATTTCTGACTGATGAAATCAAACTGCTCTAGATTTTTTTCCCCCCAGTCTCATTTCACTCAAAAATATCTCACATATGGTGAGTATTACTCACTTCTTAAAGGGATAGTTCCTAAAAATGACAATTCTGTCATTGATTACTCACCCTTATGTCGTTCCAAACCCGTAACACCTTTGTTCATCTTCGGAACACAAATGAAGACATTAAGATGTTTTTGATGAAATCCGAGAGCTTTCTGACTCTGCATAGACAGCAACGCAACTGATTCGTTCAAGGCCCAGAAAGGTAGTAAGGACATTGTTAAAATAGTGACATCCATGTGACATCAGTGGTTCAACCTTAATTTTCTAAAACAAAAATAAACTACTTTATTCGCAGTTTCTTCACTCATGCTTCACTCATGGTGTAGGTGACATTCTTATGTAGGACCCGAATGCACTGTGCCTTGTTTGCTAGCAGAGGAATGAACACGCATGTGTTGTGGTACTCTTGTGAACACGTGTCAAGGAAGAGAAAAGATTGTTGAATAAAGTCGTTAAATCTTTGTTTACTAGGCGCACAGAAAGCATTCGCGTGGCTTCATAAAATTACAGTTCAACCACTGAAGCCACATAGACCATTTTATCAATGTCTTTACATTTCTGGGCCTTGAAAGCTCTAGGATTTCATCAAAATATCTTTGTGTTCTAAACATGAGCAAAGGTCTTACGGGTTTGGAACGACATAAGGGTGAGTAATTAATGACAGAATTTCATTTTTGGGTGAACTATCCCTTTAAATAAAGGAATGTGTTGAACAGCATTGTTGCTCGTACTGAATGTTGGTATGGTGAACACACCCCAACTCTATAGTAAGTACACACAGTTGACTAATATTACTTAGTATTTTTGTGTAATTACACTGTAACAAGGACACATTAAAATGACGTAAGTGAATCTTCTGCCCCGGAGTGAAGCACACATTGTACTGACACAGTGGTGTGTTCCTCACCTTCTGTAAGCTCTTCATTCATGTAGAGCATCAGTTTCCTTCCTCTCAGGCCGAAGACTTTAGCCGTTTCCTGCAGCAGATCAGGGAACTGCAAAGCGTTTTTCCCCTCTGGGTTCATTAAGAGCAGCGTGGCCACATCCCCAGTCTGACACTCTACAGGACAAACACACACATGCCTGAACAACACACACTACTGCCCAATTTACAATAACAACAAAGCCATGCTTAAATTAAAGTAGTTTTAGTTATGAAACATTTGCTTTTTTAAAATGAACACAGGCCCAATCTGTAACATGTCATGCTAATATGACTAGCACTCACTTATCACCAAATCAGTTATGACTGCTGGGCTAATGTTATGTCATCTCATTAATATTCATAAGTCAGGATTATAATGTGTCTCAAACACTTTTCAAATCATTCCACCTGCTCTGATCAATCGCAATATTAAACATCCGCTTGATCAAGCCGGTGATGAGTTCTTTCTTCAGGAAAAGTGAATGTGAATGTGTTTTAAAATAAATCATTTTTCGCAATCTAAAGTGGGTGACTTAACTTAACTAAACTTCAGCTGATTTTATTAGAAACACTGAAACATGTACTACATGAATAGCTGCCTTTGATAGAAGCATCCAAAATGAAATAAACATTATTTGTGACTAAGTGCTATTTTTTTTTTTTTAATTAATATTTTGAATTAGTTTTTATTGCTATATCTAGGGTTGTTATAGTTAACTAAAAATAAAACCACAAAAACATTTTTGTGGATATTTCAGCTAGTTAACAAGGCAACATTTCCCATTTTCATTTAGTTTAACTACAACTAAACATGAATAAAAACTACATAGACATTTAAAACTAAAATTGATAAAAACGACAGAAACACAACAAAATTACTAAAACTTGAAAAATTAACACAAAAGCAGAAAATATACAAAAAATGGTTATATTATAGTTTTTAATAATTTAGTTGTTTTTGTTTTGTTATTTTGCTAAATGTCTAGATTCTAGGTTTTTTAAATTGATTTTCTATTTTATTTTATTCAGTTTTAGTACATCAAGTTAACTACTAAACTAAATGAAAATGAGAAATGCTGCCTGAAATAATAATCATATAAAAATACTTATTTATTTTTACTTTTTATATATTTTTCATTAACATTTTGTTTTGCTTCAAGTAATGATGTTTTCTGATTGTTTTAGTTAACTATACTATATATTATTTGTTTTAATTTCATTTTGAACAATTTTGTACTCAATACTTATTTATGTATTGAATTAATTTTATGAAAATCAGCATTTCTTTTGCCAGCTAGGACAAATGTTTCTCTTAAAAATAGGTTTAGGGCAGGGATAGGCAATGTTGGTCCTGAAGTGCCGCTGTCCTGCAGATTTTAGCTATAATCCTAATCAAACACACCTGAGCAAGCTAATCAAGGTCTTCAGGCAGGTGAGGGTTTTTTTCAGGGTTGGAGCTAAACTCTGTAGGACATCGGCACTATAGGGCCGACGTTGCCTACCCCTGGTTTAGGGTAAGGGGATAGAAAATGAGAGAGGACAGTATAAAAACCATTAAATCTATGGAGAGTCCCCACAGGGATAGCAAACCAGAAGTGTGTGTGTGTGTGTGTGTGTGTGTGTGTGTAATACTGCTCAATCATTGGAACAAGAATGAATGACATGGCTGAAGAGTGAAACTCACCTGCTGGACTGGCGTTCATGAGCTGCAGATTCACATACGGACAGAGCGGAGAATCTGAGCTGCTCACGTCCGCAGGACTCGAACCCGAGGTCACCGTCAGCGTTTTCCCACTCAGGGCCATCAGGTCAGTCTGGGCATCCAGCGCTGAAACACACAAACACATGTATGACTGAAAGCGTGTTTCTAGCACCTTCAAAAGATGAGTTTTAGGATTTCCCTTCAAACAGGAATATCTACTAATATAAAAGTCAAAATGACCAGCACTTCACTATTAAGTCAATACTAAAAATATACAAAGCAACAGTCTTTCAGTCTTATAATACCAGAGTACCAACTCAGTTTAGCTGCATTCAAACCAGCCGACATATGTTAAATTTGAAGAGCACTGTAAATGACGTGAATCAATGACCTGACTGAAAACACACTCAACTGCTTCACTAAACTCCAAACAAAAATGGATAGCCAAACAAATAAACCCTGGCACACAAGGGTTCAGCTGACCTAATTGAAACCATGCCGTTATTCCTAATTCAATAACAGAATTCATAAGCTGAATGTGAGTGCATTAATTTAGAGAGAAAAAAAAAAAAAACATGGCTACCACACCTGTGGATCTGTACATACATTCCGAGTCAAAAATTCTGCTTTTTTATAACTGATGCAACAACAACAGTATGTCATGACTTGCCATGAGTGACAGTGATTTTACCTCTCTGTCATTGAAAACCCAATATCAGTACCACTAACATAACCACTGAACCATTCTGGTAGTTTTTGACTGGTAGAGTCTGGAGCCAGAGCCAAATCTCACCTGTCTTCCCATTGAATATGGTCACAGGTGCACCGTTGAGTCCAAAAACACTACAGCAAACTGTCTTGAGCCGCTCCACGTCCAGTATGTTATCACCCTTTGGATTCTCCAGCAGAATTACACCCTCTGAGAGAAACATGAATGGAGATAAGTAAACATGGCTCTGAATGAGAACAGCAACATGTGTTTACAGCACAGACAGCGTTTCACTAGAAACAAAGGTACGTCAATGCTTACAAAAGCATTCTCTCACAAAAGGTCACTTGTAATTGTGTCTTAACTAAAGTGGGTGACGCACCTTGCTGTTTGTCCTTGAGCATGACTCTGAGGTTGACGTAAGCGCAGGCTGCGGTGGTCAGAGGGGCTCTGGAGACTGCGGCCCCACGCACGATAGTTAAGTCCAGATCCGAGCCTTTCAGCTATCACACAACAGAAACTATAACAACCATGATCGAGTCCACAAAATATCTTTCTAACAAATCTTACTAAAACATTTTTAAATACTGAACACAATATGCATGCAGTGCTCTTTACTTAAAGGAATAGATTTTTAGCTAAAACTGTGGTGCTTGGTGATTCATTACATGCAACTCAACAACTACTGACAATTTAAAGGGCACCTATTACGCAAAATCCACTTTTAGAAGGTGTTTGGACAGAAATGTGTGTTGGAATGCCATCTTAGAATGCTAGAAGTACATCCAGTCTTTTTTTTTTAATCTTGATCAAATCAAACCAGGCTCAAAAAACAAGCACTTTGAAGCCTGTCCGCAAAATGACGTCACATTTCGGTAGCCCCGCCCATCGCTATTGACTCACAGGCACGTATTACCATACCCTCAGTCATTTCGATAGGCTGTGTCGAAAGCAGTGACCCTTCAGGAACACCCTTGCTCTGTTTCATGATCATAAAACATTCAAGGATGTTAGTGTTTCTGCTGTAAATGTCTACTGAGCCTTTTTAGGAGTTTTACTAAATTTTCTAGTCTATGCACAACTATGATTTGGTTTTACAAATGCTTGTAAGAGTTTATTAATATATATTTTAGTAAAGTTAATTGATATTTACCTGTAAATAATGGAAAGTAATTACATTATGCAAGTTTTCATGGATTACTTGACAAGTATAACAAAAACAGTAAGGTACAGAGTTTATCTTATTCATGACTATTTATTAATTTATTGAATTTACCTAGGAAAACATGAAGCTAAAAGTTTTGTAAGATCATCTAACAGACTACTGCAGTTATATTCTATTCACTGGCACTCAGGTGCGTTTACACGGAGCATTGTAATCGGTTTAAAAGTTCAATCCGATTGAAGATGCTCCATTTTAACATCTCAAGCTGAATAAAAATACTCAAACCAAATAAAACTGTAATTGGTTTGAGAGGGGTGGGTTCTAAAAAAACAAACAAAATGCAAATTCTGCCATGTAAACGTGTCAAACAGATTACTTTGTGTCTACGTCAAGCAGGACAGGGGTTGCGCCAAGGTGGGGGGCACTCGCAGGCCACGGCCCGCTGTCCATCCTCTCCCCTCCTTGCTAAACGTGATAGATTTCGAAAGCGAAAGTAAAACCGGTAAAACAGCGCACATAAGAAAATGACTGCACGCTTTCGCGATCCTCAACAACTGCATGCGATCACAGATTGCACGCTTTGATTCATTATTCAGTAACTCTTGGTAAGAAAATGTGTATTTGTTCCATTTAAGTACAGTAAAACTACCGGCCCTCTCACGCTCGCTCATGTTGCTTCCCCATCTCTGTTGATTGCTATATGCAAATCAGAGACGTCTAGGTTCTGCTCTCTTCTGGAGTTGGGTGGGAAGTTGCAGCTCATTTTCATGTAAGGGAACACACCCCTGAAACAGCACTTTTTTGACCCGCGCCAAAAATGACTTTTCAACACGTTATTATAAACGATCTGTATTGTATTTGGATCTAAAACTTCACAGGCACATTCAGGAGAGCCATAAGATTAATATTACATCTTGCAAAAATGGGCATAATAGGTGCCATTTAAGAGTCAAAAAAGTGCAAGAAACATAAAATTAATACCCCGTGGCTCCTGATGATATACTGAGGTCTGATGAAGAAACTGAACATAATTTATAACATTATTACTTGTAATCCAGAGCCTCAGGCAAATATGGAAATACAATTATATTCTGCAAACTAGTTATTTTGGACAGTTCAATTCACTAGGTTGTTTACGTAATCATATCATGACGTAGCGTATAGGCAATTATATTATTAAAGCACCCAATAATCATATAAAATGTGGATGTTTTACATGTCTAAAACATAAAGTGAATAAACTAGTCTTCATCAGCTCACCTTTTCACATAAACAATGAGAAACTATAAAAACTTTCATTTGGCCACGTCATTCAAGTTCTCAGTTTACTTTTGCGCTTATCAGCGGCACATCGGTCTTTGGTTAAGTCCAACTGTTTCCTCAGTTCAGTGATGGTTTGAGGAACTGGAGCGCTGAATGAGCTAGATACGGCACTATTTTGGCTCATTTTGAGTCGAAGTGACTGTCAGGTGTCCGAAAGTGAATTTTGATTGTGCTGCTCGAGCTACAAATAATTTCAGATGCCTCAGTCCGATCTGGTGAACTGATTCATTTAGTTCACTTAAAAGAACCAGTTGAAACAAATGATTTGTTTGTGAACCAGACACCACTTTAGACTGTTTGCCTGAGGTTCTGAATTACAGGTAATGTTATAAATAATGTTCAGTTTATAATGCTGTTATAATAATGTTCAATTGTTTTGCTCTATTAGACCTCAATATATCATCAGAAGCCATGGGTATTACTTTTGCGTTCGTCGACACGCTTTTTTGAGCCACATTATAATGAATCACCAAGGACCACAATTTCAGCTAAAAATCTTATTTACTGATCTACAGAAAGAAAAAAGTCACCTACATCTTAGATGGCCTGAGTAGATTAACAGCAATTTATCCCTTTAACACATCTTGATTTAAAAAATACATCTGATTTATTTTAGGGTATAGGGCTTATAATATGAAAAGAAAACAAAAGTAATGTGATACTCTACGCAGCCCCGCTCATAACATGCAGACAAAAATATACTTCTCAGGGCCAAAAATTAAGAACTGGTCCCCTTGTTTTATTACATTGTGGCCATGTTGTACTAATTCCTTCCTTTGTTTTGATTAACAATTACTATAATATTAATAATACACTATAAATATAAATATGCTACAGTGTATTACAGAGGTACCTCAAAATGCATACAACACTGAGGAAAACAGGGTGCGCTTTAATTTAAATTAAAAGCATTCAGCTTTCTGTGGCATTATTGGTGACCCTGGACCACAAAACCAGTCTTAAGTAGCACAGATATATTTACAGCAATAGCCAAAAATACATTGCATGGGTCAAAATTATCCATTTTCCTTTTATGCCAAAAATCATTAGGATATTATGTAAAGATCATGTTCCATGAAGATATTTTGTAAATTTCCTGCCATAAATATATTAAAACTTAATTTTTGATTAGTAATATGCATTGCTAAGAACTTCATTTGGACAATTTTAAAGGCAATTTTCTGCATCAAGTCATGCATGATGCTTTATTCATGTTTGATCTACAGTTCTGCATACAACCCTGTGTTATACGTGTTATAGTTCTGTGAATGAGTATCTGTGCATCTCTACATAAACATCAGTGTGTCACCTGAGTTTTCTCCTGGACGATCACACTGGCATTCTTGGCCACTGGATAGGGCTTGAGAGGAGCTTTAGTCGTTGCGAAGATGAAGTCAGTGTGTGCCTGGATGACTTTATCCAGATATTCCCCTGCCGGCTGACTGCTGTAATACACAGTGATCTCATCCGACGGGACCAGATGACCCTGAGACGAAATGTTTGACATGTTAAAGACACATATGCAGGAGTACAGTGACTCAACCTAAAAACCACACACTTGACATGAATTTCACATTTTAAAATGTGAGAACTATAAGATAAATACTGATAGACTACAGTAGTCAACATTTGAAGTGGATCAAAAAAAGTTCATCAAAGTTGCCCTAAGACAAGAACGGGTATTGTTTTTGGTTTTAGGACAACTTTGAATAAATGTTTTGATCCACTTCAAATGTTGACACTGTATAATATGCAGGTAATTTGCATTATTTTACCCCATTTATCTTATGTTATTTAAAAAATAGTAATATTGTGAAATATGATTGCAGTTTAAAATAGCTGATTTCTATGTGAATACTGAGTAAAATGTAATTTATTCCTATGATCAAAGCTGAATTTTCAGCATCATTACTCTAGTCTTCAGTGTCACATGATCCTTCAGAAATCTTTCTAATATGCTAATTATTGTCCATGTTGAAAACAGAACATTTCTGTTGAAACCGCAATACATTTTATTTTTCAGGATAATTTGATAAACATAAAGCTAAAAAGAACAGCATTTATTTCAAATAGAAATCTTTTGTAACATTATAAATGTCTTTACTGGCACTTTTGGTCAATTTAATGTGGCTTTGATGAATAAAAGTGTTCATTTATTTGAAAAATAAAATAAAATAAAAGTTGTATGATTTTAATTAATGATTTAATATTGCTAGAATTTTATGGTAACAGAATATGAAAAAAATAAGTGTGAAAACTATATCGTAAAAATGTTAATCGACAAGATTTTTCAAGACAATGACGAGACAACAAAAAGGTCAATAAACGATGACTAAGACTATATCAACATGCTATATCATTGACGATAAAAGATGAGACTAAAATGTATTTAAAAAAAATAAACACTAAACCAAAATCTCTTTTTAGAGATAGTCAGATATCAATACTTCAAATCCCCCAATCAGAGCTTCTCTGTTAAAAGGAAAGGTTTTCATTGACTTCAGGAGAAGGTTGACTAAATATGATAATAACTATAAAGTACATTTGAAACAGGACTAAGACTAAGAGTGATTTAAAAGACCAAATAAAAAAAAATAAATAAAAAGACTGACAAAATTAACATTAGCTCAACTACTATTTGGTTTGCAAACTTGACTGATTTTCTGAAAGATCAGCACCTTCTCTGACTGATCATTTATTATGATGGTGGTGAAGCTCATTTAATCTGCCTTCAATTTCCAGAGTAAAAAACAGACGTGCACTGGGAAATGGCAGCAAGTGCTAATTATTTTCCCAAAGCAGACGCTATGACAAAACAAACGGGCTTGTTGTGGAAAATACGGGCTGGGCATTCGGTACCTTTGAACTATGAAAGAAAAAAAAAAAAACCCACAATGGCTTCTGCTTTTCCATGAGCCTTGCTCACACTCCTGCCCCCTGGTTACCACCTCTCATCTCAGCAAACGCTGAAAAATTAATTCCCTCCCATGGAAAATTCCCTCAGATTTTTTCAGACTTTCAATAAGAGAGGAATTCGGGCCTGGCAGGCGTCCACGTGCCCTTCCCCCTCACATATAGAGCTCAGTGGAAAAAACGTTTGTTTATTAAGAAAAAAGAGGGACGAAAAAGGCAAAGGGGGCGAGGGAAGGAAATCCGTCTTACTTTACTGATTTACACACAACTTCAAAGTGCTGTTTGTCTTCAAGTGCACTCTGGGTAATTAAGCTTTATTAAGGCAGTGCTCTAAGACCGAACAGTTGTTCGGCGCATGCAGAACTCTGGGGTGGAAAGATCGTCCAACTAGCATCTCTCATGAGCCTGGGAAAAACAAGTGAGCCAGACCCGAGAGAGAACGAAGACAAACACACGATGGGAGGAGACGTCAGAGGTGTGGAAGCAGACGGCAGCTGCTTTGATTCACAAAACGCACGGCGAAAAAAAAAAAAAAGACGACGACTTTAACCTTCACCCAGTAAACCACAACAGCTTCAGGACTGACTGAACGGTTCTCTGGAGGAAAGCAGCCAGCACTGCAGCACTGGGGCAGAACGGCACAGATGAACACTGCTTTAAATAAGATCAGATAAGGTCAGCCGTTAAGTCCCACCCAATCGCAAACCACTGCTTGAGCTGAAGGTGATAAATATCCAGCCCTGCTCAAACAAACAGACTGCAAATCACACGATTTACACTACTGGTCAATGTGCTTCTGCTCACCAAGGCTGCATTTATTTATTAAAAAATACAGCAAAGACAATAATATTGTGAAATTTTATTCCTGTGTGAAAATGCTCTGAAATGTAATTGATTCCAGTGATCAAAGCTGAATTTTTAGCATCATTACTCCAGTCTTCAGGGTCACATGGTCCTTCAAAAACCATAATATTTCCTTACAGAGACATTCTTTCAAATACATGCTGTTCTTTTGAACTTTCTATTCATCAAAGAATCCTAAAAAATAAAATGTTGCATGGTTTCCACAAAAATATTTGGCAGCACAACTGTTTTCAACATTGATAATTATCAGAAATGTTTACTGAGCAGCAAATCAGCATATCAGAATGATTTCTGAAGGATCATGTGACACTGAAGACAAGTGTTGTCACGATACCAAAATTTTGACCTGACTAAAATGTCTCGATACAACTACTGAACCGATACTATGACAAAAACATAGAATGACAGGTAAAGCAATTGAATAATAGATGATTCAAATGGAGGTTATAGTATGTTTTCCTATTAAAAAAAGCATTTTATCCTCCTTTAAAAAAAATAAATTAATAATAATAATAATAATAATAATAATAATAATAAAAAAAATAATAAAAATCACATTCATGTGACACTACACAGGGCCATGGTGAGCAACTACCAAGCCTACAAGTATGTACAGATCTTTGCAACTTTGGTAAGTTAGCTAAAAGGATAAAGTCAAATTTTATGTACATTTAAATTTAAACATTTAGCAGATGCTTTTATCCAAAGTGACTTACAAAAGAGGACAATGGAAGCAATCAAAAACAACAAAAGAGCAATAACACGCAAATGCTATTACAAGTCTCAGTTAGCCTAACGCAATACAGGTAGCAAGGTTTTTTTTTTTTTTTTTTTTTAATTATATAATAAAAAGAAAACATAAAATAAAAAAAGAAAAAAGCAAGCTAGTGTTAGAGGCCTTCTTTTTTGCTTTTTGTTAATTCTATAATAAAAAAATAAAACACAAAAAGAACAGAAAAGCTAGTGTTAGTTTTTTTTTTTTTTTTAGTAAGTAAAGGAGTATACACTGCAAGTCTTAATGCACAGATCCAATCTTTTCACCATATCGGATTTCTTGTCCCGCCTGTTTACATTCACTTTGGACATGCCTCGTATCCGATATCTGTGTTTACACTAATCTCCAGCATTCCACTGGCTTTCACGACCATAAGCGCAACGACTGACCCTCAAATTATGGAGGTTCATTTGCTTATTCACATTTTCCAAAGTCAGCAAAAGTATACCCGACAGCAAATAATTAAGCAGAAAGCTTTAATAGGGTTACAAGCTCTTTTCATGTTAATGTTATAGCGTACAGTGTCATGTTTATCAAAATCGTCTACCCTCCTTGCCGAACATGTTCGTTCTAAAGTGAAAGTAAAATTGGAGATAATAGCGTGCATACGATAGCCAGGCAGGAGTGGTGAAACCAAGTTGACTCCTTTGACGAGAAGGAAACGGTACAACATTTTTGCGCAAACAAGACTAGCTTTGAGCTTCTATGCGAGCGCCTTCGCTTTGTTTAATTATTTGCTGTCCGGTATACTTTTGCCGAGGCGTGTCTCGCAAACCAGATTATGACGTTCAACACAATCTGTCGTGGAACAATGACTTAACTGACACGGAGAATCGGATATGCGTGTTTAGACGTAGCTTGGATGTCCAGATATCAGATATGTATCTGATTTAAAACCACATTTGGAAACAGCTCAGATCGGATGCGAAAAAAATCTGATCTTGTGCAGATTTTTGCGATTACATGCGTGCATCAAATTCCGATCTGTGTCAGATGTGGGCAAAAAATTAGATTTTTTCTGCCAGTGTAAACACAGCCCAAGTCTAAAAGGGCTTTTTTGAAAAATAAAGAATAGGATTAGAACAGAGAGTGCTAGAGTTAGAGGGTCAAATAAAGATCAAAGAGATTCAATTCTTGAAGATGACTTATTTCATGATATAGTCATTTTTGTTATTTTACCTTTGTTATTAATAATAAGAACACAGATGGAAACTAAACAAACTAAAGGACAAATATAATAAAACAAAGACAGATGAACAAATGAAATAAATGGGGCCATATAAAATCTTTTTTTTCCCCAAATTCCTTTTTTTTGTTTGTTTGTTTGGTCTTAATATTTCTGGATTCTGTTTTTCCCCTTTAAAAATTTTGTAGACCATATTTTAATAGTTAAATAAAAAAAAAAAAAAAAAAAAAAAAAAAAAATATATATATATATATATATATATATATATATATTAATTAAAAAGCATGTCTAATTAATTGAAATCATGAAACTTACACAATTTAACAGCAATTTCTTAAAAGTTTAACAACAATTACAATTTAAGGCCCTATGAAATACGTTTGATTATTTTTTCAAATTCGGTTTCATTTTGATCAAATTCTGTGAATCTGTTTTCCATTCATTTCCTGGATTCCACTTGAATAGTTTCATTAAATTTTAATAATCAAACGCATGTCTAATTAATTTATAAAAATGAATTAGATTTTATAAATAATTAATTTATTATATTATTTAATTCTTTTTTTCAGAAATATGGTCTTGTGCATTTACAATTTTCTTGTAAATAAATTTTGGTAAATATTTTTCAGGCAAATATTCCTTAAATATTGTTTTAGTAGTAGTTGTACTATCATTACATAAAGTAATATTTCTGTCAGGTTAAACCAAACTTTTATTTTGACGTGTTAAGGCCTTTACGTTTCTATTTGTATATAATACGACAATGGTTTTTCTCAAACGTAACGGTAAAATGCTCATGAACTAAATCTATAAGATTATGTTTATGTGTTCATGCACATATATTAAAGCGGTAGAGGCTAAAAACACCGGCAGTATGTTTGTAGTAGCCTAAATGAAACTGCGCATCTGTGTTATTCATTCATACAGAGACGCACAGAACATGCAGAATTAATTTAATTTTTATAACTGGATCCTGCGTTTTCTGCTTCACTTTAATCATAGGATCCTAAATAAACAGTGTTAACACGGCTCTTATTAAAATTAATTCTTAAAGTACCGGTACTAGTAAAATGCAGAATCGTACCATTTTTAAAAGCAGGGTATTGCGATATCTTTTTAGCACCGATATATCGTGCAACACTACTGAAGACTAGAGTAATGATGCTGAAAATTCAGCTTTGATCACAGAAATAAATTACATTTTACAATATATTCACATAGAAAACAGCTATTTTAATTTGTAACTATATTTCACAATTTTACAGTATTTTTGATCAAATAAACGCAGCCTTAGTGAGCAGAGGAGACTTCTTTTAAAAACATAAAATCATCTTAGTGACTCATTGTTTACTTCAACAAATCAGTACCTTCTTGCGTAGTTTCTGAATGCGGTTGATGACCTCACGGGCCACACCTTCATCCACCATGGTCTGATCTGGGGTGACGTCAAGAAGAACCAGCACCTGTGAAAACAAGCACATCCATTCTAAAATCCGTCACTATAGGAGCATGTTCATTTAGACACGAGTCAGTACAGAATGAGCACCTGAGCGTCTGAATGCGCCTCAAACTGGGACGGGGTTCCTGAGGTCTGATCGAAGGTGTACATCAGGCGCAGGTCGTCCTCATGCAGCTCATGACCATCTACAATTATGGATCCTGCAGAGGAGAGATCAGACATGAGATGGGCTCACAGACGGGACGAGAAAGCAGCCTTTGGGGCTGAAACAGCAGCTCTCAACCTTTGTGATTCCACAAATATTGGCCAAGATAATATTTGAAAGCCCTCCGAGATATTTCTGAAACTTCTACCATAACGACAAAGCAATTTAAACTATATTTATGTAATATACCAAACAAAAATGTTTTTAAACCAATTATTTCTGTTTTGCTGTAATGTGTCAGTAGGAAATATCAGCTCCAAACACTGATTTTGCCAATAACTGTAATAATCCAATGAGATTTTTTTGAGTCTGACAACTCCAGTCACAGCAACCCACACCGCCTGCACTCATTCAGATCTCATCTATTTCAGCACAATATCCCAGTCTTATCCATCGTTCTGCCCATTACAGCACCAGTGTTACATATAAAAGGCATGAAAATGCTTTAGAAAGGGGAGCGATGAACACGACTATCAGATCACTGCATTCTAATCTGAGATTGCACGGATGGTTTAGCTCTTCTCATCCCTGCGCCCTGCACACACACAGGTAACCACTCTGGAAAACTACCGCCCACTTCAGAGCCAAAAAACAGCCTCCTGCTCTAGCAGGGCACATCACGCGTCTGACACGAGCCTCGACTTTCTCTTCCTGAAAACGGAGTCTGATGAGCTCCTCCAGCTGACCTTACAGCTTCTTCACACAACTGTTTCAACTGGTGATGCTCATACGGTTTATACACCTAGTATATATTTAAAACATTTGACTTTTTAGTGCACTGGGAATTTATTTTTGCACCACAGTATAAGCACACTGTCACCTCATTTGTCATTGCAATTTGGGCAGTATTTTTTCAGCAATCAAAAAACATTCATTAAAATGTCACAATTTACATGAAACACAATTTAGCAACAATTTAAAGTTAAACAAAAATGACAATTTTAGGGCCTCATGAAGCTGGTGGTTAAATTAAATCAGTAAGATTTTTTAATGTTTTTTTTAAATAATTCTTGTATGCTCATTGAGGCTGCATTTACTTGATCACAAATACGGAAAAAAAAATGTCATATTGTGAAATAGTATTATAGTTAAAAATGGTCTACTAATAATGGTCTTCTATATTCATATATTTTAAAATATAATTTATTCCTGTGATGCAAGCTGAAGTTTTATCAGCCATTACTTCAGTTTTCAGTGTCACATGATTCTTCAAAAATCATTCTAATATGCTGATTAATTACTGTTATTATCAATGTTGGAAACAGTTGTGCTGCTTCATATTTTTATTTATTTATTTTATTTATTTTTTGGAACCTGTGATTCTTTTTAGCATTTCTGATAAAATAAAAGGTTAAAAAGAACAGCATTTATTCAAAATATAAATCTTTTCTAACAATATAAGTCTTTGCTATCACTTCTTATCAGTTTAACACATCCTTGGTAAATAAAGTTCTTATTTTATTTATTTATTTTTTTAAGAAAAAGAATACAAATTTACTGACCCCAAACTTTTAGATGGTAGTTTATATTGTTACAAAATATTTCTATTTTAAATAAACGCTGTTCTTTTCAACTTTTTATTTGTTAAAGAATACTGGGGAAAATAAATAAATAAATAATATATATATATATATATATATATATATATATATATATATATATATATATATATATATATATATATATATATATATATATATATATATATAAGAACAAATTACATTTTTAAATATATTACGATCTTATAATATTTTTTTTTTTATTGTCTTGTTTTATTTGTTTCTGGATGTATAATTTAATACTTATATATTTACAAAAACAGTGGTAATCAAACTAATTCATAAAAATCATGTAATGTAAATCACATACAAATCGAACAATTCTTTTAATTTTGCACAACTATGGTTCGCTGTTAAAATTAAAACATGAAAGCAAAATTGTGATATTCCTTAAAAATATTCTGCTCACATTTTCCACATCACAAAAATCACAGGGCTTTAAAGTAACACATTCAGATCTTTCACTTCCAAACTTGTTCGTATTCCTCATTATTCTCAATGATTGATTGTTGTTTTGCCATATTTACATGCTGCACATTGAAGTAAACTGCTATATCACTCTGTCAAATGTTATTTAAGATCAGATGTGGACATTAGCTTTGACAAGCTGATATATGAACTTCTGTGCTTCATTTATGGTGGATTTGTGGCCTTTTTGAATCTTGACAGTCTTCATTTACCTTCATCACAGTTTCCAATAAGTCTCCTTTGGTGTTTGGCAGATGAATGAAAGTCATACAGATGTGGAACGACACGAGGGTGATGACAGAATGATGTTTTTGTTTGATTTATGTGTGAATGTGGTACATGCCTGTCTTCTGGAAGTTCTCTAGCTCTTCACTCTTCAGCTCCTTGATGGATGCGGTAACAGATTTAAATGCCCCTTTCAGCCGCTTGCCCAGCACCATGTGATCAGGTTCAGCTCTCAGACGAATGCCGTATTTGTCCTTGTCGGTGGACAGAGTGAGCTGGCGAACATTCAGCTCCTGATGGAAAAAAAAAAAAAAAAAAAAAAAAAAAAAAAAGTCATACCACTTTAAGACTGACAAAACAAGATTTAAATCTCTTTACTCCTACAAAAACAACATTTCATCATTGAATCAGTGCAGTCAACTCTGACGCCACTTCATCCCTACAGTACAGGACACTCACAGTCATGAGCAGGGTTACTTTTAAATTTTTAAAGGAACAGGAATTCGCTGAAAATGTCCTCACCCTCAGTTTGTTTCTTCTTTAGATCTGGAGAAATGCAGCATTACATCAGTTGCTCACCAACTGATCCTCTGTAGTGAATGGGTGCCATTAGTAACAAATCAACCAAGACGCTTTTAACTTCAAACCGCTGCTTAATCCATAATAACGCTTCCTCCAGAGAAAAAGTCAATTCCCTTCGGACTTATAAACGGAGCTTGATCTGTGGATATTTCTCTCCTGATAGCCAAAAGCAACAGTTTGAAGTTAAAAACGTCTTAATGATGGATTTGTTTCTTACAAATACACAGATTTTTGGCTTCACAAGATGTCAACTGATAGAGAGTTGTGTGGATTACTTTTGGATTCTTGTGATGTTTTCATCAGCTGTTTGAAATCTCATTCTGACGGCACCCATTCACTGCAGACAGTGCTGGGTAGATTACTTACAAATTGTAGTTGTAGCATCTGGACCAATCAGACACACAGTTATTTGTTACTTTTAACAAATAATCTCTAAAACCAACAAGCCAGCTATATATTGGAGTTCTCAGTCCTGAGTCTGCTTTGTGAATTAATGTCCCTTTACGATTCCTGATCTAGCTACATACTCTAATGGGATAGTACTTTAAGACATTTATTTTCTGTGGCCAAGAAAATATCATTTCTTAGAGTTGATATGAAATTATACTGAATGTTTGCTGGACAAACAGTTTAGTTAATGGAAAATTAATTCTGCTACAGTTACTACTGGCAGCTGATATAAATAATTGTAAATAATCATAATTGATTGTAATTATTTATAACATTTCCCTTTTGAGCTAATTTGCCGCATAGTGCATTACTGATTACAAATTACATGACAAAAACTTATTCCTCTTAGCGCATCTTCTTCCATAAATGAAAAGTAGCCAAGATGAATTTGATGAATGTTCACGTTTGTTTACAGAGGCGATGTGGGCATCTCACGTGGGATGTTTAAAACATCTGAACATTTGAAAAGCGGAGCCGCTCATAGAGATAATGAGTTTAGACAGGAACAACTGGAGCTTACGTTGGTTTCATACGTATTACTTTATAAGAGAAAATTTGTTTTTGGCGTGACTTACTTTATTTAAAAGTAGACATTTCAAGCTTTCAATACATATATTTAATATAAATTTATATGTCTGTGCAGGTATTTGCTGTAAAGAGAAGTGACAGAGACCGAAACGGCAGAGAGCGCACCCTGATTATTGTCTTTATTTTTCAAAAGCGCATTGTTTTGCTGTTATTATGACTATACACAAATAAAAGTAGACCCTTTGCAGTTTCAAACGATACCTTATTGTTATCTGCACGATCAAAAATAAGGAGTATTTTTAGTTCAAGAAAAAATTAGTGTGGCCTTCGACCCCAGAGGGATGTTTTTTAATTTTAGCGGGTTAAAGCGACCCCAATAACGTGATATTAGCCCCTGGTAGGTATCTCTCACATTGTCCCACAGCAACAATAAAACAGTGTAGATTAGTGTACAACGTTTTATTTATTTAGCATATTTAATATTGGGGGCATCCAAGTTATTTGACATTTGAACATTTTTTTATTTTTTTTTTATTTTTTTTTTAAGTAACACAATAGTTACTTTCCCTGGTAATTAGTTACTTTTATAAAGATTTGATTCAGTTACTATTTGTGAGAAGTAACTTGTAACTATAACTAAAATATAAAATATATTCCATTTGTTGTTATTAACAACATGAAGTGAGGAAACACTTCAAGATCAAGAACTTTTAAAAGATGAACAAGAAGAATTTGGAAGAATCAATGAATTACAATTTATTGCTATTGTGTGAATAATATGTAATAATGCAATCAATAAAAAATAAATGTAGCCTGTTTACAATCATTTTAAAATGCAATATAATCTAATTACAAGTTCATTTTCGGAATCTGATTACGTAAAGCAGATTACATGTAATCATTTACTACTCTGCACTGCTTGCAGAGGATCCACTGGTCAGCAAGTAATGCTACATTTCTCCAAATCTGATTAAGAAAAAAACTCCTCTACGTCTTGGATGGCCTAAGAGGTGAGCACATTTTCATTTCTGTGTGAACTATTCATTTAAAACAAGTGGCATGCGCTAGGGTTTGTGTTCAGTGTATTACAGTGGGAGGCTGTTCATTAAATCAGGTGACTGCAGTGTCTGTTGTGTTTCTCACATTGTGAGAGCAGAATAAAAAAAGCTCAGTTTATGCCTCCACTGCGACGCTCATATGTTCATCTGGGACAGGAGTCACAGAAGCGTCAAAGTCATCTGAATAAAACATGGCATCTAATGAAGCACAGCGAGAGCATGCTTTATTCCACCTGACAGGAAGCACTTTCAGCTCTGTCCGTCTCACCAACAAACTCATCAGCGTAAGAGAATTATGCTACAAGAACCTGTGTACAGAAATAATGCAGAAATAAAACCCAGGAGTCTTTTTGACAGCATAAACATTGATGTACATCAGTAAACCGTCTCAGTTTCTGAGGATTTGAATGCATTCAAATATCTGCTACTGGAAAAACATCCCGTTTCATCATCTGGTCTGAATGATTTTCTCATGAATATATTTGCGAGTCGAGCGGGTCGTGGTTGAACGCAGCTAGCGCTAGCGCTCTGATCAATGGCAGGCGTGTGGCGTGTGCCGCCCATTGCTTTCTCCACGGGGGTGTTTAACAATCGAGCGTGGCAGACACAGAGACAGAGCGGCTAATTTTAGCTCGGAGGCCCAGCCCACCCATAAATCATTGCGGCAGGGGCTGGAGATGAAGGACACAGGTTGAGCGTCTGCTCACACACTCTCACCGCACGACCTCTGCTCAAAGTGACGTAGACATTTCTGCTCTATGCTTAGATCAACACATCTGCCCAGACCTCCACACCAGCAGGGGGAGCGGTGGAGCTGTGCAAACAGTGCTAGATTTTCATTTTAATAACAGAGCAACAAACATTTTGGCACATGATTTGTCTAAATAGCACCTGTGTGACACTCTATCTGCACTGGAAGTGGTGGAAACAGAAGATCACCTCCATCATGATCCAAGTTTTGCTGCACTGCATCACACGCCGTAGAGATATTTGCAATGCAATTTCAAAAATACATTTCGAAATAAAAGCCATTTGTGGGGTGGTTGAGTATTTCCATGATTATTACCATTTTATTTTTAAGCAAATACAGTTGGCACTTTATGTTCCAGAGCTTGATTTGTATTTTTTACTCACTCCAGACCGACCGTGAGCTGCACACTCAATGCCAGGTGAAAATATAACCCAAACTCAGCATGTAGGGGGAAATGAAAGCATTAATATAAAAGAAACCATTTTGGAGGAACTGCACTGGAGACTGTATTGAAAGCAGACAATGCCGGCTCTGCTCTCGCACCGAATACGTTTTGAATTCACCCGCCACGCTCTCCTGCCTGCCTTTTTAGAAAAGCCTAGATAAATATGCATGAGGTGACATTACCATAATGAGCTTCCCTCTGAATAAAGAGCTCTCCGACACTGCTGACTAGTAAGAATAACCACCGCACGTCTCTTTAATTACATTTTTACAAGTAAAAAACTAATCTGATGAAATCTGCAATGCTATTATCACTAGTAGTGTGAATAAATCAGATTGTATCTGTAAATAATTTACTACTAGATCCAATTTTACTTTTGCTGCTTAGATCTAGATTTAAAAAGTAATTACAGATATCAGTAACTTTACTATGACAAGTCAAAATAACTATTCAAAACTGAATTACGCCCAATAATAATTCTAATTAGAACAATCTAATCTGAATTAGTTATAACTGGATTAAACTAAACTGAATGAGTCTGAATGAATCGGAATGAGAATTTTTCTTAGTAGAATGCAAATGGAAGATATTTTTAATTATTACACAGCTCCCTGGAATACTCGATTCTGATTGGTTAGTTGTCTGATTGGACATTCCCAAGGCATGTTATATAATAACTATCGTCCTTAGTAATGCCGACTAAGGCCAGTGCTTTTCACACCTCTCATATCACACCACTGCACTCTCGCTCACTTCATTTGTTCGTTTTTGACTGTATTTACTGTAAACTAAAAATTAATAGTAGACCTGTGGTAATATTAAGTGTTCATCTTGTTGCTAAAACAATTGTTTTGTAAAGTTAAACTAAACTAAAACTAACTGTAATGGATTTAAGATAAGTAAGATTTTAAAACATTTTATGTCCTCATCTTTTTTTATGTGGTAAAAAGCTGTGTAATTAGTTATAGGACTACATTATGCCTTAAATATGCATCATCTGAACGTTCAAAGCTGTTTGTTAGGAACTGTTTTTCATTGCAGAAGCGGTGTGTTTAAAAAGCTAATAAACATTTAAACTTAAATCAATATGTAATTTCTAATTATTTACTTATGTAGCAAGTACCATGTAAGTGTACCATTTAAGGTGATTCAAAACCCCTTCATGTCGTCCTGATCACCCTATTGGGGTTTATTCTGTGATAACAACCAGCAATCTTAAACAGGAATTATTTGTTATCCAAATTGCAAGACAGATATCTAAAATTGTAGTTTTAATCAGTCAAAACTGAGTTAGGATTAGGTACGCTGAGAAAATTAAAATGTTAGTTCACCCAAAAATGAAAATTCTGTCATTAATTACTCACCCTCATGTCATTTAAAACCTGTAAGACCTTCGTTTACCTTTGAAACACAAATTAAGATATTTTTAATGAAATCCGAGAGCTTTCTGATTCTGCATAGATGGCAACGCAACTGACAGGGTCAAAAAGCTCTCGGATTTCATCAAAAATATTTTAATTTGTGTTCCGAAGATGAACGAAGGTCTTATGGGTTTGGAACGATATGAGGATGACTAATTGATAGCAGATTTTTTTTTTATTTTTGGGTGAACTACCCCTTTAAAATCATGTGAGAGATTTACAAATCATGATAATCATGATGTCATACAATTAATAATTCAAACAATTTACAAAAAACAAATTCAATGGCCTAGATTTCATATACAGTTGAGGTCAAAAGTTTACATACACCTAGCAGAATCTGCAAAATGTTAATTATTTGACCAAAATAAGAGGGATCATACAAAATGCATGTTATTTTTTTTATTTAGTACTGACCTGAATAAGGTATTTCATATAAAAACATTTACATATCGGTCATTCTATGGAAATGTCCATTTTTCTGTCTCTAGCCTTTACAGAAATACTACATTTGAAAAACACTTTAGGGTTACAATTTCTTTATATTTTAAAATAAAACAATATGTTATTGGAACAACTACACCACCATAAACCATCAATGTGGCAATATTTGTTTTTTTTTTTTTAATTAATTATACAAATTCCAAGCACCACAAAACTGCTTGTCCCCACAGCCATGTACAGAGGGACAGTGCTTTATTTTGAGGTCAAAAACGGGTTTTTATACCATTTAAAAAGCAATAATGTATTTATGATATAAAATAATTAACATTTTGCAGATTCTGGAAGGTGTATGTAAACTTTTGACCTCAACTATACACACAGGCAGTTACATATAATTGCAGAGTGAACCACTTTTATCATGTTTCGAATCTTGAAATCCTCAGTCCTCATTCATTGCATTTTCCCAAAGAGCATGTAGATAAATGATGATACATCACAGGAAGTGTGTGCTGTGCGGATCGTGACACATGTGAAACTCTTACCTCCAGGATGTACTTTTGCAGGGACTGGATATCTCTGAGAGCTTCAGGGTCCTGATGGATCACCACCACCTCCTTCAGCGGATACTGAAACAGATCCCAACACACTCACTGTCAGCAGTTCACCAAACCAACACAAGACAGCAGCTGTTTAGTTTAAGTTTACTGCTACATCATGATGATGGCCTCTCACCTTGACGGGCAGGGTCTTCCTGTCTCGAATCACACGGCCCAGCTCGATGACCGACTGCATCTGAGATACGGCGCTCTCAATGCGCTTGTCAATCAGAGACTCCCTGCCAAACACACACACACAAACACACACTCATGTCAGTCTGTGGAAGAGCTCGAGCAAACACAGTCGAGACATGGGACACATCAACACAACAACGACCAATCAAGCGTTTAATAATAAGTGGGTGCTTCACACTTGGCCCTAAAGTCAGAACGGTACCTCATACAAACATATAAGTGGTTTCTGATAAAAAGACTGCTCGAGTTAAAAGCCACTGAAGGTTAAAAGGCGAATGTTCTGCTACAGTTCCTACCTGTCACTGCATGCACTTACAACACATTTAATCACTGTTTAGTTTAGCATTCATATTTCAGTTGGTCTTTTCATACTATTTTCAGGTTGGAGTGACAAACTCATGGACTTAGTTGCATAAACACAGCCACTATGTTAAGTCTTAAGAATCAGTCTGACCAACTAACAGAAAGCCAAAAGCTGATCAGTCTTACTTTACAGAGTAAAATTTTACCAATACACTTAGCAGAATCTGCAAAATGTTAATTATTTTGCCAAAATAAGAGGGATCATACAAAATGTTATTTTTTATTTAATAAGGTATTTCATATAAGAGATTTACAAATAGTCCACAACAGCAAATAATAGTTGAATTTATAAAAATGACCCCATTCAAAAGTTTGCATATGTTTGATTCAAACGTTACTACGCGTTGTGAGATTTCATACTCCCCTACCATAAATTTTGCGTCTGAAAGGGAAACCCCTACAAATGCATATTCAATAAGGCCAGGTGCAAAAATAACTGTCCATGCCTGTTCATAATTCTTCACTGCACATCTTTAGTAAAACCTGACAGTACAATTTTAACACCAAAAGACTGTTTGCGCTGGTGCAAGCTGTTAGTAAAACTGGCCCATAAAGAAGAGAAGAAGAAAAAAGAAAAAAAAAAAAATTCAAACAACTAACTAAGAATAATCCATGCAGTTTTTGTAGCTGGACTCTGGAGATAACGATAAAAAATTCTAATTCTAAAACATCTAATTCAAGGTATTTATTTATTTATATATTTATTTAATAATTTATTTATTGAAAACACAAAAGTAAAACCAGAATTTAATTTCACTTCATATTCTGTTTTTCAATTTTATGTTTATTTATAGTTTTCATAGTTCACAGTTTATTTATAGTTTATTTATTCAGTTTTTTTAATTATTTATTTATAGTTCAATTTATTGTTTGTTTGTTTTTTGTTTTTTTTTTTGCCTTTTTGGTATTTCTGTTTTTCAATTTTATGTTTATTTATAATTCAATTCCTTTTTTTTTTTTTTGGTATTTATTGGAAGTATATACATTATTAGACTTTATTTAGTTTTATTATAGTTTATTTTAAGCTGAAAAAATCTACGGTCATTTATAATTTATTTTGGAATATTTTTCCGATTTCTCAGTTTTGGTTTGACATTTCTGACATAAACTGTTTTACGCATTGAGTAACAACGGATATGGAATCTGAATTACATAATCAGATTCAAAAAATTAAGTTGCCGAAATGAGATTTTACCATGTTTTTAAAATGCTCAAAATCATTTACATTTATTATTATATTGAATTCTATGACTACATGTTGTACACACATCGGAAGTAAATTGCTCATAATTCACTGATTTTCCCTAATTAATATTTTCTATCTTTTTTTTTTTTTAAAGATAGAAAATCATTATTTTATTTATTTATTATTAGGATCTTATTATTATCTTTCTAAACTTACTAACCTCCTGCACTTCCTTTACAAACCTGTTTGGGAAAAACCGATCTAATGTCATGTTTAATGCACTGCATGTTTTTTTCTTTTTGTATTTTTATATCAATATGGTACAATATTATCCTATTTGAATCAGTGTGATAAACAAGTTAGGTCACAAGCAATATAAAAGTAATCCAAAAGTCATCAGATTATATTGCCAAAAAGGTGTAATCTAATCAATTACATCACTAACTACAATTTTTAACATGTAATCTGAAATCAGTAACATGCTACAGTATGTAACCTAGGCACTGTACACAGCACATCTGAGGTAAAGTGGAACTTGCTAGGTCCACATCCACAGGTCAAATGGAGTAGAGCGGACACTACGAGCCTCACATCATGTTCACTGCTAAAAGCTTCATCCTGGGCTATTTCTACAGTGTTCAGTGCACCGGCAAATGCAGTTATTAGTTATAAGAAAGAAAGTCTAAACTACTGAAGAGGAGGTAGAAGAAGATGCTCAATTAAATAATGAAGCGTGCGTCCTCTGGACGGCCTCCACATCTTTGACAGCAGGTCACCTCTGTGAGAAACATTAATACACAAAGTACCAGACATTATGTGAATTTATAAAAGCAACAGAGACGGACTGAGGGATGAAGGACCTTCAGCGCATTTAACTGTTAACGGCTCCAGCGAGTCCAGCTCTTCTGACATACTCAGGGAAATGTGTTTGCAGGCATACATTAAAGGACATGCTAAATCATGTCAATATTACACAAGGTGATGTAAGGACTGTCCTGCCCCATCCGAGTGTGAGGCATAAAACCTCCAGATTTCATCTAAGCACGCGCAATAGAAATCACAATTGCGCGTCTTTACAAGGATTTTCCGGGTTTCAGACCGAAACTTTGCAGAATTTGCGAATTAAATAAGGAAAAACACAATTTTCTTTTGTCAAACAGTCTCTGAAGGCTTCAGTTCTTGCCTGTCAATGTAAATGAGGGCATCTTTATGTAGAATGAATTGAGCTTTACCATTGAACCATCTGATTGATCGCTACACCAGTTATCTGATGGAGAGATTCTCCAGCATATCAATCTGTTCACGCTCTCTAACACCACGAGAAGTGTGATCACTGCTGCTATTTCCTTCTATCCAACTATTGATGGAAACATCTGCATGAAGTTCCGTTTACAAATTGTCAAGAAGCCATTTCAGAGTCATTAAACTCAAACTCGTTTCCAGATTTCACCCTGTAATATCAAATCTCATTTCATTGTGTCACTTAATTTAACTTTTAAATACTGCATTTAGGGATGTAATGGTATGAAAATTTCTCATCACGATTATAGTGACCAAAATTATCACGGTTATCAGTATTATCACGGTATTGTTAAAATGTGCTAAAAATGTTCAAAAAGTACTGACACAAAAATAGTTTCACCAAGTTTTATATTTAAAGGGGTCATCAGATGCAAAAACAGAGGCCGCTCCCACAATAGTTGACTGACATGAGCGTCTTACCTCAGACCCACCTTACATCAGCTGTAACAGTCCGACCTACACTGTTTTGATGCCGGAGCAGGGATGTAAGCAGGGATTGAGCGATTGAGGTGTTGTGTTGCTGGATGTAATAATGAACATAGTGGTCATCATTTACGATGCAGTGGATTGCATTTGTTTGTGAAGGGAATGCGCCTCCCGATCTACATAAATGCATCTTTGTTCGCGCAAATCATTTGTAATCCAGCTACAGCAGAAGTGAGTATAAGGTTTTTTTTTTTTGAACCTCTGCAATCGCCTTTCCTAATGACGTGCTAGTTAGCAAGTTTCGCAGCTAAACGCGCTAAATGCGGCTAAAGTAAACAGGCTCGTCACTCCACAGAGAGAAGAGAGGGGCGGGGCAGGCAGAGCTCATTTGCATTTAAAGGAGCAATCCATCAGAATGGGTTGATTTTTGCAGAGCTTATTTTGACAAGGTAAAAATGGTGTTGTTTTACACAACCACTGAGAATTTTTAACCAAAGTATATTATAGACTTTTCATTAAGAGCCTAAAGAATCATATCAACTTGTGGAAAATGGGCATCCGATGACCCCTTTAAATATACACTAAATAATTAAGACTAACAGGTAAAGTACAATATAATGAGTATTTAGCGTAATATTTCACAAAATGCTTCTCTCTAGACTTCATTTCTGTAGTGAACTAACGAGCTGTGGACACTAATAACTTGCCTGAGGTAAATGGAATGCTAAGTGACATTTTATTTCCACGCTGTTTTGTTGACGTCTTTCTGCGGTTGAAACACTGATTAAGCGATTGCATGAGATGTTCATTCATTTTATTGCACGTTAAAACTAGTAGCACAGAGGAAGGAACGTGTACCGTTAGACCCCTACTACAACTAAAATATTGTTGTATATACATAATGAGATAGGAAAGAGCAATGTGTTTGTATGAAATGTGTGACACTGACTGAGGTGAAGATGATGTGTAGTGATAGTAATGCTGTGTACCTGACATGCGGCAGCATGAGGTAGTGGATACTTTCTGTGTCCTTCTCCTCCACTGATGCTGGGTCGATCAGATGACGCAGGTTCTTGTACATCAGCTCCGTTATGAACGGTGTAAAGGGAGCCTGAGCACAAGAAACACACCATTAGTGCACGAACACACTATAAACCACAAGTACAACTCTACCCGTGTAACCATCAAAACACAAAGCCGAGGTTAATAACGGATGTTATACTCCTGTCCAGGCCTTTTTTTTTGGTTTCCTTTGATCTTAAACCTCTCACTCTTGAACATCCGTCATCATCTGCTTAAGCAGTAACCGTACAATGAGGCTACTGTGAGGTTTTATGGAGATTAATTTAAACACTAAACACTCAGAACCACTGAAGAGGAAAATGGGTCATTGAGTGTCTCACACCCTGCTTATCTATCAAATGATTTTGCCTTTTGGGTCAGTAATTAATTATTGCAGTAAATGAGCTTTACCAATGCCCTGCCTTTATAGTTACGAAAGGACATCAGTACAGTGCAAAATCATCTTCTTAATCTGCAATTCTGTCATCTTCTAAAAATAAACATCCTTAAAACAAAAGATTAATTTACCAAGCATAATTACATTAACTATTAATCAGATATTTCATTAAAAACGTACAATTATGACATCGTATGACTTTCAGTGAAACACAAAAGGAGTTTTGCATTTCAAGAACTGTTTTTTAGGTTTTTTTTTACACAGAAAGTATTTCCAGTGTACAACCCAAGTGATCATATTGGACCATAAATCCTCCTCCAGCATCGCCACACTTCTATCATTTCATCACAATCCACTGAGAATGACCACATTCCTTTTCTTCTCTACATCTGAAGTGCATTCTGAGCACTTGATTTCCAAACTCGCGCAGGAGCTGCGAGCGCTGGCGTGACTCACCATCAGTCTGCACATGGAGAAGAGCACGCTGAAGAGGGTCTCCAGGGCACGCATGCAGTCTTCAGTGCCACTCTCACCCTAAACACACACACACAGAGAAAGAGAGAGAGACGCTAACAGCTGCAAGCACATAACGCAACATGCTGCCTGTACAGTGCACTGTCACAACACCACATCATGTTTGAGCCCGCAAGTCCAGCTCTGTTTACAATCGTGTTAACAGCATGTACAAAGACACTCTATAGGTGTGAGAGTTGAATATGCATAAGCTGAAAGACAAATCAGCTGAAAAGACAAATAAAGTCCAGATTTGATGGTGATTATCCAGATTTAATGCAGAGAGTTCATCAGTGAGACGCAGTTTCCTTAATATCAGAGAATGCAAACGGGCTTATGACAAACCCCTGGGGAACACCTAATTTTCCTTGTCAGAACAAGTAAGTGAAACAAACGGACGAGAAATGATGAGATGTAACAGAATGAGTACAAATTAGTACATTTGTAGTATTGGAACATTTGAGAAAACCTCATGAAACACTTTACAATGCAACTTTACAATTTGCATTAATAAACCTTTCAACGATGGTTTATTAATGCCTCAGTTGAGATAAAATTTATTCAAGGGTCAATAGGGTGCCTTTGGTGTCCTGTACATAACTCATTTGAAATGATACCTTAACATAAAAATTACTATAAAAGGGTGAGTTATATTAGTCTAAGTTTTTATATTCATAACAAAAGCATTACTTGGCTCTTTAGATACATTTTCTAGATTTTTTTTAAAGTTTTGCATAGAAGGATGCATGTTATTTTGCGATGTCCCATGCACCGCTCCTTAAATTTGAATGAGAGTAGAATATAGTCAAATCATACATCTTTTAAAATTTTGCTCTCCTATAAATATTTTGTTAAATAAGAGATAACTCAATTTGAGTGTATTGACCATTTGGTAATAAAAATAATGTTATTATTTAATAAAAAAGAAGAGTTTGTCCATGTCCCCCAATGGTTGTCCACCCTGTCATATTGGGGAATCTTTGTCCCCTTTAGTGACATCTGGACAACAGATTTTTTGTCTCTTCATTGGCAGGAATTTCAACGGCTGAGGTGAGTAAGTTAAGGACTTTTAAATTGACAAATTTTCTTTGTATGACTTTGCTTACTTGCTTTGCCTAAGCTTAATATGTCCACCCTGTTGGCATAAAATATGCCGAAAGTGATTAGAATATAGTATTTTCAAAACGTGTAAGTTTAAATATACCAAATTCTCTTCAACAACCAGACTAACTATTTAGCTAGTCAGAGTTTGTTGTAAGCCACTATACTAATGTCCACACCGTCATTGTTCCAAAATGTCCACACAGCATTCATTTGTAGTTAATATTGCTAAAAACTAAAACGAATGGGGGGGGGGGGGGGTATATATATCAATGTGATTGAGAATGTAATTACATTATTTATTATTATTATATTATTTTTTTTCGAAGTTTAATAAATGTTTCATTGTCATATTTTGTCATGCTTTATGTGTTCTGCTTTATGTGTCCACCCTGTCATGTGCTGGTCCACCCTGTCATCTTGATATTTTAAAATAATATTTTAAATAATAATTCAATCATATCAGTATAATCCAGTGTGTTCAATAGTTAGGTTGGGGGGCAATAACATGCAAACAAAAAACATCACAGTTTTCTCCAAATAAGAAAAAAATATAAGTGTGAATTGTACAAATTTCTTTAAAAACACATAGTTTACATAAAATATTTTATGTATTTATAATCTGAAAGCAAACAAATAGCCCTATTTATGAAAAGGGATATTATACCTTTCGGAAAATATCATTTGCATCTTAATATTGCAATGATAACATATTTAACAGTAATATATTCGTCAAAGACAGGGTGGAGATATCTTATGGTTTATGCTTCAAATAATGGTAAATAATTATCTAAAACAAACAAAAAAAAAAAATGTGTGGGAGCTCAGCTAATATGTTTCTACAGTGCTTGAGAGTCTACTATTTATGACATGACATAAAGCAAATGGGAAATTAAGATTAACAACTTTCAGATCAAGGGGGTTGAATAATTTTGATTAAACAATGTTATCTTCTGTAGTATTTAGTCCAGGGGTACCCAAACTTGGTCCTGGAGGGCCAGTGTACTGCACAGTTTAGCTCCAACCCCAGTTAGACACACCTGAACCAGCTAATCAAGCTCTAACTAGGCATACTAGAAACAGATTTTCTTACTAGATGGGGGAGATGAGAGGGTCTGTATTACTCACTATTGGAGAGAGCATAACGGCTAACTTGGATCACGTGTTCCTTAATAACCAATCACATCACAGCCTTGACGTCATTGAATTTCATATCTAATATCGCTGTTTACGGATATGGTAGGAATGAATGAGAAGTGCTGTAAGCTGAATCCCACCTGTCGCAAAAAGTTAGTGACTTCTCTTATAAAATGGCATTTTTTCATGGTAAACTCTAAAAATAGTTAATTCCAAATGTATTGTTTAGTGTAAAACATGTTGAAGATTAGCAGATAGGCTGTCGATTAATTAAATGATAAGCAATTTTCTCTAAAAAGCTGTTAACTAGCGTAGTGAAGCCTCTCTTGCGCTCAAGCCGCTCAAGTTGGAGCTAAACTCTGCAGGACACTGGCCCTCCAGGACCAGGTTTGGGCACCCCGACTTAGTCCCTCACACACATTTCATCCATCTTCAAACTGCTTGTCCAACGCAGAGTTGCAGGTCTCACACAAATTGTTCTCTATGAGAGAGTACAATGGGGTTAAAGAGGGCCCACGGGACATTATGTTCTCCCAAAACACAACAAAAACACTACAGCACTTTCTGTATTGCATAAAATGTTTTGCATAACTGTGGAAGAATGGATTTGTTGTGGCTGAGGTGCAAAGCGGGTTGATCCAAACTGGTGAAAACATTTGGTGATTTATATTTTTCAAATACACCAAAATTGCAGCACAAAGATGTGCACTGTTTATTAACAAAGCAGAATACACTAGTTGTTATAAAACACAAGAGGTTATGAACAATGCCACAAGTGATTGTACCAGGAATAGGCACACCTTTGGGCTGAAGTTGTGCCCAAGCTTGTGTTTACAGTCGCGTTAACGACATGTACAGAGGCACTCTATAAGTGTGAGTGCTGAATATGCATGGGTTGAGCAAAATAAACTGAGAAGACAAATAAAGCCCAGATTTGATGTTGTTTATCCAGATTTAATGCAAGGAGTTCATTAGCGAGATTCCTTGTCAAAATCAACCAAATTTCAAAAACGTCTCAAATATATAGTGTATATAAATGCATAGTGAAGAAAGCCAGAATATTAAATGTCATGGATGAATATTTACTGAGTAATCCACTATTTTGTAGAGGGAGGTCAAAATGGCAATTTTCACCTTAGGTTCAGAGTCAAATTACAGGGGAGTAAAAATTAATTGTTTTTTAAAAAAATAAGTAACAGCTGTATACAAAGTGATCAACATTTGGTTTTTGACAACTGAAAATGGGTAACATTCAGCAATCTGGACATTGAGATCCGATTATATCTCAGGGACTGAATGATTTGTAGGGCCTTGGAAATTAAGATTCCAAAAGAAAAGTTTATTAACAACTAGAATCTAAAATCATATTGCAATATCTTTCATACTTCTTAAATTGTAGGCACGCAAACTTCAGAAAAAAAATATTTATGACACTAAAACTGGTATGTTCAATGCACGTCTTGACAGAAAGAAACAAGATATATCTCTAGTTTTAACATTGTTTGTTCTTCAGACATTCCTCTTTAAAAGAAAAGAAGTATCATATTTTTTCAAACTGACCCACATTTGTTTTTGTTTTGTTTTTTGCCACTGAAAATGTCTACATTTTAATGATTTACTCCTGGAGTCATATTTAAATTCCAATATCTCTGGAACTGAATCTCATAGGGCATTAAAAAAAAAAAAAAAAAAAAGATGCCAAAAAGAAGGTTTGTTAAGACCCAATATCTAAAAGGGCATTAAGACATCATTAATACTTCTTGATTTACAGGCATGCAAACTTTGGAGAAAAACTTGAAAAGTGCCATTTCCCCATTTTTGAATGGTCACCATTGGCACATAATGCAACAAAGACTGCTAAAGTCAACACATTTCACTAACAGAACTATCAATCTCTGAGTAAATAATGATGATAATGATGCTGCCATCTTTCTGAAGTCATTTTTACCCTCCTGTAACTTGACTCTGAATCTAAGGTGAAAATTGCCATTTTGACCTCCTTCTACAAAGCTGATTACTCAGTAAATATTCATCAATGACATTTAATATTTTGGCTTGCATAACTATACATGTCTATCTTTCTTCAAAGTAAATATTAGCAAAATCAAAAAATTGAGCCAGGGATATCTGGTTGAGTTGACACGGAATGACCCAGATGCAGTTTCCTCAATATTAGAAAATGCAAACAGGCTTATGACAAACCCCTGGGGTACACCTACATTTTTTTAAGTAAGCATTCCTTGTCAGAACAAGTGAGTGAAACAAATGGATCAGAAATGATGAGATTTAACAAAATAAGTGTATTAGTAAATTTGTAGTATTGGAACATTTGAGAAAACCTCACGAAAACTTTACAATTCGCATTAATCGACCTTTCAATGATGGTTTATTAAAGTCGAAGTTCATCTAAAATTTAACTCACAACCTCAAAATGTCTTGCAGATCCTAGTTATTTTTTTTTTTCAAATGTTATCTTTTCTCATATTTAGTCTCTTGCACATATTTCATCCATCTTTTTTCCAAACAGCTTGTTCCAGGCCTCACACATATTGTTCTCTATATAGAGTACAATGGGACTAAAGAGGACTCATGGGACATTAACTTCTACATAATTTTCTGTAGTATTACATAAACCTGTTTTACATAACTGTGGGAAAATGGATTTGTCATAGCGGTTGTGCAAAGTGGGTCCATTTAAACTGTGGTGAAAACATCTGGTGATTTACATTTGTCAAATACACCAGAACTGCAGCTATAAGATGTGCACTATTCATCAACAAAGCAGAATAATACATTACTGGTATAAAACACAAGTGACTGTACCAGTAAAAGGCACACCTTTGGGCTGAAGTTGCCTAAGCTGTTAACCTCTTACTTTCTACTGTATTGTAATACAAACTCAGAGCAGATAAAAACTTACATACTCACATTTCTTATTGTTACAGATCTTTGCATTATGTTCTTTCAGCGTAAGGCTACTTTTAGCCCAAAGAACGCAAGCAGAAGCAGTTTCCTTAGAAAAAGTGGAGGCTCAAACAAAATATATTTTCTTTTTTCTTTCTTTTGATTAGTATGAAACATGACCAGGATGTTTTTGACAGGTTTCGTGAGATTGGCCTGATGTTTCTGTCTGTGTATGACTCATATCTTGCCTACCTTCAGTCGCCTGCGGTTCATCCTCACATACCAGTTGGTGAGCATATCCACAAACTTGACAAGTTTGGGAACCACCGTATAGAGTCTGTAAGCTGAAAACACAGGCACGAGAAAACAGATCTATTTCAGACTGTCCTTGTTGTCAAGTGTAGGAGTTAAACATTGATTGGTGTGAGAGCAACTGCTGATCGCCCACCTCCCATCTCATCTCTGAAGAACTGAATGAGTGACTGAGTGAAAGACTGGATCCATTTATCCATGATGTTGTCGCTCACGCTGGCTGTCCTCTCGTTGTACAGGAACTCGACGGCCTCTTCCTAATGAGTGCAGTGAGCAGACAGAAGTGAGTGAGTGAGCTCATACAGTCTATATGTGCTTCATCATCTTTGCATACTGGAAGACAAGCTGATGTCAAGCATTGGGCACTACTATGACATATCTACTCTCTCAAGTAGTGGTGTAATGTAACAAAGTAATAATACTTCGTTACAGTACTTAAGTATTTTTTGGGAGTATCTGTACTTTGAGTTTTTATATTTCAGCCAACTTTTACTTTTACTTACTACAAAATAGTCAGAAGAACACTGACTGCAGGGAAGCAGGTTTGACGAATCAGCGGTCTCTTGCTTGCAAGTTAGACTTCTAAAAACACCTTTGCTCATGTGCAAACAAGTGTAAAAGATTAATTTTCCACTCGAGTTGTGTCTGAGGTGTGCGATATACAGTATATCTTCTGCGATAATATGGTAAGTGTTGTAATAATGTGCGATCTGACATTATCAAGTAGGCTATATCACTAATGCGCGATCTGACATTATCAAATAGGCTATATCTCTGAGCAATGGACAGTGTTTACTTATTGAATGAATCCGCTTTTTGAACGAATCGGTTGATAACAATGATTCAGTGATTCACTTTAACAGTCAAATGCTTTGTTCCAGAATGAATCAGCCATTTGAATGAATCAGTTGCATCTCAATGACTCACTGTCTGACTAACAGTCACTTACTGCCACCTACTGGCAGTTTTAATTCACATTTCGACTATTTTTTCATGTCTTAAAGGAGAACTCCACTTCCAAAACAACAATTGACAAGTAATTTACTCAACCCCTTGTCATCCAAGATGTTCATGTCTTTCTGTCTTCAGTTGTGAAGAAATTATGGTTTTTGAGGAAAGCATTTCAGGATTTTTCTCCATATAATGGACTTCACTGGTGGCCCGACTTTGAACTTCTAAAATGCAGTTTAAATGCAGCTTCAAAGGGCTCTAAACCATCCCAGCCGAGGAAGAAGGATCTTATCTAGCGAAATGATCGGTCATTTTTTTTTTCCAAAAAAGACAATTTTTTATATTTTTTCAGCACAAAAGCTTGTGTAGCACAGGCTCTGGGATGCACGTCCACAATGCTACGAATTGGGTTGTTCTTGAACGATTTGGTTCATTTTGAACGAGTCGTCTCGGGGAGTGATTTGTTTAGTCGCGCATGCACAACATCCTATTAGGTTCTGTACTGGAATTAGTTCACCTGTTTCGAGTCTTCGGGTTTTTCGAGTCGTTCGTTCATCTTATGGGCCTGTCACGTGATGAACGAACGACTCGAACCCGAAGACTCGAGAGATGAACTAATAAATACTTTTTCTGGCTCACACTGCATTGGTTAAGCTTTATGGGGCTGTCACGTGATGAACGAACGACTCAAACCCGAAAACTTGTCAGATAAGAGGTGAGCTGAGCTAATCATAGACTAAAGACTAAAGGTAAACAATGAATTAATCTTTTCTGTTTCTTATAGTTTTATAGTTTTGTCTTGTTTGTAGTGTGATCAACGTTTGTGTGAGCAGTAGATGCGTTAGGGAAGTAACACGTAACATTTTAATTATATTTTGCTAAAATGAACGAAATGAACGAAATGACTCAAAAAAAGATTCGTTCATATTGTTGAACGAGACTCAAAGGTCCAAGTTGGTAAAATGATCTGAACTTCCCATCACCACTACGAATCACATCTAAGTTTGTCGTTTGTGTATCCTGGCTCAAAAAAAGTACAGTATGGCGACAAACTCCATCTTATTTTCTCCTACAACTTTAGAATTGTCCGACATCGTTGTACCTTGTCGTTTGTAAACAGCGTTTGACTTACTTGCACTTTCTTAGTTTTTGCGCGCTGGCTTTGTAAACACTGGGTCTGTAGTTCCGCCTACGTCCTGTGTGACCTTCCGATGTGATTCAATAGTAAGTAGCGTCGTGAAAGCACATCCCAGAGCCTGTGCTACACAAGCTTTTGTGCTTAAAAAGTACATAAATTTTTATTTTCTGAAAAAAATAACCGATCGCTTCTTTAGGTAAGACCCTTCTTCCTCGGCTGGGATGGTTTAGAGCCCTTTGAAGCTGCATTTAAACTACATTTCGGAAGTTCAAAATCGGGCCACCAATGAAGTCCATTATATGGAGAAAAATCCTGAAATGCTTTCCTCAAAAACCGTAATTTCTTCACAACTGAAGACAGAAAGACATGAACATCTTGGATGACAAGGGGGTGAGTAAATTTTTGTAAACTGTTGTTCTGAAAGTGGACTTCCCCTTTAAATTATTTCAAATATCAGTATTCAATGTTTTATGTTAAAAACAAAACAAATCTGTAACAGCAGTTTAAATGCACCCATGTCCCCTCTGAGATAAACTGTAAATACATCCAAATGCTATTTCTGATCCAGATTCCAGAAATGTTTTTTTTTATGTTGGAATGAAAGACACTAAGTACCAGATGAAGTGCTAATATATATATATATTTATTTGCTTCTTTTCCATTTTGCATTTAACTTTCAATACTTAAGTGTTTACATACTTTAAGAATTTTACTTAAGTAGTATTCCAAACGGTGACTTCAACTTCTACCAAAGTCATTTTCTGGTATCTGTACTTTTACTTAAGTATGGCTTTCAGGTTTTTTATACACCACTGCTCTCAAGGGGAAATTTGATAAAAAGAAAACTGATCATGGTCGGTTTAAAATGGTAAGCTGGTAAATGAATAGTTCACTCAAAATAGAACAATATTTTTGTTCTTACTCAATGGAGATATTCTCATTCCTAGTTGTCAAACCTCATTTTTCAAATGTGACACGTCAACACATGGCATTATATCTGGCCTTGATAATGACATCAATTTTATGAAATGTTATTAAAAGTAGCACTCAGGACATTCTGCTAAAAATCCACCTTTGTGTTCCACAGAAGAAAGTAAGTCAGAGTTGCTGTCAGTATGTAGTAAGAGGATGGAAAAACCAGAAAACCAGAAACTTTGCCTCTGCTCAACTGTGGAGCTGCTGAACTCAAGGTTCATGAGAGGATATAATCGGAAGACATTTCACTCAAACTACATCATGTTTCCTAAACTTTTTGACAGCCTTTACTTCAAGTTCTTTACTCTGTTATGTAATGCTAAAATATTGAAAGGTTTTAAAAAAACGGCTTTTGAATGTATATTTTTATGCTTACCTAGGTTAAATTTATTTGAAGAATTTAAAATTACTTTCCTCTTTTAATATATATTTAAAATGCGTGTATTTTTTTTCCCCATGATGCCAAAGCTTCATTTAAATCAGTCTAATATGCTGACTTGCGAGTCAAGAAACATTCCCAAACATTATCAATGTTAAAAACAACTGTGTCATTTCATATTTTCGTTTTTATAAGTGCTGCTTTATATTTTACTTTTTCAGGATTCTTTGATTATTTATTTGAAACCGAAATCTTTTCTAACATTATAAATGTATTTACTGTCACTTTTGATCAATTTCTTACTGAACAAGACTTAATTTCATTAAACAAAACGATTTTTTACTGACCCCAAACTTGGCATGTTACACTATTTATAGATGTGGTTTGGATCAGGATTGTAAATGTCAAATTTCATGTGTTTCTTTGCTGCTGAAGCCACAAAAAAGCTAAACTTAAAGAGTTGTGCTGACTTAGCAAAGTCTTGGAGTGGATCAAAGTGCCTCTGAGGTGTTACAGGAGATCCGGTCAGATCTCATACCTTCTGCAGTCTCTGGACGTTCTGCACCAGGAAGCGGTAGGCGTTGTACCAGGGCAGGAAGACGTCTTTGAGCACATCTCGCACCCCTTCTTCTTTGAAGCGCAGGTTCTCAGCACGAACCACGGGGGAGTTGATCAGATACAGTCTGGAGGAACAGACACAATGAAATCAGAAATTAAAGAACATAAAGAATATTGTTCCTCTGATTGAAGATCATCTTTACTCGTTTAGAGACAGGGCCCTGACCATATTCATCCAAACTGTGTGTCTATACTCTCAAAGAAAAAACTCAAGCGTCATCATGAACTACACACACTGATTGTGAGGTCAGGCGTGAGTTCATCTCTATCATGTCATTACAATATAAACTCTGCTGAGGTGAGGAGATGCAGATGGGACATCCAGGAAGATGTGTGTATGAGTGTGTATGATGCCATTCGATTCCCCAAAACACTATCACACTATCATCCTGATGTAATCAACCTAGTACACTACCAGTCAAAAGTTTTTGGACAGTAAGATTTTTAAGTTGTTGTTTTTTTTTTTTAAGAAGTCTCCTCTGTTCACCAAGCCTGCATTTATTTAATCCAAAATACAGCAAAAACATTAACATTTTAAAAAGTTTACTATTTAAAACAACTGTTTAATCATTTTAAAGCATCCTTGCTAAATAATAATTTCTTTCCAAAAAAATAAAATAAATTAAATAAATTAAATGTATACTGACTCCAAGCTTATGAATGGTATAGTGTATAATATAAGACAAATAAGACAAATGCTGATCTTTGGATCTTTCTATTCATCAAAGAATACTGAAAAAAAATGTACTCAACTGTTTTAAATATTGATAATAATAATAATAATAATAATAATAATAATAATAATAATAATAATAATAATAATAATAATCGTTTCTTGAACAGCAAGTCAGCATATTAGAATGATTTCTTAAGCATCATGTGATACTGAAGACCGGAGTAATGATGCTGAAAATTTAGCTTTGATCACAGGAATAAATTACATTCTAAAATATATTCAAATAGAAAGCAGTTATTTTAAATAGTAAAAATATTTCACAATTTTACTGCTTTTGCTGTATTTTGGATCAAATAAATGCAGGCTTGGTGAGCAGAAGAGAATTCCTTAAAAAATAAAAACATTAAAAAACTTACTGTTCAAAAACTTTTGACTGATAGTGAAGGTGTGACAACAGTACTGGTGCTTTGGTTAATTATAATAGATATAAAAGAGTGTGATCAACATGAGTTTGAAGCGTCCTTGAACAGCCAATCTTTAAGCATTTCATGATGTTTGTTCACAAGTTTGGGCACATTTGATAATAAAATACAATTATTTAATAGCTTTATTTTATATTTTATATCACTTTTCTATGTCATAAATACTTACGGAATATGTGATGTTTCTGTATGGCTGAGCTGTTCTATTTATATTACATTACTTACATGCAATTTATATTATATTCACTTATAATATGTAATAACTGTATATGTATTTATTCACTCAGTACTTACAAATTAATCGTATCCCACCACTGCTACACTATACTTCATGCATATATTGCCTACTTATCTAATGGTTAGTTCTGTTTTTACTCTGTGTATCTTGTGGTACCTACCATCTGTATTTATTGTCAATATTTATGGCTGTTTTTCAGTCCTCTTGACTGTCTACAACATGTCACCGCTTTTTTCTGAAGGAAATGTGTTTGGCTTTTACTTCTTTTTTGTGCTACTGGGTTTAAAATTCCTTGGAAAAAAACTTTGTGCACAATGTTTTAATTTCATATAAATGAAAAAATAGCTGAAAAAAAAAAAGATTTAACTTTTTTTTTATTAAAAAGAACTGTGTAATGTTTAAAGGAATGTGTTTCTGTGTTATCAATATCTGAATTGCACAACGACACTGGAAAACTGATCTAACAAAATGAAGAGCCATGAAAAGCACACAGTGCAGAAATGAGAGCAGTTCAGGACAAATGCTGTTTACTGATGTGAGATGAGTCTGAATGTCTTCTCCTTTCATGTTAGTATGCTGTAGATGCTACAGATTGTATCTGTGCAACATTTGCAAGTTCACAATGCAAATGGATCTGTGATTGGTGTATTTTTGTTCCAAAACAGTAAAGTGCTGCTCACATTCTCATTAGGTGCACAATATCTCAAATGTTTCAGGGTAATTAGGCACGTGGGTCAATAACACTTGAATTCTGCTCAGTCCTGGCTTCAGATCAATAGACACTTTTTTGCATTTAGCCAATAAATAAAACCCACTACAGCTGGTGATAAAATTCCTATCACCGTATCTTTCAGGTTTTTTGACCCTTAATCAGAGAAAGTTTAATTTCATTGTGGATATGAGTACTTCGCTTATAGTGTGCACAGAGTGCAAAGCTCTGCAGGATCACTTTTAGACACTGTCTGATTCCAAATATTGTGTCTCACACATGTGTTCCTAAAGTTTGGTCAACTAAACTTAGTTTTTTAGCAAGTATTTGTAGATTTGTCATGGTGACAGCTGAACATTTCAGAATAGTGACCAAAACATTGAATCACTGAAAATGTTTCATTGAAACACAGTTTGAAATCAAAGCTGCAAGCAGCGTTGAAAGGGTCCTCGCACCCGCTGGCTTTAGGAAAACAGTGAACGGTGGGCAATATGCATTTAAAGTGGCAAATATAGAAGGAATATGTCAAAGTAATTTATATGTGCCCAACTTCCTGCTACCAGGTGGTGGTGCTATGATTATAACCGGATATTGGCATGTAGATGCCTTTAGGCCAGCACTTTTATCAAACATATGAAGTTTGGTGCAAATTGAACATGTTATGTTTGAGTTAGTGCAAAGCATGACAGGTGGCGCTATGGTTATAACTCAATATTGGCCTTCGGGCCAAGACTCTCAACAAACTTGAAGTTTGGTGCAGAGTGGACACTGCATATTTAGGTTAGTGTAAAACAAGTCATTTCCTGTTGCCAGCAGGTGGCGCTATGATTATAACAGAAAATTGGTTTTTAAATGTGTTCGGGCCAATCAGACATTGTATGGCTGAGCTACAACACGTTCTATCCCTATGGTGAAACATCGAACTTTAACGAAAACTCAAGATCTGACCAAATATGTGATGCAATCTAGAAAAACCCAACACATGGTGAAATTTTACCTTTTTTTTAGGTTTTGCTACCATATGAAAGCTTTTATTTTGTCCATAGCTTGAACATAACAAATGTTATGGCTATCTTAAGTTGGCTGATAGCTATGATTTTCAGGAATGGAATTTTAAGAAAAACAGGTTCAAAGTGAGACGGGTTTTACTTTACTTACTTAACTTATACTGCATCATTACACAAACAGACTAACATGTTTTCCGTTGTTTATGATGGTCACAGTCTCTGACCTTTTGAACACCCCTTGTATGTTTAGATAGCACGAATAGTGTTGCCTACCTTGTAGTTTACATTTAGAAAAGCGAGCGCAGTGCAACTGTTCGCGCACGATGCATAAAACAGTCATCGGACTCCTCCTCTTTAGTAACTTCATCATCCGATCCTTCATCTCTGGATGTGAAATAGTCCATTACATCATCGTTTAAGGCAATGACATCACCAGAGCGGACTGAGAAAAGTAAAACTGTTTAAGTGAGCAGCTACAGTACTTCAGGCTGCGTTGTTGCGCTCCGCCATCTCACAATATTAAAAAATACATAAATTAAAAAAAAAAAAAAAAAAAACTTTGCATGCCATTTGCCAAGATATTTTCAGAGATGATAGACAAGATGTTATAGAATAATAATTTAATGAAAACCTAATTTTAACAAAAAAATAAAAAAATAACATTCAACCTATTTTTCAAATTTCCTGAAAACGTCGGACGGGTTTTCCCAGATCGCATCACATATAATAATGTCATTTAATCTCTATGAAGAGTTCGTTAGAGCGCTATGGCTATAACTGAATATGGTCATGGGCATGTGTTCAGTCTTGTCAAACATGTGAAGTTCGAGACAAATCGGACGTTGTATGCCTGAATTGTAACAACTTTCTTTTTCATTGCGAAACATTGAAGTTTGCCAGGCCGCCACAGATACGCCCTTTAACGAAAATTCAAGATCTTTGCAATTTAACACCACAAAGGGCTTTAGATTACACTGACCAAATTTGGTGTTGATCTGTTTAAATCTCTAGTAGGCGCTCATTTAAATAAAACACCTGAAAATGCCAAAAACAGCACAAAACTTAGCAAGACAATTATAAATAACAGACTTCCTGTTAGGTTTTGGACTTCGTACCGAGGGACTTTTTTGTAGATATTGGCGTGTTACATGTGTCTACCGAATTTCGCACATGTATGCGAGGAGCACTTAGTTAAAATTTTATAGATGGTGCTATCGACCCATTTTTCCACACCCACTTCTGAAACACATATCAGATGTAAATTTTCACCACTTTTGGTGTGTGTGCAAAGTTTCATGAGTTTTCAAGCATGTTTAGGCCCTCAAGAGAAGAAGAATCTGTGCAATTCCAACAGGGTCCTTGCACCATCGGTGCTCTGGCCCTAACTAGTCTATATGACCTTTAGGAAACTTAATAATAATAATAATAATAATAATAATAATTCATTACATTTATATAGCGCTTTTATAGGCACTCGAAGCAATTTACATTGTGAGGGGGGATCTCCTCAGCCACCACCAGTGTGTAGCATCCACCTGGATGACGCGACGGCATCCATAATGTGCCAGGACACCTACCACACACCATCTTACTGGTGGAGAGGAGACAGAATGATGAAGCCAATCAGTAGATATGGGGATGATTGTAGGAGTAGGAGGCCATGATGGTCAGAGGCCAATGGGCAAATTTGGCCAGGATGCCAAGGTCACACCCCTACTCTTTTAAAAAGACATCCTGGGATTTTTTTAATGACCACAGAGAGTCAGGACCTCGGTTTAACGTCTCATCCAAAGGACGGTGCTTGTTGACAGTATAGTGTCCCCATCACTATACTGGGGTGCTAAGACCCACACAGACCACAGGGTGAGCACCCCCTGCTGGCCTCACTAACACCTCTTCCAGCAGCAACCTAGTTGTCCCTGGAGGTCTCCCATCCAGGTACTGACCAGGCTCAACTCTGCTTAGCTTCAGTGGGTGACCAGTCTTGGGCTACAGGGTGATATGGCTGCTGGTGGCAAAAGGCCAAATTAAATTAACAGTGTTGAGAAAAAATATATATCAACATCAAAACAATGTAATATATATTGTAAATATTCAATACATCACCCATCCCTAACACACAATAAACAGAAGCAAAAATTAAGGGTTGTAAAAGGCATGGTCCTATCATATATGAGAGTGTTTGGATGGACATATGGAAGGACATAAATATTTTCTTATTCATTACCCATATGCTCAGGTCACAACTGTGCTTCAGGGAGATTTCAAACAGTTCATAGGTTGCCAATCATAGAAAGTGTGAAGGAGGAAAATCCTAAAAGTGTGATTATGTTTTATGTTTGTATATGTTGCATCAGTGTGGTTTGCTCACCGGAGTGCATCAGCGCCGTAGTTCTGCACAATCAGGCTGGGGTCGGGGTAATTCTTCTTACGCTTGCTCATTTTCTGTCCGTCGCTGCACATACAACACACATGCACACAGACATTGGCGGAGTTTCCAGGTCAATGTGCTGTATATCTGCCTGAGGACAGAGCTTATACAGGCCAAATGACACACTGAATCATGAGCGGACAGAGTGTGTGTGTTACCTTGCCAGAACCAGGCCGTTGACGATCACGTTCTTGAACGGTGGTTTACCAAACAGAGCAGTTGAGAGCACAAGTAATGTGTAGAACCTACGGCAGAGCGACACATGAAACACATCCTGGATTTACTGCAAGAACACGTCATGTCAAAGATAAGTTTATGTTACAGGTGTATTTTTGTCTATCATAAAATTAAAAATATAAAAATAAAATTTAACTAAACAGCGTAACAGATAATGTACTCACCCCCTTGTCATCCAAGATGTTCATGTCTTTCTTTCTTCAGCCATAAACAAATTATGTTTTTTGAGGGTAACATTTTAGGAATTTTCTCCATATAATGGACTGGTATGGTGCCCCGATTTTGAACTTCCAAAATGCAGTTTAAATGCAGCTTCAAACGATCCCAAATGCGGTTGTAAACGATCCCAGCTGAGGAGGAAGGGTCTTATCTAGCGAAATTATCGGTTATCGTCATAAAAATAATGCAATTGATATACTTTTTAACGTCAAATGCTCGTCTTGTCTCACTCTGCCTTTTTTCTGGTTCGTGACAGTTAGGGTATGTCGAAAAACTGTTTTACCTTTTTTGTTAAGGGTGTTTGATCTTCTTTGCATGTTCACTTTGCAAAGACTGGGTCGGTACTTCTGCAGCGATGTAGGATGATTTTGAAATGATTTTTGAAGTTGAGGGAGAAAATACAATTGGAGTTTTTTGACATACCCTAACTGTCTTGAGGCAGAATACACAGAGTTCAGGGAGAGCAAGACAAGACGAGCGTTTGAGATTAAAAAGTATTCAAATTGTATTTTTTTTAATGAAAATAACTGATCGTTTCACTAGATAAGACCCTTCTTCCTCGGCTGGAATCGTTTTAAGTCGCATTTAAACTGCATTTTGTAAGTTCAAAATCAGGGCACCATAGCAGTCCATTATTTGTAGAAGAATCCTGAAATGTTTAACTCACAAAACTATTTCTTTACAACTGAAGAAAAAAAGACATGAAGATCTTGGATGACAAGGGGGTGAGTACATTATCTGTAAATTTTTGTTTTCTGGAACTGGACTTTTCCTTTAAACAGCTGAAAATCATGATTTTTTGTTGTCTGAATTAGTCAGTGCATTTTTTTCATCATGTATCATTGTGTAATATTTCATTCATTTTATTTATAAAAGCCCTAAAGAGTCATTTACCCAATTCTACAACATTATTATTATTATTATTTTTTTTAATATTTTTCTTATAAAAATGTATGTCCATAAATCTTGCGTCAACTCTGTTACCATACCATACTTTGCCTTTAAATTAGTGGAATTATCACCCACAACTATGCAAGATAAAGGAAATGATGTCACTTTCCCTCACCGATAAGATCTCAAGCACTGAAAAATCTATGTGCTCTCTCTGAGAAAATATTAAATTATCTAAAAAGTTCTCACACTAAGAGTTCTTTTATAAAGTGTCAAAACTGTTACCACGATATCAAAAGGAAAACAATTTTTCATTGATCACACTTTGTGTTATTTAAAAGTCTTTTAATCATGATTTCATTAGTGCCATGTGCTCTTAGAATTTACGCTAGAAAGTGGAGTTTTTGGCAAAAAATTAAAAAGAACTGTCAACTCTGTTACCAAGGTAGAGTAACAATGCGGTAACAGAATTGACAATTCTATTACTTAAAATGTCAACTCTGTTTATGAACTATTTTCACAAAAAATAAAATTACTGATTTATTTTTGCACCCTTATAATAGTTCAAAAACATTTTTTTTGTACTGGATTTTCTATATAATACATTTTCAGTTGAAAAATACTTGCTCCAAGTGGACGGTTCTGTAAAGACATAAGTATTTATTTAATTTTTAAAGTATATATAGGTGAAATATTATCTCAGTTTCATGTGTTGGAATGTAAGGACTGTTTGTCTAATTAACAAGATTTTTTCATTCTTTTTTCTTCTTTCATTGACAAGTATTTTTCCTGTTATGATTTATTGTTATTTCTACACATTGCCTAATTTGTCCGTAACAGAGTTGACAAACAATACCATAAAGACATCTATTTTTTCATTAAAAGTAATAAAAAAAAAGAAGTACCTTTTGTTTGGCAAGCACTGAATTATTAAAAGTAAATGTTTTCAATAAGATACTGAAAAAAATTGTGTTAGTGAAGAGTTTTTTTCTTCATTTTCTGAAATGCCAAATGTACCTCCAATTATAGAATCACCCATATGTTGATCATTACTTTTTTTAATTTTGGGCTCAAATGACCTGGATATGTCCTGGACAGATCTACTCAGGTGATTCAACACCATGAATGAACAATCACGAAGGGTTTCTCACCATCCTCTGGTCTGGTCGATTCCCTCAGCGATGAAATCGGCCGGGAAGGCATCCTCAAACTCCCGCCTGTTCTCAAACGGGTAGTGCACCTGAGCGTAGGGCATGCTGCCGCTCTCGAACCAGCAGTCAAAGACCTCCGAGACCCTCTTAAGCTCCCCCTTCCCACAGCGAGATGGGATGGTCAGATCATCAATGCTGCCAAACACACACACACATACACACACACACATCAAGACATAATGAGTCAGGTTTCTGCAGTTCTGAGGCCTGTGAGGGTCAAGCTAGAGAATGAGGCATCTGTGTCTCACCTCTCCCTGTGAAGATCAGACACTTTAACTCCAGTCAGCTCCTCCAGCTCAGCCATGGAGCCCACACACACCACCTAAACACCAATAAAGAAGAAACACTTAACTTCATCTGCTTTAACATTTAGGAGACTCTCTCCCTGGAGAACAGGAAAACATCTGCTATCAGATATGGTGGTGAAATCACCACAGCTAAAATACAACACATGATATATGGACTGTTTAAGAACTATTAGACTGTTTGGGAAAATATTTCAGAATCCAATGAGAATTTTACACATTCAGAAGAAAATGTGAGTAATGTTTCTCCACCACCATAAGCTGTTTTATCATCCAGCTAATGTGCCTAATGTACTCAGGCATATTTCACATCCGCACATTTTTGTGCAAACCTAACACTGGCCAAAAAGCAGGACAACCTTGATTTTTTCACCAGGTGGGCAGTGAAGTTTACCATAAAGTGTGTTACTAAAAGTGAGTGGCGAGGTTGGGCCGCTGTCCCCGTTTTCGGCTGGTCTCAGGTAATGTGGCCCAGATAGGGCCGCCTCGGCAGAGAGCAAGAGAGCTGCGCTTTCTGGCCCCGCTCCGCTCGGGGAACCAGTGACACTCCAGAGACTCGCTCCTGGAAACAACTCATTATGCTATTTTCAGGAAGCAGGTCGCTGTCCTTCTTTTCGAATGTCTCGTTTCAGCAGGCAAAGACACCAACAACCTAATTCTGACTTCCCACAAGTTGAGCTTTTAAGAAAAATGTGCTAATAAGAGCACTTAAAGACCATTACCAATTTTTAAGACAGTTATCCTTCTAAGAAGATTCAAATGATGATGATAGCTAGTTCACACAGCTTTCACAAAATAGCTACAGCTAAAAGGAATTGGTGCTAGGAGGAATATTAACATTAAATTAAGCGAGTTGTGAATAAAAAAGGATTTTTATTCAATTTCGTTTTTATTGTCCAACACTTACAAATCAAGATTATTTAAAGTTGGATTTCTATTTTCCAATTAAGTTTCCTTAAAAATGTGTCAAAATGTTATTAAAATATATTTAGGTAAATACTATTGTTTAGTACCAGTACCATGTATTTTTAAACCAATCAATAAATAATAAGCCATTCTTCATTCTGTTCATTTAAAAACAGTGTGAAACATAAATGTTTTTAACTTGATTTTTAGTGTGATTTCTTTTTTGTATGAAATATTTTGAATCTACATTAACAAAAATTGTTCATACTTTTAAGCAATAAGCAAGAAAATATATGATATGAAATACTTAAAAAAAAAAAAAAAAACCAGCTACACTTTAAAAATTCTGATGGATGCATAACTGACCTCTTCGTAGTCATCGCTGACCCACAGTGGGATGGGCGTCCCCCAGTAGCGGTTTCGAGAGATCGCCCAGTCTCGTGCGTCCCTTAGCCAGTTGCCAAAACGCCTCTCCCCCACCAACTCCGGAACCCTGGGTACAAAGACAGAGAGAGAAATGCCACTCTTAACTTAATATAGCTTTTATAGTTCTTAAGCTTGAAAGTGTAAACGTTCAAACTGGAAAGGCTTAAAAATGTTGGCAAATGATAAACTTCTGTAGTGCCGCAGCACTTAAAAAAAATAAAAAATTTTATTTACTGTTAAAGGAGAAGTTCACTTCCAGAACAAAAATGTACAGATAATTTACTCACCTCCTTGTCATCCAAGATGTTCAAGTCTTTTTTTCTTCAGTTGTAAAGAAATTATGTTTTTTGAGGAAAACATTTCAGGAATTCTCTGCATATAGTGGACTTCTATGGTGCCCATGAGTTTGAACTTCCAAAAAGCAGTTTAAATCCAGCCGAGGACGAAGGTTCTTATCTAGCAAAGCGATCAGTTATTTTCTTTAAAAAATAAAAATAAAAACAATCACACCGAATATATTTTTTAGCCTCAAATGCTTGTCTTGTCTAGCTCTGCGTAATCTGTGTATTCCGGTTCAAGACAGTTAGGCTATGTCGAAAAACTCCCATTTCATTTTCTCCTCCAACTTTAAGCATCGCAGTTTTACCTGTTTTTTTGTAAACACTGGGTCGGTGCTTCTGCAGTGATGTAGGATGATTTTGAAGTGGGAAGAGAAAATGAGATGGGTTTTTTTTAAGATGGGAGTTCACGCAGAGCTAGACAAGACAGCATTTGAGGTTAAAATGTATATTGTCAATTTTTTTTTTTTTTTAGAAAACAACCGATCGTTTCGCTAGATAAGACCCTTATTCCTCGGTTGGGATGGTTTAGAGCCCTTTAAAGCTGCATTTAAACTGCATTTTGAAAGTTCAAACGCACGGGCACCATAGAAGTCCACTATATGGAGAGAAATCCTAAAATGTTTTCCTTAAAAAACAATTTCTTTACAACTTAAGGAAAAAAAAAAAGACATGAACATCTTGGATGACAAGAGGGTGAGTAAATTATATGCAAATATTTGTTCTGGAAGTGAACTTCTTTAACATTTTTTCTAAGAGTTTTCTAAGAGTAAAACTAAGAGTTTTCCCTTAACAAACTCCTAATTTGCTGCTTATTAATAGTTAGCAAGGTAGTTGCTAAATTTAGCTATGGGTGGATTAAGGGATCTAAAATGTTGTCACGCAGAATAAGGCATTAATATGTGCTTTATAAGTACTAGTAAAGAGCCAAAATGCTAGAAATATGTATGCTAATAAGCAACTAGTTAATAGTGAGAACTGGTCCTTAAAATAAAGTGTTAGCATAGAAACTTTTGAGCGTTGTAAAATAATAGGGTTTTGTCATAATCAAGTTGTCTAGTTTGTCTAGTCTCTATTTTGAGTTAATCTAAAAAAATTAAAAATTAAAAAAATAAAAATAAAAAGACATGGCTTAAAAAGGACCATCTAGCTAAATTGGCAAGTGAGGGGTGCTATCTTTCGGAGAAGGCAGTTTAACAGTTCAGGCAAACTACAGCCTGACATGTTCAGTGTTCGATTTACTTTTGTTATGGCTTTAATGCAAGTTGCCCATCACACAAATAGTTTTGATCGTCAGACAGATAAGACACAGCTATGAAAATGAATGCATAGGTCCTTGTTAAGGTAACACTGTCTAAAAGTAACATAAAACAAGAACAACAGAGGTCCTAAATTGGAACCCTGCAGGACTCCACAAGGACTACTCACACCTTTTAAGGATTGGTTAACTACAGCGACAAAACAAACAAACAAACAAATCTATTTATCAAGTAGGATTTACATCATTTTAAAAGCATCACTAAAGGTTTAACAAATTTTGACCCTGGACCACAAAACCAGTTTTAAGTCGCTGGGGTATATTTGTAGCAAAAGCCAAAAATACATTGTATGGGTCAAAATTATTGCTTTTTTTTTTATGCCAAAAATCATTAGGAAATTAGGTAAATATCATGTTCCATTAAGACAGTGGTTCCCAAACTTTTTCTGCAGGGCCACCCTTTTGCAGAATAAAAAAAATTCAAGCCCCCCCCCACCCCCTTCGTTTACACATAAACAAACACAATTTCAGAAGGAATTATTTGAAACGTAATAATTATTACAATTATTATAATTCAGTGTGTGACAATTTACTGAAAAAAAAACTAAACAAGGAACTAGTCACTTTTAGAGTAGAAACATTAAAAGTAAAGCATGCAGCTTTATTATGTACTGTTTTTTTTATTATGTTCATTGTTTTTTAAACAGATTTTCTCAATTTTCTCTTTTTTTTTTTTATCTCTTTGTTGTAGCTGCGATCTCTGAAGTTCATTATCTACCTCATCTACAGTCTATCTACGTTTACCTGGCACTTGATGTCTTTTCAAAAACTTGCCCATGCTTAGAGCAGATCTACTATGCGTCATTCATTCATAATTTTACTCGGCTAACCGCAGTTCTCATTTCTGATATCAATTGCACCGTCTAGTGGTCTGTTATTTTACGACAAAAACAATTACAAACTGCGAGTCGTCTTAAGGTAATAAAATATGATGAAATTCATATTTTGTGTTAAATTATTTACATGTGGCAAGTAGCCATATAATAAGCAAGATAATTTCACAGTGGGGTCTTGTATCACCCTATAAACGTTTCTTTTTACATAAAAATCTAGGGATGTACCGAAATGAAAATTCTTGGCCGAAACTGAAACTGCTTTGTAATAATTATTTATTATTTTATTAAATAATATAGTCATTTTATAAGACTTTTTAAGTTTAACTCAGTAATTTTAATGATACTGAATAAAAAAATAATCATAAGCCAATAAAATAACCACGTTTATTGAAAGTAACAATAAAATTGGACAGAAAATATACGAATATTAAATCTCAATATATTATTTTTTATCCAGTTCTATAAAACGGAATTAGATATTAGAACATTTTTGGACTAATTATCAAAATAATGTATAGTCCTAAAAAGCTATTATTATCAGAGCATGTAATCAGAGCATACATCATGAGAGGGTAGCGTCATTTTACCAGCGTTGTCCAGTACACCAGTACTACAGCATGTTACAGCACAGTATGCGACACTATTGCAAACAGGAACAAGTACACATTGACATTTTCTGTCGGCGCGTTATTTGAGCGGACTTTGTTTTTCCGTTGAGCATAAGCGGTACACGAGTGGAGCATTATGGGCCGTGAGCAACTCAACGGAACGCACATTCATAGAGCGGAATATTGAACGGTGCGCGCTGAATACAGTGCGGATATTATTGACCGTTGTTTCCTTCGAATCTATATAAAAATCGGCCGACTGTACACTAGCACTGCCGCGCCCCCCTTATCATAACTCCGCGCCCCCCAGTTTGGGAACCACTGCATTAAGATATTTTGTAAAATTCCTACTGTAAATATATAAAAACTTAATTTTTGATTAGTAATATGCATTCTTAAGAACTTAATTTGGACAACTTTAAAGGTGATTTTCTCAATATTTTGATTTTTTGGCACCCTCAAATTCCATATATTCAAACAGTTGTATCTCAGCCAAATATTGTCATATCCTAACAAACCATACATCAATGGAAAGCTTATTTATTCAGCTTTCAGATGATATATAAAGCTCATTGACCCCTTGAAAAATTGACCCCTATGAATGGTTTTGTTGTCCATGGTCAAAATTATTTATTAAACAATTGATGATGAATAAATCCTATTATATTTCCTGGCATTCAAGTGCACATAATTCACAACAAAGTCAATGTTGTTCCTCTAGCTTGATACGGTTACATTAGCTTAGGTTTAGATTGCTTCCGGGTTTTTACAATATGTAATAAAAGTCTTAGGTGTTCCCAGAATGCGTCTGTTAAGTTTCAGCTCAAAATACCCCACAGATCAGTTATTATATAATTTTTAAAAATGCCCATTTTGAGCAGAAGCAAAAACACACTGTTTTTGTGCATGCGAACACAATTTAAATTCAAATGAGCTGCTGCTCCCTACCCCCTTTTCCAGAATATGGCTGGGCCTTTACAGCTTGTACCTCAGATACTCTACCAAAACAAAACATCTATTTGGTTTTGATTTTTATGTCTATCAAAAGCGGCTCTCACACGGTGTGCGAGCATTAAACTTCTCTTTCACGTCTCATTCCTCTTAAATTGTCAAATACACACATTTATGTTAAAAGTTACAAAAACAGTTGGTTATGTCTGTGAAGGTAAACAGCTGGGAAAGAAGCTGCATGTTTATATTAGATCTGTGTGGCAGCAGTGTAATATACAGTAAATAAATCAATAAATCCACAGCTCTCTTATCTCCTCTAAGGCTCGTCTGTGCAGCCAAAGACAGAACAGCTAGCATGCTTTGCTCTCGCTTTTGCCACGGCTTCAGAACTGGTACACAATTATCGGTTGCGAAAAACAAAGTGAGAACGCCATTGGTGAGAACGTGCAGATTAAGGGGCAGTAGTATTATAATAAGATCCCCTTCCTACGTCACGGGGAGAGCAAAAACTGAGCAGCTCATTTTTTCACGTTTTCTGGGTTGGTAGTTGCACCGGGGACCTGATTATTGCATTTAAACACGGGAAAAGTCCGATTTTCATGATATGTCCCCTTTAAGTTTAATGAAAATACATTTGTGTACATCAAGGATAATGTTTACTTAAAAAAAAACCTCTTAAGAATATTACTAGAGATCATCATTCACACTAGTCAGGCATTTTTTTAACTTATTATTCTGGTCTGTTTTTCCTGTTATCCTATTTCTTCTTTGAAAAGAAGAAAAAATAACAATTTAGAATAATCCATCCCTTAGTAAAGGAAGGTTAAATGTCCTCCTGGGCATCGTCCTGCTGCCCTCTTCTAGACACAGCCGAGAGAGAAAGTCTCAGCATCTGCAGTGAGCTTTCATCAGAACACCACTGACTTCATCAATTCTCATCGGGAAGAGGCGTTTCTATTTAAGTTCCATCTCGGCACCCAATATATCAATTTAATGATTTTTCTCTTCTCTTATGCTCTCTCATCTCTGAACTAAATGCAGAATTTAAGGGCACTGTGATGGGCTGGATGCGCAGGACATCATCCACAGCTCTATAATAAGCCAACAGAAGAAATGCGCATTAGATTGTCAACGTGCCGCAACTGTGAGGTCAAATCAGGGCAGGTGTGATAATGAACTTCAGTCTGTACAGCTTCTTGGGACTGATGTAAAATATAAAACCATCTTTGGTGAAATAATGGGCTAAAGAAACAGTTCACCTAAAACGATAATTCCGTCATCATTTACTCTTCTGTTATCTTGATGCTGTGTCAAACTCGTATGACTTCTGAAAACTGTGCCAATTGCTCTTTTTAATGCAATTACAATGAACTAAGACTGAATCTTTCAAGCTTCAAAAAGGACATAATTACCATAAAAGGCTCATGAAATTGCTCATGGACTCCAATTTAAATTGTCATTCACAGATAATCCCACCATAGAGTACAAGTCCCATGAGTGACTGTTATGATGCTTTATGATAAGGTCAGGGCTTTATAATAAGTTGGCTTTAAAGCAGCTTCAGCAGTATATAAGAGTGCAAACTCAGACAGTCTGAAATGTCTACAAATCTAAGAAATTAATCTGATAAACCACAGAAAACCCTCTAAAGAAAGAGTCCCTGACACAGAAGCGCGCCATTGGCGAGTATATGTAACAGTGTCAGTCGCCAGTTGGCGGGTAAAACTTTTATGAAATATAACAATGCAATGTAGGGAAAACAACAGCCAGTTTTTAAAGAGATTCGCTGTTTCTGACAGAAGTGAATAAAATAATCTTTCCCGAACGCAAGATCACTGTGATTAGCTGTTCTGTCATAAGCGACAAGAGCGAATCAAATAATGGAATACAAACGGGCTGATAAGGTCAGAGCAGTGTGATGGCCAGCTTGTCCCTAGATACAGTTCTAATAACTTTTACATTACCTGAAAAGATATTGCTGCTTCATTTCAGAAGAACTTTTCCCTTCTTTATTCTTCATAACCCAAGAATGTGGCAACACATACCTGGGGTTACGCTGCCTAAACGGTGCAGCGAAGTTAGTTCATAGTTTAGTTTGAATAGTTCGACAGTTTGAAAGGCTGCGCATTTGGCAGTACGCATACACTGAGCCGCTCCAGTAGTGCTTCAATGGACGAAAATACACACAATTATGGCAAAATGTGTGGTTTTGGCGAGTTACCTCGTAAACATATTCTTAAATGAGTTATAAAGATTTAAATGATCGTAAAGTGAAAATCGGATATGTGCCAGATCTGCATCATGTGCATCAGGTTTTAAAGAGGCCGTGCTGCTTTTAAAGTGAAACCTAACCTGCTGAAGTCTGTCATTGATGTAAATCAAAGAACAAAAGAAAAAGAAATCATCACTCGACTGCTCTAGTCGCTCAATAACTTTTGTATCTTGAATAAAGATTAAGCTGTATAGTTTGTGCATGTACAATTTGTGTGAAGATTGTTTTAACAAGTTGTTAGCATGTTGCTAGCATGTGTCCAGCATGATTAACAGGTTGTTAACATGTTTCTAGCATAATTAGTAAGTTGTTAGCATGTTGCTAGCATGTTTCTAGCATGATTAGCAAGTTGCTAGCATGTTTCTAGCATGATTAGCAGGTTGTTAACATGTTTTTAACATGGTTAGTGAGTTGTTAGCATGTTTCTAACATGATTAGCAAGTTGCTAGCATGTTTTAGCATAATTAACGAGTTGTTAGTATGTTGCTAGCATGTTTCTAACATGATTAGCAAGTTGCTAGCATGTTTTAGCATAATTAACGAGTTGTTAGTATGTTGCTAGCATGTTTCTAGCATGATTAGCAAGTTGCTAACATGTTCCTAGCATTATTAGCAGGTTGTTAGCATGTTTCCAGCATAATTAACAAGTTGTTAGCATTTTGCTAGCATGTTTCTAACATGATTAGCAAGTTGTTAAAATGTTTCTACCATGATTAGCCAGTTGCTAACATTTTTCTAGCATGATCAACAGTTTGCTAACATGTTTCTAACATGATTAGCCAGTTGCTAGCATGTTTCTAACATGATTAACAGTTTGCTAACATGTTTCTAGTATGATTAGCAAGTTGTTAACATGTTTCTACCATGATTAACCAGTTGCTAGCATGTTTCTAACGTTATTACCAATTTGCTAACATGTTTTAGCATGATTAGCAAGTTGTTAACATGTATCTAGCATGATTAGCCAATTGTTAGCATGTTGCTAGCATGTTTCTAGCATGATTACCATATTGCAAGCATGTTTCTAGCATGATTAGCATGTTATGAGCATGGTTAGCAAATTATTAGCATGTTGCTAGCATGATTTTAACATATATATAGCATGTGGTTAGCACGTTATGAGCACGTTGCTAACACAATTTTAACATAATTAGCATGTCATTAGCATGTTTCAAGCATGATTACCATGTTGTTAGCATGTTGCTAGTCTGTTCCTAGCATGATTAGCATGTTGTTAACATGTTACTAGCATGATTAGCCAGTTATTAGCAAATGTTAGTCTGTTTCTAGTATGATTAGCATGTTGCTACCATGTTTCTAACATGAGTAGCATGTTGTTAGCAAGTTACTCGCATGTTTCTAGCATTATTAGCGAGCTACTAGCATGATTCTAGTTGCTAGGCTTGGCTAGTGATAGATAGATAGATAGATAGATAGATAGATAGATAGATAGATAGATAGATAGATAGATAGATTAAATGAGTTTGAATGGATCAGAAATAGTACATAGAAGGGAAGTTTGATTGAGTCTCAAGGGATTCTGGGAGTTTTGACAGTTGAAGTTTAAATAGTCTTGGCTCATTTGAACATTCCATCAATGTAAGTCTATAGGATTTTTCCCAGTTTTAATAGTCATTTTTTAGTGCTGGGTTCGAGTCCACGTAAGTCGAGTCCGAGACGAGTCTGAGTCCAAAATGGTCCGAGTCCGAGTCCGAGTCCAAGGAAACACTACTGTTTCTCAGTATCCTAACATTGTTTTAACCTGGGGTGCCCAAACTTAGTCCTGGAGAGAGGTGTCCTACAGATTTTAGCTCCAGCACACACATGAACCAGCTAATCAAGCTCTTACCAGGCATACTAGAAACCCCCTGGCAGGTGTGTTGAGGCGAGTTGGAGCTAAACCAAGGACCAGGACCGAGTTTGGGCACCCCTGTTTTTAACCTTTACAACTAGAAAAACACAATGTCAGTTGAAATGTAAGAAAAGCAAACCTCTAGTGGATCTTGCCATTTTGATTTTTGATTTCACAACATTTCATAACTAGTGTCAATACTCTGCTTAGTAAACTTAAAGTCATGTAAAAGTTATGTGACATATTTTAGAGTGAAACAGGTTTTAGAATGTGAAAAATTATAGGGCGGGACTTGACTTTATTCATCAATGTAGTAAATGTATAAATTCAAGAGTGGGGGTAAAGGAGTAGGTATCTTGGTGAATGGGAGCTTAAGAGCAGAAAATGCACCTCTTTTATTTCGGATTGTGGCTGTGTGTGTTTTGGGTTGTATATGACTTTTTTTTTCTTAAATGAAAATGAGGTTGTGAGGGTTAAACCTAGTCTTTACAATGGCACGCACTGTGTATAAAGCCCTACATATACTTTCCATAAGTCACAGCAAAGTCACACCCGTTTTATTTTTGAATGCACTTGTAGTTACATTAATTACAATAAATTACATTATATAAGGAATAATTGATGATGGGCCATTGAATTATTAGAAAATCATGCACACCCAAGGTGGTTTTGGACCCATAAAAACTCTTGCTGCAAAGATTTTCTTTCAAGCTAGAAACTGCCACCATGTTTAAATAATAATAATTTCAAAACAGAAAAAACTAATCAACTAATGTAAGTAAAACATTCTCAAGCTCAAGGCAAGTAAACACTCCAAGTATTACTTACAACCAAAAGTATTAATAAATATATTAATCAAAAATACAACTGAAATAATATAATATATATATATATATATATATATATATATATATTATTTTTTTTTTTTTTTTTTAAATCTTCACTGTATACATTAAAGATGATTCTTATTACAGTTAATAAGTGTTTCATTCAAGAACAGTGAGTGATTTTCTCTTTTTCTTTTGTTGTTTGATTATTGTTTGATTAATATTTATGACGTGGTCGGCGGCTACAGGTTTACGCTGCTGTCGCTTTAAGATCTGATGCACATTTCAAATATTTTGACGCATCAGTATTGCTCCAAACTGTTCGGGTTTACTTAAGACAAAACCGACTTCATTTACATTAATAATCTCCAATACGAGCATGTGTGTAGCAATAACAGAACCTATTAAAAGCGAAAGACAAACTCTGCATTTGCACACTGACATAGGCACGCTTTGAGTGTGTGTGCACACATAAACCCGTCGGCTTTCAAGTAGCCTACTGGACAAGACTTAAAAACACATGCAAATACTAAATATTCGTGATAATGCATCAAATCAACCGTCAACCGTCTATGGACTCGGACGGACTCAGGATATTTTCAGAGTCCAAAAGGCTCGAGTCCGAGTCAAGTCCGAGTAAAAATGCATCCGAGTCCGTGACAATTCCGAGTCACCTAAAAATTGTTCTTGAGACCGGACTCGAGTCCGAGTACGAGTCCGAGTACCCCAACTCTATCATTTTTAGAAAAAACGTAAGTCCGATCAGTTAGAAATGAAAAAAAAAAAAAATTATCATGTCGCCGGCCATTGGCAGGGGTTGCAAAAAGTTAGTTTTAGGCCCTGTCCTGACATATTGAATTGTCCTGAACCATAAGATCTGGACACAGGAAAGTACAGCCATCTTCACACTGCTAAAATTACACAGAATTATGTCATTTGATTAGAGCACTTATGTGCACTACACCACATAAACCCAAAGCACCCTGCTAAACTGCTGTCAGCCATTATCTGGAACACAAACATGGCCTGTTCTGCATTTCATGTGCTGTCCAGTGCAGTGCAGTGACTCAGAAAGTGTGTCTGTGTCCTGTAGGTGATTCATCTGAGAGTGACAGACACATTACAGCAGATCGGCCCTGATGCACACATATGCTGCCAAACACCTGTGCTGGGTGACCACAGACATCAGTTACAGCACACGTCTCTGTAGAGTGCTAAGCAGCTGCCAGCAGATAATTACTTACTGTTTCATGCAGGAGGCAGTAGATTATGCGGATACATAAAAAAAAAAAAAAAAAAAAAAAAATTACACTTTTACAAAAATACTTTTTCAAATTGCAAGCTGCAATTGAGGGTTCAAGAACAGTAAAGAAAGGGGCAACATTAGAACACAACTGTCATGATGTGCATGTGGTGAATCTTAATCTAACACTTGCTGAGTTCTGAACATATTTCAGTTGTAGCGCCTACCAGTGTTGGGTAAAGTTTTTTGGGGTTTTTTTGGGTTTTTTTTTTGGTTTTTTTTTTTAAGTAATGTATTACAATATTACGTTACTTCCTAAAAAAAAAAAAAAAAAAAAAAAAAGTAACTAAAAGTAACTAAACTAAACTTTTTTTTATGGGAAGTACTGTTACATTACTTTTGTGTTGCTTTTTAAATCTGGGCTGGGCTTTTTTGTTTGCTTTTAATCTAAAAAATATATATATATTTAGGCAAATATAAAAGCCCTTTCACACCTAAAGTCAAATGAATAAGCCTCAGGCTGAAGCAAATGTAAATTCATGTCTGTACAGTAAAGGGCACAGCTAAAACAAACCTTTCAGCTGTGCTGCCATTCTGGATTTAGGGCCCTATGATTTACGTGGATGGAATTGTGGAATCCAGTCGTAAAAATGGAATTTACAGTATAACACGGAATGTCACAGAATTTCATCAATCAAAAGTAGGTCAATTCACTTAAATCAAAAAAGGACTAGTGTTTGAATATTAAGCTGCAAAAATGCTATTTAAATAGGAACGCTGCATGTGTCTCTGTTTGAATGAATGGCGTAGATGCGCGGTTTCGTTTACTGCACACATACTGGGTACGTTTACATGCACAATTTTTGGTTCAGTCGGACTGAATTGATGAATCTGAAACAGTGTTTCTCCTAGGATTCCAGGTTTTTTTTTTTTTTTTGGTACGGTATGGTACTTTTCTCGGTACATTACTCTCTGTGTAATAACAAAAACATTTATTTCAGTGAAAAAAATAAGTCGAAAAATCTCAAATTCAACATTTTGAACAATAGGGCCCTACAATCTTTTTCTTTTTTTTTCCCCAGAAATTCTTGTGTGCTTTAATTTTTCTGATAATCAAATACAGGCATTAAATATTTATTTATTTTTAATGAAATGAAAATTAAACCTTTTTATTTGTTGCCAAACAAACAGTTTTTCTGTCATTATTATAATTTCTGCATTTAATTGTTTAATTAAATTAGCCAGAAATAGGAATATTTAAACACCTACATTATACTGTACAAAAGTAATACAAGACTAATACATTTCTGTACTTTTATTTTGACAGGTTGCCGGTGTTATGCCGAATTCTGACCCCCGCCAGATTACTACCCCCCTAGTATTGGTAGGTTTAGGGTTAGGCGTGGGGGAGGGGTTAAGATTAGGCAAAACAGGTAGGGATTTCAACGAGAGGGGGTAATAATTTGGCACCTGTTGTTTTTTGTGTGTGTACACTAGGGTATGATGCTAATTTTCTCAAATAAAACGGTAAAATTTACATGAAATGACTCTCACAGCAGTTCTGGAGATTAAGTTCATGCGTTTATGTCGTCATATAATGAGACGCAGAGGCTGAAAATAACCGCGAGCGTCACGTGTGCTTCATTATTTTTGTAAACAAAGCCGCGTCTCCGCCATTCATTCATACAGAGCCAAGCGGAACATGGAAGACTCATATTTAAACCGTCTTACGTTTTAATATTCACAGACACTAGTCCATATCGCGATTTGAATTAAGTGAGAGACCTACTTTTGATTTATTAAACCAAAAATTGACGAATTCTGCGGCATCCCACGCTATAGAGTAAATTCCGTTTTTATAAATGGACTCCGCAATCCCGTCCGCGTTTTAGCGGAGGAGAAATTGTAGACGCGTGACCACGTAACGTTAGAGACATAAATGACATGCCGTTGTGTAAATAAGATAAATAACATAAGGCTATTTCGTTTTTTTTTAATAAAAGAACAAGGCATAGACCTGTTCTATAGGAAAGGTAACTCTAAATGACGTCTATTTTGATATGGCGCTGTACAGAAAATAAAGTTTACATGACCTTAAAGGGGGGCGGCAGCTGCCGTTGATCGCATCCCTAGAATGTAGTGTTTACGTGAATGCTAAATAAAGTGATGGGTTGTTGCGCGCGTTTTTACGTCACAAGCTTCAAATCGATTTTTTTTTTTTTTTTTTTTAACACACGCACACTGCACAAATATATAGTTTCTCACTGTTTGCACATAATAACCTCTTTCCTATACTTTTTCTTTATTAGTTTTTAACAGCAGAATATTTATCCATTTCTAAATAAATACACATAAAAAACTGTGTTGTCTTTATCACGCAGTAAAAATGCCCCTCCCTGCACCTAAAACAGATTGTCTGTGGATGAGAATCTGAAACAAGAACCGGTGGGAGGTTGTCCTGCTCCACTTCACAGTTTTATAATAACAGGACACGCATTTATACAACACTTTATTCAAAAGGAAGAAGCACTTGTTCTGCACGTCATAACGCTATTTCTGCGTCACTACACATGCGCAGTCCTTTCAGTTTCAGTTATTAATCCAATCGAGTGTTTACATGCACTCTCAATCGTATTAGAACAGGAATAAACCACCCCCTTCAATCTGATTGAAATTTCATTCCAATCGAGCTCAATCGGATCGATTAAGGCGTTTACATGAAGGCTTTTCAGTCTGATTACAAGCAGATTATTTGGTTGCATGTAAACTCAGCCACTGAAGCGCGTGATGCTTGCTGTGTTTTCAGGCTATATGAGTATATAAATATAGCCTCTAGAACTGCTCTGAGAGTCATTTCATTAGCATTTTACCATTTTGTTTGCAAAAAAATATTATCATAAATACAAACAGAAACTAAAAAGTTTCACAGCAACCTGTCGAAATGAAAGTTCTGTCGAACTTAAAGAAACTGTGACATAGTGTTGCATTGTTAACAAAAATTATGACTAAATATCGTCATCAACGAACCTTTATCACGTGACAAAAATGAGACGAGATGCAACGTAAATGCTGGTCATGTGACGATGGCTATAATTAAATGTATAATGCAATATTGTTAACGAATAAAAATGAGACTAAACGTGGTTTACAAAATAAAAACTATGCTAAAATGTCTCTTCATATTCGTTGACCAAAACGAGACGAAACGAAATGTTATAATGTTATTTCGTTTTGTTTAGTTGCGTTATTATTATTATTTTGCAGTATTTCTGAAGTGGGCTGCATCAGGCTCAGACTTTTAGTTGACTGAAACTTGACTAGACTAAAAAGAGTATGAACGTGACTAAAACTAATAAAAACTAAAATGACAGCTTCACACAAAGACTAGACTAAAACTAAAATTAAAACAGGCCGCCAAAAACAACACTACTGTGACAGAAATACATTACTTAAAATAATGATAGCACTACTACTAATAAAATTATTATTAAAACATTATTTTTTAAGGAATATTTATCAGAAGAAAGTATTACCAGAATTTATTTACCAGAAAAATGTAAATACACACAGTATTTCCAAAAAAAAAAAATAAAATAAAATAAAATAATATTAATAAATTAAATAGTTTGGTTGTTGGTGGGTGTTGGAGTGGGGTTTATGTAAATTTCAGGGTTTGTGATATCACCAACCCAGAAAGTAGCTTGTTGTAGTCCCTACCAGCCATATTTGTAGGCATTAAACTGACAATTTTAAACTGCCATAAATTCTCTGTTTGCACTGAACTTTCAGTATCGTAACTTTGCAGATATTGTTTATGCTCATACAGCAACATTACACACTAATTAAAGCTACAAAAGTGAAATCACAATCAACCACCCTTTAAATTGGATCACTTAAGGTCAGCAGCAAAGCCACTGGTTAATAAAATGGGATTATCACACACACACACACACACACATATATATATATATATATTTGTGCTATTTAACATTTAATTATTGCAGGTTTGCTTCAGATTCTGAGATTGCATTTGAGTATGTTCACATTTAGTCTAGAACTACAGTAACCATCATGTCCACAAAGCGCACACAACATCTCTGCATTACTTTACTGTGTTACGTTACTAGTTACTTGGAAAAAAGTGATTACATAACTCGTGTTACTTGTAATGCGTCATCACTAACACTGGTGCCCATTATAAGTGAAATTGGATACAACTTGGCGTGCATCCTCCAAATATCCTCTTATGAAAGTGTACTACGTAACTTGGCATTCAGGAGATACAGGCTAATTAGTCAACATGAATCCTTTCAGCCAAAAGATCTGACAGACAAACTTTTTGAAAAGCTTTTTGTCAGGATGGACTGTAGATTAAATTTGCTTTGCATTTGTCTGATGAATCTGAATTCAAGTGCATATAATTGACAACAAAATCAATGTTGTTTATCTAGTCTGGCAAGGCTCCATTAGGTTAGGGTGCGTCTAAATTGCAAATCATTTTGCATACAAGGCTATATTATTATAGTTACAAGCTTAATTAAAATACATGTCTATGTAGTGAATTTCTGCTACCTTCATCATGCACTTGCTGAGTTATGAACGTTATTTCACTTATAGTGACCACTATAGGTGGGATTGGATGAAACTTGGTGCGTATGCTCAAAATATTCTCTTTTTAAAGTGTACCACTTGTCAAGCATACTAAACTTTGCATTCATGTGATACAGGCCAATTAGTCAACGAGAATCAGTGGCTCCTTTCTGCAAAAAAATCTGACTCTTTGAAAGCTTTCCGTTTCTGTCAGGATGAACTACAGATGAAAACTGGAAAAAATGGAATTCAGATCAATGGATGAGTTTGTAAAAGTAACTTTTTCAAAAACGCAAAATAGTGGAAAATGACACAGAAACTGAAGACCACAATATTTAAAACATAAATAAGAAAATCAGAACAAAAAGGCTTTCCAGTGCATACCTCGAATCAGATCCCACATAAGGAATTTAACGACTAACTCAAATGACTTTGAAACTGCATCTGAGAAACAAAGCCATTACGATGCAGTTCTGACAAAGCACCATATCACACATCATCAAGAGACTGAAGATCCTATTAAAATGTATGAGAAAACACCAACCAGACTTTGATGAGAGAGTTTGTCCAGTCATGCATTATACAAGAGCCGTAAATATGTGCGACTGATCAGCATGCAGGTCACATACAGGTATAGAGATGCCAGATTCACTGTACCAGTAGCATTTGCTGTTGTTGTCCAAAAGTTTCTCCACCATGTGTTCCACCCTCACAAACCAGCTGGGCACCGCTTTATAGATCAGCGGCGTGTCCGACCTGCGAATGAAAAATTTTTCAGTATTTAAAGATGAATTTTTATAATGTTGAAGAACTCTCTCCTATGCCAGCTTCATATGGCAGGAATACCAATCAGTGGCAGATGGGAAGGTGGTAAGACTGGAAAGTTCTCCTGAAGTAAAAATCAATCATTTTTATATACAGAGAAACTGTTTCAGTAATAATAATCAACAAAATTTGGAAATACTTTATTATAATTATGGTCATATGATAAATTGCTTGTGTTTTTTAAATTGCTTCCAACATACAAAATAAATACCATTTCATGTGTTCCATATAAATAATTAATGACTAAGCAAATTGCTGATTTAATTACTTCACCCGCAATGTTTTAGTACAGTCAGTATAAATTTCCATTTTCATACACTTTTTTGTGTCTAATGGCAGTTTGTAACTTGATTCATGACCTAAATGCCTACAAAGAAAATAAATGAGGGATAAATTGGCAGAAGTTCAAAAAGTGAACTCTTTGTTTGTTCGTAAACAGTAATTGCTTGTGACTTCCACTTAACTAAAAGCGTATTTGTTTATATGTTGGGAGCTTTCCAGTAATGACCAAGACTAGCACACAATGAATTGGATTAGTCATGTCTGACCGCAAGCTAATCGGTTGGCGTACTTTAATATTAGTAACAACAACAAACGGAGATATCAGATTTATGCATCCCAACTTTCAAATTATTTTGAATTTTTTTTGACTATTCTGGCCATTAATGCAATGATCAGTCTTGAGTTTGAGGTTGCATTATGCTAACCAGACAATCAATGAAAACTAGATCTTTTGCTGGTTGACCTTTCACGAAACGATATTTTAACACTGAACAAGTCCTCTCTGCTGGTTTCTCCATCACGCTATGTTGTCATTTGTTGGTAGTACATTGACACTACAGTCTATGATTGCAGATGAGCATCATGACTGACCTCTGTAAAACTCGAATTAGCATTCTGAATCTCTACTGATCGACCATCAGTATCTGCTGTGCATTTGCACTGGCAAACCCCTTCAATATCCATAATGTTCATCCCCAGCAATGCCGGGACAGGCAGAGCTCATACGAGTCAATAGGACAGTGATTTATTGATGGCTTAAGCGTTACATGAGTTTCTCTTCGCCAGAAGGGTTAATGAGGCTGGAGGTCTGTGCAGCACCGTTGTGTGCTGTGACCTCTGCCGGCACACTCACGCTCATGTGAAGTGCTGAAGCAGCAGGGCAGATATTGAGCACCGTATGCTAATGTTCCTGCCCCGCGACGCCCCTCTCGACAGGCTACGATATTGACTGAACTCTGCCCCGTCCAGCAGAGGTCACAGAGATGTGTGTGCCACTCTTTTGTATAGGCTTTTGGAGACTAGCTTTTTGGCCAGCAGAAACAAACAGCTAATGGTGGACAAGTAATTCAAAAAGTTAAATATGTTAAGTAATCGAGGTATGTTTTAAACAATAAAACTGAAACACACCAACTCATTTTTAACAGTAGGATGAGTTGACAGAAGTAGCTTGATCTTCTGAGAGCAGTAGTGTATGGGAGTATTAAAAATATAAATAATCTGTCGGCACGATAGCCTTGTAGGCAGTGCGCCGACATATAGTGCCGTTGCGCTACGGTCGTCCCGTGTTCGAATCCCGCCCCCGCCCCCTATCTCTCTCCCACTAAAGGCTAAAAATTGCAAAAATAAATCTTTAAAAAAAATAAATAAATAAATAAATAAAATAAAATACAATACTTGTTTGTTTTTTAAGGCACTTTGTGACTTTTCTTACTTCACACACAAAAAGAGTGCACAAGTCTAACAAAATTTGATTTTTTCTAACAGTGATTTCATAATTTCAAAATATAAAGCAAAAAGTAGAAATGAATGACTAGTAAGACAATAAGTGCTCCTCTGCAGTTTTACGTTTTATGTTTAAAGTATATTTTGGTCATCCCAATAAAACTATCATTCAAATCATTTTACAGCTTTAAAAAGTTGGAAATAGTTGTGTTGTGGTGTTGTAACTATTACTGTAACACCATGGTTACAGTTAGTCGTTTCTACTTCTGGTTTTCTGACGTATTTCAACGCTGTTCATAACAGGATTCTGGGCAGAATTTGAATGCTTCTCAATAGATCTTGCAGCAACTTTGGTTCCCGAGTAAAGCTGTTTTGAGCTTGGACAAGTTTGTTTGCGTTGCGGTCCGAGTTGATAAACAAAACTTTTGTTTCGTTTGCCATTTGATATTCTCATATGCAACAGAAATGGCAGTGTTTATGAGTTAAACAACACTGTGGTCGCACCAGTGCGACCGCTCACAATATTTAGTTGCACCGGCAGAATAAATGGTTGCAAAATGCAACAATTTGATTACAGTCTGGAGCCCTGACCTTATTTGTGACCCTAGACCACAAAACCAGTCATAAGGGTCAATTTTTTGAAAATGAGATTATCTGAAAGCCGATAAATAAGCTTTCCATTGATGTATGGTTTGTTAGGATAGGAAAATATTTGGCCGAGATACAACCATTTGAAAATATCGAATCTGACAGTGCAAAAAAAAAAAAAAATATCGCCTTTAAAGTTGTCCAAATGAAGTTCTTAGCAATGCATATTACTAATCAAAAAAATTAAATTAAAAAATTAATTAAACTAAATTTTGATATATTTATGGTAGAAAATATCTTCATGGAACATGATCTTTACTTAATATCCTAATGATTTTTGGCATTAATAAACATAATTTTGACTCGTAAAATGTATTGTTGGCTATTGCTACAAATATACCCGTACGACTTGCGACTGGTTTTGTGGTCCAGTGTCACATGGTGAAATTTAATTGTTCTGACTGTTTCAGTTTTATTCAAATTAACCATTGGTCTTCCATAGTAGCATACATTAAGATCATGATAACCACAGTTAAAACCATACAAATAGCACCTCAATACCATGGTAAAAATGTAGCTATATGGTTTCTAGGTATTTGTAGTCTAAATACATTTAGTATTAGGGATGCACCGATACCGATACTGGTATCATCTGGCTTTAAACTCATTTAAATCACTGAGTCATTTGTGTTCTTCGCTGAATTCAAGTGCTTCACACTGGATCTCACAGTGCTATTAGTTGTCGTGTGACCACGACTCATCTGCAAGTAAACGCATCTGGTCTAGTAAACTCACACTGCGCTACCGTTTGATCTTTGAGCCGAGCGGACAAACGATCCGTTTGGCGCGGTTCAAATGAATACCGCTGTTTCGTTCCGTTTTTGGCATATGAACATTATAGCGAACATTTATCATACTCTTTTCCATTTTATGGAGGTGAATAACTATCTTTTTATCAGCCAGCCCTAGTAGACACGTTAACAAAAAATCCACAGAGAAGTCACTTTCAAAAAAATAGCTTTTTGTTGGATTACGAATATGACTGTATTTCACCTGCAAAAATTTGCAGAACAATGGTAAATGTGACGGCACATTAAATTGAGTTAAAGAGCAGAGTAAATGAAAGCATACTACACTCACCTCCAGCAGAAAGGGTAGCTGTGTTTGAACGAGCTGGAGCTCACCAGACGCCCATTTTCCTTCAGCCATTTGATAATGTTTTTGTCTGCATCCTGAAAGCATTGAGGATAGACAGAACAAAGTCTCAGAGCGTGCAGTGAATAAAAGCAGATAAAGTGAGACTATTTAAGAATAAAGCATTTCTGTGGCTGCAGAGCTGGCGTCGAGCCCCGCTGCAGATACAGGCCTGGTTTTACGGCTTTATCTGCAGCGGGGCTAGACGCCAGCTCTGGAGTTATAGAAATGTATGAAACGTCTGGTCTCTTTGAGGCCGGTCACATCCCTATACTCATGCAGTTGGCTGCACTTTCCATTGACTGCCTTTCAACAAAAGTCATATTAATTCACTTTAATGGAAACGTGTCCAGCGTGTCCTTGTAGCAGAGTGGGCTGAATTGGCTTCCCGTCTTATGCATAATCGATTTTAGGAACCTTTTCTTAACCTGTGGGGCCTTATGAAGGGTATCTGTATTCCTTCTGGAGAAAGTCACCATTCCTTCATTTACAGCCACCAGCAATGCTTTTCATCCAACTATCAGTAAATCAGCACATTCCATGAAGAGTTCATGCTGAAGTCCCTTTGAAAAGCATTAAAAGCACCTACCTACTTATAAACTATGTAAGATATCTAAAAGATCTTCTATTAGATATCTTACATAGTTTAATTAGGTAATTTTGTTTGCACCAAATGTCTGCATTATGTATTTGTAATTATTGCAAATTATGAATGTCTGTGTATCTTTATACAAATTTTGATGTAAGCTGTACCCATCAGGTTCAACCATTCAACCCTGTTACCAAACTTATTCATTAGAAAAACCAATAACTGTCAGTGGCGATAGCCTTGTGGGCAGCGCGCCGACATATGGCGCTGTTGCGCTTTGGGTGTCCCGAGTTCAAATCCCGCCTTGTCTACCTTTCCTGAATCCGTCTCCCTCTCTCCCACCGGCTTCCTGTCATATTTCAACTGTCCTATCACGAAAAATGAATAAATAAAAACTTAAAATGAAAAAAAAATAATAACTATCAATTACCTAACCACTGCTCATACAAAGCATTAAACAAACAACTTAATTTAATCGCAATGAAATGAAACAATATTGATTCGTCAATCCAAAAAAAAAAAAATCGATTGGTCTAGCCCATTTTCAGAAAGACGTCAATATAACAGCTCGTAAACAATATCACATAATGTCACAATTACCTCAGAAAAGAAAAAAAAAAAAAAAAAAAACATATTTGGTGACAAACTCTTTAGCTAGAGAAATTTACTCTAGAGAGGTGCGTTTTGCTAAACATATGCACTATATAACATATTCATTATAATTTTCTGTTCTTCAATATTTAATTTATGTTTAAATGAATCTGTGAAGTTTTTTTTTTTTTTTTTTTTTTTTAATGACAGCCATAATTTAAACATTTATATTTCACCATTTAACACAGGCTCTACGCTTACTTTTCTTTTTAGGAGCACAGTCAAAAGATTCAGGAGCACCTTCTGTTTAATAATCAAAAATTCTGATAAAAAATTAGCCTTCCTATTACGAGATGATATTTGATTCAAAGTGATTTAAAGGGGCTTTTTTTTTTTTTTTTTTTTTTAACCTTTGTAATGCCATTTTTCTAATTTTATTAAAAGTATGTCATCTTTTATGTAAAATTCCCAAAAAAATTATATTTATAAGCTTTGTAAAATTTCTAATTAAAACAGTAGAATAAGAACAAGGAGAATAAGAAGAATGAGTTACCAATCATATGAAATCAGTATTAGCAAAATTAATTTGTACTACAGAGTTGGCACAGAGAAACAAAAATGGGTTGAAGGTGTATTTATTAGATTTTTAACAAAGCTCAAAGGTGGCATAAGTGCAATTACATATTTACATACAAGTTTCATTCAGGAATGAAGCAAGCGACTGTCTTTATGACTGGTTAATCATGAATCACTGACTTACTGGATTTGTTAAAAAAAAACCCACATTTATTCATAAACTAAACACTGTTGTGTTTGCTTTTAGAGATATGCAGCTGCTCAGCTGTGACTGTTTGAAATTATTTGATAAAATAGAGCAAAATTAGCGAGCGAGATGTTACCGGTCTAATCAGATTCAATGATCTACGCTAAGCTATGCTACAAGTGCTACCGCCAGACCCGGAGATCGGCTGAATGGATTCGAAAATGGTAAAACTCAACTGTTTAACTCTAGGGGAGTTGGACAATAAGCCTATTTTCAAAAAAAGTGGAGTGTTCCTTTAATGAACTGTTGTATTAAATCAGTATCACAGTATCACATTTGTCATGGTTTATAGTGAATTTATAACAGCTTTGCGTCATGGCTAACAACACCCCTTAGCTGTTATAAATTCACTATAAACCACGGCTTCTTGAGGCTTATTGCTTTATTAACATTGTGTTCAAGGAATCCCTTGAGCGCAAACACAAATATGCTGATCGGGTCAGTCGCACTAGTGCTCCTAAATATTTTTTTCATAGTCGCACACAGTAGTTTTCAGTCACAAATGCGACTGAAATGGTCACACTGTAGAGCCCTGATTTAAACTTTATTATTATAAGAACTTAATTGAATGTAATTTAAGTGTTTGTACACAAATCAGCTAATTTAACCAATTCAATATTATAGTAATGTAGTACCAACTGACTCTCATGTGTATTTTACAGCATTAGTAGAGATATTTTTTCTTTCCTTGAGAAAAATTTGCCAAGTACTGTACCTAATATACATTCAAACTAATTGATATCGAACATAATTAAATCGAATTGCAAGCTTGTGAATGAAAATCAAATCAAATCGTGAAATGTGTGTCATAACCCAGCCAGGCTGTTTTTTGGAATAAACAATATAACATATAGTGTTGTTTGGCTTATATTTATGTTATTATTTTGCACCCTACTGTGCTGATCACTGATCTTTTCCTCCAACTGAAAATAATGTCTTCAAAATTTTAAAGGAAGTAAACAAAATAAATATAGTTTATTGTGTTGGCCCTGTTGACAGCCTTAACTTGGGATGAAATGAGAGAGTAAATAATGACAGAACATTCCTAGTCAGTTCTGGGTGAACTATTGTTTTGCATAGCCTAGTTTTTCAAACCCCTAAATTGATAGGGTCCAAGTCTTAATTAGAAAACCCACTGGTAATTTGCACCCTGATTCAATATTTTCAAAGTAAATGTATCAAACTGTCAGGGAGCCCGTCTCTACCAGCTTTAATTCAAAGACACAGGTGGGCCCTGTGAGCGCTGTGAGAGCGCTAATGAGCAGTTAGGCAAAGAGAAAGTGACTATGAATGCTGAAATACACAATGACAGAGCAGAACTATGATGAAAGTTGTTCTCGGGAAATAGAGCGGAGTTTCACTGTCAGTGCTCTGGCACTGGGCTAAAGCGCTGACATCAGCACTCCCATAGTCCCTCTGTCACCCATCATACCTCCACACTAGCTGAATGTCACACTGGAGACAAGAAGTTCCCTTAAAGTACATATTCATTTGAGTGGAGTTCAACTGCTCTTCTGAGTGTTGGACTGGCGCACACACACACAGCTGAACAGTACACCAGGAGAGACGACTTCAACAGCAGCTGAAGCTGCAACCATTTTTACTGTTTTGTATTATATTTCTGAGTGAAACAGCTATTGAAACAAAAAAACAAAAACTGATTGGATTGTAAAAAGTAAGCGTTGTGTGGAAAAGTGAACTTGGGCCCAACAGGCTGATCTGGAAAAAGCAGAAAAATCAGAAAAGTAGCAAGCGACTGTTTTTACGAATGAGTCATTGAATTATTCACTCAACCAACTTGAAAAACGCAGATTAATTCAGCAACACTGTGTGTTGCTTGGAGATGCACAACAGTTCTGCCATGGCTTTGTCTGGAATTATTTTTGCTGGAGCTTTTAATTAATTTTCTAAAGCTACGAGAATACTTTTTGTGCTCAAAGAAAACAAAAATAACAACTTTATTCAACAATTTGAACACCATCCGTACCTTCACGTACTGCCCAGCGAAGTGAGTGACCTCTGCAGTGAAGACACCAGATGAGTCCACAGGGCAGATGGGAGCCGAGTCTTTTCGGATGATGTTATAGTCCATGCAGACGCGGTAATCATCCTGCAGGCAGAAAAACACAATATCCGTCACACTGGGATCTGTGATTCTGAGAATGCCAGAGCACAGCCACAGCACAATGAGTGTGTTCCTGTGACTAAATTACAGAACATCAGGGAAATAAACCTCTACACAATGACACACAAGAGAATCAGCCCAGCACAACATCCTGCTCTGAGACATTAGGAACTACAGCGCAAAACAACGGGAGGAGAGCAGTGTGCGTCAAAGACATTTCCTGCTGCAAGTTCTGTAAACACTAGACTAATAAACACTAATGCTGAAGTTGTGTGTCACCATCCACAACGAACAACCACACAAAAACAACTCGCTGCCACAGGGACTGTGCTCACTACACCACTGCTGTGCAGCTGGTAGAGGCTTGTTGTCAGAGTTGCTATGCAGTTATGGGTGTTCTTGTAGGTTGTCAGGGTGTTGCTATGCAGTTGATGGTGTTCTTGTGGGTTGTCAGGGTGTTGCTATGCAGTTGAGGGTGTTCTTGTGGGTTGTCAGAGTGTTACTATGCAGCTGAGGGTTCTCGTGGGTTGTCAAGAGTGTTGCTTTGAATTTTATGGGGTTCTTGGGCATTGTCAGAGTGTTGCTATGCAGTTGAGGGTGTTCTTGTTGGTTGTCAGAGTGTTGCTATGCAGTTGAGAGTGTTCTTGGGTGTTTTTAAGGTGTTGCTATGCAGTTGATGGTGTTCTTGTGGGTTATCAGGGTGTTGCTACGCAGTTGAGGGTGTTCTTGGGGGTTGTCAAGAGTGTTGCTTTGAATTTGAATTTTATGGGGTTCTTGGGCATTGTCAGTGTTGCTATGCAGTTGAGGGTGTTCTTGGGGGTTGTCAAGAGTGTTGCTTTGAATTTGAATTTTATGGGGTTCTTGGGCATTGTCAGTGTTGCTATGCAGTTGAGGGTGTTCTTGTTGGTTGTCAGAGTGTTACTATGCAGCTTACGGTTCTCTTGTAAGTTGTCAGAGTGTTGCTATGCAGTTGAGAGTGTTCTTGGGTGTTTTTAAGGTGTTTCTATGCAGTTGATGGTGTTCTTGTGGGTTATCAGGCTGTTGCTATGCAGTTGGTGGTGTTCTTGTGGATTGTCAAGAGTGTTGCTTTGAATTTTAATTTTATAGGGGTTCTTGGGCATTGTCAGAGTGTTGCTATGCAGTTGAGGGTGTTCTTGTTGGTTGTCAGAGTGTTGCTATGCAGTTGAGAGTGTTCTTGGGTGTTTTTAAGGTGTTTCTATGCAGTTGATGGTGTTCTTGTGGGTTATCAGGCTGTTGCTATGCAGTTGGTGGTGTTCTTGTGGGTTGTCAAGAGTGTTGCTTTGAATTTTAATTTTATGGGGTTCTTGGGCATTGTCAGAGTGCTGCTATGCAGTTGGTGGTGTTCTTGTGGGTTGTCAAGAGTGTTGCTATGAATTTGAGAGTGTTCTTGTTGGTTGCCAGAGTGTTACTATGCAGTTAAGGGGTTCTCTTGTGGGTTATAAGGGTGCTGCTATACAGCTGATAGTGTTTTTGTGGGTTGTCAGAGTGTTGCTATGCAGTTGATGATGTTCTTGGGTGTTGTCAAGAGTGTTGTTATGAATTTGATGGTGTCCGTGGGGGTTGTCTGAGTGTTGCTATAAATTTGAGGGTGTTCTTGTTGGTTGTCAGAGTGTTACTATGCAGTTAAGGGGTTCTCTTGTGGGTTATCAGGGTGCTGCTATACAGCTGATAGTGTTTTTGTGGGTTGTCAGAGTGTTGCTATGCAGTTGAGGGTGTTCTTGAGGGTTGTCAGAGTGTTTATATGCAGTTGATGTTGTTTTTTGGGGTTGTCAGAGTGTTGCTGTGCAGCTAAGTGTGTTATCTGGAGTTGTCAGGGTGTTGCTATGCAGTTGAGGGTGTTCTTGGGGGTTGTCAGAGCGTTGCTACACAGTTGATGTTCTTGGGTGTTTTCAGAGTGTTGCTATGCAGTTCAGGGTGCTCTTGATTGTATTCTTGGGGTTTGTCAGGGTGTTGCTATGCACTTGAGGGTGTTCTTGGGGGTTGTCAGAGTGTTGCTACACAGTTGGTGTTCTTGGGTGTTTTCAGAGTGTTCCTATGCACTTGAGGGTGTTCTTGGGGATTGTCAGGGTGTTTCTATGCAGTTGGTGATGTTTTGGGGGGTTGTCAGGGTGTTACTATGCAGTTTATGGTGTTCTTGGGGGTAGTCAAGAGTGTTGCTATACAGTTAAGGGTGTTCTTGGGGATTGTCAAGGTGTTTCTACACAGTTGGTGGTGGTCTTGGGGGTTGTCAGAGTGTTGCTATGCAGTTGATGGTGTTCTTGGGGGTTGTCAGGGTGTTGCTACACAGTTGGTGGTGTTCTACGCAGTTACTAGAGTGTTCTCAACAGTTGCCAGGGAGTTGATATAGAGTTGCTACAGTCTTCTGGGTGATTGTTAAAGTCCTCTCTGCCACTGCCGTACTGTTGCTATGGTATTCTGGGTGGTTGTTAGGGCATTGCTATAAAGTTACTAAGGTGATTTTGAAGGTTGCCAGAGTTTTGCTATGTTGTTGCTTGGGTGTTTCAGGTAGTTTCTGTGTGTGGCTGCTAGTCTACAACTATGCAGTTGTTAGGGTGTTATGGGGGTAGCCAAAGCACTGGCATGCAGTTTCTGTTGCTTTTATGTGGTTGTCAGGGCACTGCTAATCTGTTGTCAGGGCATTCTAAGTAGTTTTAGGTGGTTACCAAGGTTCTTCTATGTTGCTAGGGTGTTCTGGGTAGTTGAAATGGCTTTTCAGACGACTGCTTGATAACTGCTATGCAGTTGCTAGGGTGTTCTGGATCAATTACTAAAGTAACAACACATCTCTCCTGAACAAGGCACATGATTTGAGGAATCATTTATGTCTGGAGCAAAAACGCTGCAGGACGACACACATCCTCAACCTTAATAATGACTGTCAGAGATTTGATTGTGTCACTAACCTACAGTAATAGTGCACGTCCTCTACTGTAAGTACTGATTGTTCTTCTGTAATGAATCATTTTGAGTCCCTGAGCTCATGTGGATAATTGCAGGATTTTTCATCTTTCAGAATCATCTGTTTGTCCTTCTACCTTCCATGAGTTCCTCTGTCATGGAAGCAGAGAGGAACCTTGAGGTGATGCTGATGTGACGCTGGTCTGCATCAAACATTCAGCTCAGAGACGAGGACCAGAGATCACTCTACTCTCATCTGATGGAATGGTCCTCGAGATGCTAACGCGCCTTTAGGCAAATTTCAGCTGAAAAGTGATATGAGTTTCTCACCAAAAGCTTCTTCCTGCCACTCTTTTTAATAACCACTTCGACTGTGCTTCGAGGCTTATTTGATGACCCTAAAACTTTCTTCAGTCATTGTCCTGACAGGGACTGTTCAAGGACATCTTAGATCTGTTTCTTTAGGCTTCATGCCTTTCTTACAAATGAAATAAAACTGAAATGGCTTTTTCTTTTCACAGCTCTGTTAAGAATGCACCCAGACATGTATGTGAAGAACTTGAGGTAATTTATTAGCCATTATTATTATTCCTGATAACTGTAATAATCCAAAATCATTGTAGAGCATTCTGTTTTATTCTCAAATAGGATTTCTGCAGATTTTATGAATGTAAATGTAGGACTTTGAGAACATTTTAAGAAAGAAAATGTAAGGAAGAAATTGAATGAATAAAAATACATCAGACTTACGACTTGAATATTTCTGCTAACAACCACTAGAATATGGAAATAACTTTTACTGAACCTCTTCATCACACTAAAGAAAAGTTCTTCAACAGTATGTCTAAAGATTCTTAAATGAGGATATATAAGATAATGCGTCTTGTTTTATGAGAAATCGATAAATTAAGTTTTTGATCAAAACAACCACAAATAACTGCCATTGGGCTCAGAAAAATCAACTTAATTAAAAGAAAAAAAAAATTCATTCTCCATTTACAGATATTTAATCCATAAATTCACTTAAGTCTGCTCAGTTTCTTAGAAAACAAGACTTTGTGTGTTTAACATGATTTTTTGTAAGACTTATTTTATTTTATGCCATGACTTTATGAATTTAAGTCTTTTTGCTCTGATTTAAGACCCTTTTAAGGCCTTAATTTGTGGAAGGATGAATTAAGTCTTTTTAAGGCCATCAGAAACCCTGCTCAAACCACTGCTCTATAAAGCAGCATTACCCATAATCCCTGAAGAACACAATTTAATGAAAACAGAATGTAGATGTGACTTACAGCTCCAAAGTAGGGGGCCTGATGGACCACTCCTGTACCGTCATCATCACGCACATAGTTATCCACCACCACCGAGAACGCACCACTCTCCTTACACTGAGAAGAAAAACAAGCATTCATCAAGATCACATCTGACATTACAAGATGAAGTGCTTTGAAAGGCTTGTGTGACTGTCATAACATCCTGACTAATGACAACATTAGAAGAAATGGATTTGGTGAAGCATTACCCACTCACAAGGTGCATGGATTAAAACTACAAAACTGAGCCAAGAGATCCATTTATTATAATGCTAAAATATTTTTCAGATACAGAAGTCTTATTGTTTCTCAATTTATGTTCTTCTTAAAGAAATGTAAGAACATGAAATGATCAGTGAGCGTGAGTCAGTCTGCAGTGACGCAGCATTACACTGTTTACCTTGATGAAGTACTCAAACAGAGGCTTGTATTTTTTGCCCTTCAAGGTTTTGCCAGGAAATCTATAAAAGACAAAAACACACTTTATCAACACTGAACTACAACCACAGAGCAGTTAGAGAATTACTAAAGGAGTTGAAACATAAGAGCATTGCGCCGAAACTCTCCTTGACCTTTTTGAGTACGAACGCTTACAAGGCTCTAAGATTGATCAATACAGAAAAACAGCTGGGAATTTAATTCAAACTCTTACTAAAGTTATGAACAGACCAATCTCAGTTGGTTTGTGAGCCAGAGAATGCATGTCCTTTTCTGAACTATTGCCTGTTCAAGTTCCATAGTCAATTCCATACCCGCAAGACTTTCTTCTGTTTTCTATTTTCCTCTGAACAGAAAGGAGAACTTATGGAGAGCAGCGTGAACATTCTTCACACATCCATATAATGAAACTGGAAGGGGATGGAAGTCTTTAAGCTTTAAAAAGGACCATCTGACATGTGCACTACATTCTACTGAAGACGTATGCCAATTTGTTTGAGAAACACACATCAGGGGTTGTATTTACAAAACACTTTATCTTACCACTAGGAGTTCTCCTCAATAGCAGTAAAAGCTCTAAGGTAAGAGTTTTTCTTCAAACCCATCTCGCTCGATGCTAACGGCCTAATCTGATTCAATGATCTATGCTAAGCTATTAGCAAAAAAAGTGGAGTGCTCCTTTAAGCAAAGAGAAAAGGCGGTGTTAACCTCGTTGCTATGGATGAAGTGTGAAAATCAATGATTATTAATGACATCGTATATCTGATGATTTTAACCACCGAATTTTCCATTGTTAAAAGTAATACTGTTTATGGTTTATATTAACTGCCTGTTTATATAAGAGTGTAAAAATGAAGTTCTATATATATTTTTATGTGAGAATAGGAGATATATTGAATAATACTGTGGTAGATGCGATAATATGTGTGATTTGTCCGAACTGTCCAAACTGAAATGGAATAAGTAAGCGAAGTGAATGAATATTGGTGAATGAATGATGATGTCAAAATTGGTGATTCAAAAAGTGAAAGGAGGATTCCTATTGTTTAGCACACTGAAGAAGGCCTGTGAGCCGAAACGTTAGTGTCTTTATCCCATTGGTGTGTATGTGAGTGTGGATCATCATTATGTATATATAGTTATTTAATCATAAAAGCAAGTGTATGTTCAGCTAACTGTCAGCATGTCTGCATCTTGTAATCAATTAGTGGATGTAAGCAGCCATTTAATTAACAGAATAGAATAATAATGGCTGATAGTAAGACACTGTGCAAAAATAAAAGAAAACCAAACTTGACAAGGACAGCTGTTACTTCTTGCCCAACTTGTACATAAAAAGAAGGACATAAAAGGAAATTATTATGAAATGTTTTTAAAATGTTTATGTTTCAGAGGCGTATTGCTGGCAACAGCCATTTTAGGATGGTTTGTGATTTGGTCTTAAGCAGAGAACACACTACACAAACACGGTCTGTTCCAGTTGGGCTCAGTCGCTGTTTGCGGTTACCACAAGACGTCGCATAATGTGTGGTGTCATAAAGATTATAACTTTAGAACTCAAGAACCAGTTGTTGCCAGTCGTTTTCACAAAGATTTGTTTAAACATGTTTAATATTTGTGATTGACACCAGCGATTATATGCGGCTATGCAGTGGAGATGCGTTCGTTGTCAAACATCATTCGGCATTCATTTTTTAAAAAAACAAAATTCTTGATTACGAGAAAAGTACCGATTGTTCTTGTTGCGTTTTATTTCTCATCTTTCTTTTAATTCATAAGTTAACGCTACAGATTTAAATAGTTCCGTTTTCATGCAGTCTAAGAAAGTATAGCCTAAATTATATCAGTGATCCTCTCATTTTAAAGATCATCAAGAATTATTTTATTTCGATCTGCAGTCTAATAAGTTAAGAAAAGATTTATAGACTACAGGCTAATTCCATTTTTTCGTAACTTCTTCGTAAAATTTGTTATGAAGAACATTAAATCAGCTTTAGGCTAGGTGAACGAATTTTCTTCATAATGAATATACAAACATAAATAGCCTAGCTATACTTCAAAACGAAGTTTTCATAAATTCATAAATCACAAATATAACAATAAAATGTATATAAAATAATATATATATATATATATATATATATATATATATATATATATATATATATATATATATATATATAGCTAAAATAGTTGTATCAAATGAACAGGGAAATTATAGTGCCTTGAGTTTATTAATTAATGTTTTATTTCATTCCTTTTGTTCTTATTCTTATTCATTCTGATTTCAGACATAAGCCTACATAACATAATTTATATATATTATTGTTTGAATTAATGTTTAAAAATAGCGCTAGAAATGTTATAATTAAGGAAATTAAACATAGACCTAGGCATTTGAAAAGACATAATGAAATTTGTCTAATAATTCCAAAAATAATCAAAACATATTCAAGACTGTGATATTTATTAGGAACACCAACATAGCAGGAAAGCTAATGTTTTCTGATATATTAAGCACAAATTAAGAAAATTAAAACAAAGCGTTTCAATAGGTAAAACAGGTTTCAGATACAAGCACTGGTGTTGTCCGCAGTGTTGTATTTGGTGGGGTGGGAGCGGCTGCCGGAGCGTGGGTAGATGCTACGGTTTTTGTGAGTTGTTATTTGTTTTGCTTTTTTTGGTTCAGCAGAAATTGTCCAGTCGTGTCAGTGCCAATAGCCTCGTGGTTAGCACATCGACATATAGCGCCGCTGCGCTGCGAGCGTCCCGAGTCTGAATCCCAGCTCAGGGACCTTTCCCCTTCTCTTTCTCCCACTTCGCTTCCAACTATACTGTCCTATCTAAACAATGGCATAAAAACCGGTCGCGACTCGCCAATCGTAAAGTCTGATGTGTAGTGGAGTGACTCAGTCATTAGGTTTGTTCTCCTTTCCGACTGTCAAAGACTAAAATCTATTCCAGTAGATGGAAACAGTCATTAAGTGTGTTCAGGTCAGTCTTAGAATGTTTCTGCTAGTCCTGTAGTCTGTCCCCAGCTTAAGTGACTTAGGAGTCCTCTTGACTACCTGTAACTTTTCACATATTTAGGAGTTTAGCGCTAAAACGCTTTGTGAAATATTCTTAAAGCAAACAATAGGACTGACACGCTCAATATTTTTAAGAGTTTGTCCTAAATCGGCAAGTTAGATCTACTGTTGATCTATTGATCCAGTTCACAAATCTAAATGATTTGCTCAAAAAGCAGACTTATCTAGTTCTTGAAATAAACTATTAAAATTCAAATCTTCACACAAAGCTATCATATGATTTCAGGAGGACTGTAACATAGCTCATGAGTCTTTAATGAGACTTTATTTTTTTCAGTTCTCATTCTTTGCAAACTGCATAGAAAAGAGTGACCGGCACAGTCCTCACAATGTCTTCTTTTGTCTTCCACAGATGGAAGGAAGTCATGCAGGTTTGTAACAACATGAGGGTGAGTGAATGAATTGTTTTTAGTGCAGTGAAATCAACTCTACTCATGCTTGTCATTCCAGTCACATCATCTCCTGCTGAAGAACATTAATCAAAAGCACAGAGATATTAATCGATAATAGCAGTTCGGCTCAGGACTAATCCCACAATACCTCAGCTTACTGTTATCAGCCCAGCACACCACACACTGCTCAGAAAACACTCAATACACATACACACACTCAGACACACACATACAGACACACCTACACACACACTCACAAACACACACTCGCATACTCGCGTATCAGTCTGGCCAAAAGAAAGTTTAGGACGTAGGGGACTCACTGCACTATTTTACATTTTAGATAAAACTGCAGAGAAAACAGCATTTTAGGTGCTTTCCTGCACGTTAACCATTGTGAGAGAAATAGCAAGGTGGAAACCAGATCAAGTGCCCTCAAACGAATCAATGGACTACTTGCACAACTACTTGCGTGTTCTACTTAGGCTTTTAACAGCATTCAGCACACAGAGAGAGTTTGGGGCTGTTCACACAGAATGCACCTTTGTATTTAAAAGCACAAGACACAGTGCTCAAGAATATATATATATATATATTTTTTTTTAAAAAAATATCAAAAAAAAAAAAAATAAAACAAGACCTGCCCCGCCTCCGGGGTTTTCTGATTGGTCCACTGTTTGGGAACTGACATTGATAAGCAGCACTGCGAGTAAAAAATGAAATTCTTTTCACTTGACACAGCATCTTTAAAACACAGCGCTCATGTGCAAGACCTTGCGAAAGATACGAGACACAAGGGCAACAGTCAACAGTTATTCAACTGTAATGTTATGAAGCTACAGGAATGCTTTTTGTGCAAAAAGAAAAAAAAAAAAAAAAAAAAAAAAAGACTTTATTTAAATAATTTCTTCTCTTTCGTGTCAGTCTTCTTCAATATCAAGCTACACCTTTTAAGCATTACTCGTAAACACTTTATTGTTTTGAAAATAGGCAGATCTTATGAAAATCACATACAAATCATATACTGTCATAATCGCGCATTTATTTAACTTCATGTTTCATCCCTTTTTTTTTTTTTTTTTTTTTTGAAGTGTAACATACGTTCGTCGTCAGATATAGGGCAGGTTATGAATGTGTATATGAGTGACATATGAACAGTGAATGCGGTTCCTCAGAGTCAGTGTTCGAGAAAAAGAGAAAAACAGCCGAAAATATGAGCTGAAATATATATAATATAACAAGTATAGTTGTTCCTGTTTGCAGTAGTTACATAAACAAAGTTATATCTGATTCAGCTGCATAGAACTAAATAAAAAAATATATATTGATATTTATTATTATATTTTCTGTCTAATTTTATTGTGTTATTTTCAGTAAAAGTGTGGTTATTTTAGTGGCTTGTGTTTTTTTTTTTTTTAATTTTGTATCATTCACATTATTAAGATAATTAAAAAACCTTACAAAATTACTTTATATTATTCAGTAAAATAGTAAATAGTTCTTACAAAGCATTTTTTCAGTTTCGTTTTTCAGCCAAGTGCATCCAGAATTTCTGGTTTTGGCCCAGAGTTTTCATTTTCAGTGCATACACATATACACACACACACACACACACACACATACATACATATATATATATATATATATATATATATATATATATATATATATATATATATATTTTATTTATTTATTTTTTTTTTTTTTTTTTGCTCCTGAAAACTATTTGAATCTTATTAAAACTATTTGCACTGATTTATTGTGTTGGTTACATTTTGTTCTTTTGTGCAGTGGCTCAGCAGATGAGTCTTTGAGCTGGTAAAAACCTCAACAAACTGAAAAATACTGTTTTATGAGGTAATGTGTAATGCAAGTTTTTTTGAGGTAATGTGTAATGTAATCTTGTCAATACCGATTTCATAAAATTGGTATCAAATAAGTGTTGTTCAGAAACCCATATGAAAGTCAAGGTATCGGTATCGAACATTTTTGAAGGATACCCAGGCCTCGACTTCGTCATGCAATTAATGACAACATTTTCATTTTTGGCTGAAGTATCCCTTTTCACTGGGTGGCTACAGCACATTGAAAATATACATAATCAGAAAATAGTGAGTTGTACTATTTGAAATTGGAAGTGCATCATGAAGCTCAGTGCATGGAGTCCACTGTCAGGCAGCATGAACCCATTAACAGCTTAGTACTTGTGCAAGACTGTGTGAAATCGCACACTCTTTGACTTAGGAGGTACTGCTTTTGAATAATTACTTATGACCGTTAAAAAAAAGTCCATTCTAAGCAGCCTGTTTGTGAGCAGCCTTATATCAACAGAAATACAGAAGGGTGTGCGGCTCAGAGGATGTGATGTCATCACATGCTAATCAACAGCGGCAAACTCACTTGTCCAGAATGGTGTATTCAGAGTCAGATTTGAAGAGAGCAGCGAGTCTGGCCTCCATCATGATGTAAACCTTCTGCGAGCTGTTATCTAAGAGACACAGAGGAGAGACTCTCATCAACACATGAAAGATTTAATCAAGATAAAAGACAAGACATATCATCACAATAATTAAAACACATACATGTCCGTTAGTTTGGTGGTGAAACATGCACAGGAACTTAAAAAAATATATATGTATCTCTTCTGCTCACCAAGGCTGCATTTATTTGAACACAAATACAGCAATACTGAGAAATGATGAGAATTTAAAATAGTTTTCCATGTGAATATATGTTAAAATGTTATTTATTCCTGTGATCAAAGCTGAATTTTCAGCATCATTACTCCAGTCTTAAATGTCACATAATCCTGATGAGAAATTATTCTAATATGCTGACTTGCTGCTCTATAGCAGTTATTACCAGTGCTCAATTATTAATAATAGTTCTTAGTATTATCAGTGTTGAAATATTATGTTTTCCACAATAAAAATACAGAATTATGTTCAACACATATACATATAGCATTCTGCCCCTGACTACATACAGTGCACAGCATAAATGAGTACACCCTCTCTGAATAAATATAAAATATGTATTTTCTTAATTATCACTAATATAATTCATGGAAAGATGGCAAAATGTAAATTTAAACATATACTTAATGAAAACAACAAAATATATGCCAATATTTTCTGCAAAATAAGCAAATTAGCCAATTTTGTTTAAATAAAGGATTGCAGAAATGAGTACACCCCTAGATGTAATTCAGCAAATTTATAATATTCTAGTACTTCTAGTATTCTATGTCCTCCAGAACTTTAAGTACACTGCTCTGACCCTTCTTGGCACTGAATGTACAAGTTCATGACAAATTTTCACATCTGTCCTGTTTAACTCCTGGAGGACGACCTCTTTAAATGCCCTGGTCTTTAATGGGGAGTGTTGCTCAGCTCATCTCTACAGAATCCCTCAGAGCTGCTCAAGAGCATTAAGACTGAGTGAAACACATGTCCAATGAAGGATTTTCATCATGGGAGAATGAATTTCTTTATTATCATGCTGAAAAAATGCCCAATAATGCAGGGAATGAGGGGAGGGTAGCATCTGCAGTTTCAGTTTTTTGTATTACATCACACAGTGGTGTATGAATTCATGACAGCAATGATAAAGCACAACTCCCTCACACCTTCAGCACTCATACATCCCTATATAAGAGCTTTCCTAGCACTGAACGTCACTGTGGGAACCAGGCACTTCTCACTGTACTCCTCCTCTAGCAACACCAGAACATTTTGGATGCTTTTGGATCCGAAATGATTGACTTGGTCTCTTGAGACCAGAGTATGGATTCCCAGAAGTCTGTATTTTACAAATATGGGCCTTGAAAGAGGTTAAATGAGTTTATTGTGCTTTGGCTACAGTATGTCAGTATTTACAACATTTAGCATGGTATTTCTCCAGCTCTTTTTGTAGCAAAAATTCACTCATCACTAAATGAAAACTTAAAGTGAAGACCTGAACATTTCAGGAACCTTGTCACAAGTCCGTTGTTGCTGAATGTTGATGCTACTTCTGCTATATTTCCACACTTAAAACAATAATTTGGTATTCCTCTTGTACCAGTGTCTTCTTTTATGCTAAGAAATAAGTCACCTGGCAGTTCTCTCCCAAGTGGTTTCATTGTTGACAGCATTAAGTCCGAGTATGATTCAGTAGGCTATAAAACGCCTTTAACTGTCAGAAAATTAAGTTTTGGTTCAATATACTTACCTGTTAATCAAAAACAGCCTTAAACCTACACTTTTGTTGTATTTTTTTAGTTTTACTGAGTAACTTCCAGGAGGGTGTACTCATTTTTGCAACAAAACATTTTATCACTTTGATAAGAAAACATTTTGCTAAATAATTTTGACATTCTTCTTCACAGCGCATCTTTAGTAAATCCTTACAGTACTATTTTAATGCCAAAAAACGGTTTGCACTGGCGCAAGCTGTTAATAAAACTGGTTGCAGTTTTGTATTTTGATAAACTGTGACATGATATATTTTTACACCCCTAGTAAATGTTAATATCTCACTCGTGTTGGTGAACTGACAGTGTTTGATCACTGTGGGGTAAAGTGTGCCAGCTGTGTCTATCTATATCTGGCTGTCTATCGATGAGGTCTAGCAGTAATACAGATGATGATACATCAGGGAGATACGAACGCCAGTCACACTGAGGCTCAGATCGGCCTGAGTCATTCCAGCGGCAGCAGCTCAAAACACAAGACACATTACAATGGGATCGAAACCACCTGAAAAAGGAGCATTTAAGCAGCTCTGAGTATTATGACATGTATACAGAGAGAGAGACAGCGCGAGAGCATCAATAAAAGATGGCACTTCCCCAGGGCAGGCTGGGAAATGATTGGGCAGAGATGTGGAGCGTCATTGGTATTCAGAACGTCTCTCCCATGCAGCAGACGGCAGTGCTGGTGGAAGGCTCACAGCGCCCCCTGTCAGCCGCTCTAGGACGCCGCAGATGCCGCACTAACTGGGTCAAGCTTTTACTCAGGATCTTCAGAGCAGATCCAAAGCAACGCACCTTATGTAAAAAGACCACAAAGAGCTATTTTTACAGACCGGGCTCTTTTTAAATGACCTGATTTGAGGTTTCTCGTCAACCCATATCTGCAGCGCTGCATCAGGGTGAAGGAGGATGATGCACACCTGAATATGACCCCATTAGAATAGTGTTCCACGCATGACAGGAAGTCAAGCATCAGGATGTTAACACTACCACATACAGGCAGACACAACACTGTCTGAGACATGAACATCTTTCTTTTTCCAACAAAGAGCTGGTGAAATGAGATGCTTTGCTTCCACAAACAGCTGAGAGTCAACCTCAGAAGGTCAAACTCAATTTTTTTGTTTTTTACGATTGTACCATTATAATTTACATCCAAGTAGTTCCAAACCCTTTTTATTATTTTCTAGTAGAAAACATTAAATAAACATAAAATTTCAGGGACTAAAGGTTGGTTTGCAGCTACTGGTTAACATTCATTCATTCAGTCTCCTGCATCAGGAGGATAACACGCATACATCATGAATGGTGGCGGGGAATGACACCGAAAAGAATAACTGTTGAATAAAGCCATAATTTTGGTTTTCTTTGCGCACAAAATGCATTCTCGTAACTTCATAACATTACGGTTGAACCAATGATGTCACATGGACTATTTTAACAACGTCCTTACTACCTTTGTGGGCCTTGAACATGGTAGTTGCGTTGCTGTCTATCGGGGACAGAAAGCTGACGGATTTCATCAAAAATATCTTAATTTGTGTTTTGAAGATGAACAAAGGTCTTACAGGTTTGGAACAACATGAGGGTGAGGAATTAATGACACAATTTTCATTTTTGGGAGAACTATCCCTTTAAATACTTTTCTTTTCAGAATCTACGATTTTTATAATAAATAAACAAATTAAATCTAATGGAATCTAATGGTTATCTTGTTATTAATGTGTCTACGAGTAGAAATAAATAAAAATTTAGCTCCACATACTAGTCAATCTGAACCTTTGACTTTGATGCAGACAAAGTTTTCAAATTCAAATTTGGTTCCACATAACAGTTTAAAACAATCTGTATTATTTTTAAAAGCCATCTAAGTAAATGTGTATGTTTCACCTTGATGTAGATGATGTTTGTAAAAATAAATAAATAATTATTCTTGCAGTTTAATGATAAAAAATATATACATAATTAAAAATTTGGTTTCACATAACTACAGATTAAAAAATTATATAATTTTTAAAAGTAATGGTCACACTTTACTTTAAATCCTGAAAGCATTTCAGGATTTTTCTCCATATAACGGACTTCACTGGTGCCCTGATTTTGAACTTCCAAAATGTAGTTTAAATGCAGCTTCAAAGGGCTCTAAACGATCCCAGCCGAGGAAAAAGGCCTGTATCTAGCGAAACGTTCGGTCATTTTGGAAAATAAAAATTTGTATACTTTTTAAGCACAAAAGCTTGTGTAGCACAGGCTCTGGGATGCGCATCCACGACATTACGTACTGTTGAATCACGCCAAAAGGTAACGCGGAACGTAGGCGGAACTACAGACACAGTGTTTACAAAGCAAACACGCAAAGACTAAGGAAGTGCAAGTAAGTCAAACGCTGTTTACAAACAAAAAGGTACAACGATGTCAGACGATTCTTAAGTTGTAGAAGAAAATGAGATGGAGTTTTTCGCCATACTCTACCTTTTTGAGCCAAAGTACACAGACGATGAACTTTGTGCTTCTGTGCTTAAAAAGTATACAAATTTTATTTTTCAAAAAAAAAAAAATGACAGATTGTTTCGCTAGATAAGACCCTTCTTCCTCAGCTGGGATTGTTTAGAGCCTTTTGAAGCTGCATTTAAACTTCATTTTGTAAGTTCAAAATCAGGGCACGAATGAAGTCCATTATATGGAGAAAAATCCTGAAACACTTTCCTCAAAAACCATAATTTCTTTACGACTAAAGACAGAAAGACATGAACATCTTGGATGACAAGGGAGTGAGTAAATTATTTGTAAATTGTTGTTCTGGAAGTGGAGCTCTCCTTTAATAGTGAGAATTGCTCCTTAATATAAAAAGCTACAAAAAACAAAAAAAAAAGTAATACTGGTGAACCTGTACCATTTTTCCTGATGTACATAAAGTTTTTAAACATAAATAAAATTATTCTTGTAGCCTTAACTGTAGCTGTGCATTTACTGAATGAATAAGCGCTCTGTATTTTTGTATACTTATTTGTATTTTTCTAAAGCACATTGAATTACCACTGTGTATAAAATGTGCTATATAAATAAACTTGCCTTGCCTAAAAGTTATTAATCAAGTTATTAATGCAGGGCTCTGCAGTGCGACACTACTACGTGCAACTATGAAAAAAAATTTAGGAGCACCAGTGAGACTGACCCAATCAGCATATTTGTGTTTGTGCTCAGGGGAGCATCGGACATTTCTACTTGCGAGTTTTTGCAGCGTTGAGTAATGTATAACGTATAAGTATAACATATAATGTATAAGTAATGTATACATATCTGTTGATTCCTTAAACACAACGTTAATCAGAATTCATTCACTGCTCAAAAAACACTGTTTTGTTCAGTGCCGAGTTCTGCAAGTGCAGGAATCCTCTCATTATAACAAAGTGTAGACATTATGTAAATAAGAAATTGACTGTGCAGTATAAAGAGTTTTGTTAGTTATCATGGAACTTTGTGAGATCGCGATGAACTAAGGAGACTGAGAGCTTTTAATGATTATTAGGGAGTTTGCAAATGTGATACTGATTTAATACAACAGTTCAATAAACATTAAGTTAATATTAAGTGACTTACATTGTCTGACTCTAACACTATTGTCTGATTTTGCTCTATTTCGTCGAAAATAGTTTCAAACAGTCACAGCTTAGCAGCTGCACATTTCTAAGAGCGAACACGGTGGTGTTTTGTTTATGAAAGAAAGTGCGTTTTTAAACAAATCTATTGAGTCAGTGATTCATGATTACCCATTCATAAAAACAGTCACAATTGCACAAACTGAACAAATCAACTGAATGAATGATTCAGTGATACAATCAAATGACTTGCCGCCACCTACTGGCAGTTTTAGTTTCATTTTTAAAGTATAATTTCAGTTATTTAAATCACTTCATATTTACATATTCAAAAAAATTATATTTAAAACATAAATGTCAACATTAATTTATTAATTTATTTGCACTCATACCACCTCTGGGCCTCATTAAACATCTAAAAATACACCTACAAGCCATTTTTGTTTCTCTGTGCCACCTCTGAGTACAAATTAATTTTGCTAATACTGATTTCATGATTGATAACTTATTCTTCTTATTCTCTCTGTTCTTATTCTACTGTTCTAATTCGAAATTTTAAAAAGCTTTGACAGCTCTGAATTTGACATAAAAGATGACATACTTTTAATAAAATGTGAAAAATGCCATGACAAAGGTTATATAAAAAAAGGCCCTGTAAATCACTTTAAGGAGTCAAATATCGCCTTGTAATGGGAAGGCTAATTTTTGATCTGAATTTTTTATTAGAATTTTTGATTATTGATCAGAAGGTGCTCCTGAATCTTTTGACTGTGCTCCTAAAAAGAAAAGTAAACATAGAGCCCTGTAATGTGTCAAAAAGCAGAAATAAATGACAGTTTGGTTCCACAGATTAAACTAGCCTGTGCCATTATTAGCAGCAGCGAACTCGCACCTTTGACCTTGACATAGATGAAGTCGGGGCTGACGCAAAGGGCCAGGTTGCTGGGCAGGGTCCATGGAGTGGTGGTCCAGGCGATGAAGCTCACCGCCTCATCCTCCAGCAGAGGGAAGGTCACGATCACAGACGGATCCTGCACATCCTGTTGAGCACAGAAGATCATGTGATGAGCTGATGGTTTGCTCAGACCTGCTGAAGATCAGCAGACATCTGAGCTCAGTGAACACGAGCAAAGAAGCATCATCTGGGACCTTGTAGTTCTGATGGGCCTCGAAGTTGGACAGCGGCGTGTTGCAGGCGGTGGAGAACGGCATGACTTTTACCCCTCTGTAGACCAGACCTGTATCATACAGCTGCTTAAACACCCACCTGAAACACAGACACAACAGCTTGTCATTTGATTTCATTTTGATCCTGATTCAATTTGATTCAATATCGATTTGTTTGTATTTATGTATATATTATATACAGTACATGTCAATTTTTCTCAAGGAAAAAAAAAAAAATCTCTCTCAACTACTGCTGTAATAAACTAAATAGTACACCCTGTAAGTTGGTACATATTATTTATGTATATATCCATGTGATTTAATATTTTTATACACAGTTTTCAGGATTTCAGTAATGAAAGTTTTCATATTTAAAATGCGTGCAACTGTTTCTATACGGTGCTTGGCAGGGGTCAAAAAGGATTTACAAAATGACTTTTGAATTGATCCCTTGTAAACACAGAGATGTGGATTCATACTGTAATTGAATTATGAAAAGACCTTGGTGTTTGTCAAAAAACAGCAGGCAATTCAGCCAGACATTTTTACATGGGAAATGGAAAAAAAACACTGACATTCACAGCAAAATTACTGACTCATCCTGTAGATGATGAAATTAGCTTACATCCACATGAGAAAATACTGGTGTCTGAACAGTGCTGTACACATGTGTATTTTTCCAGAAGAAAAGCCAAAGATCTCACCATACGGTCTCCATGAACCACGGGTACAGCGTCTTATAGTCATTTTTGAAGTCAATCCAGCGGCCCATTCGTCTCACAGATGTCTGGTGTGCACAGGGTCGCAATAATCAATTATAATAACCGGTCATAATAATAATCAGAAATCAGAATCAGAAAAATTTAAATCCTGTCACATGACTTTCTTGAAGGATCATTTAAACTTGAGTTGTTATTGATTGATAACCTCCACCACAGCTCTCAGATCAAATATGTTGCAGGTTTAAAATTTTGACAACTGGTTAAAAGACACTCAAGCACTATTGACATCTGATGTTATCAGTGCCTCACTGGAGAAATTAACTAGCTGTTTTCTATCCGTTTTCTGATCCATGTTTGCCAACAATAAAGAGCTGTCACTGATGGCATCACACAGGAGGTGGAGTAATAACTAGGGTTGCAAAAAGGCAACTTTCCAGGATTTGTTGGTAACTTTTGGGAACTTACAGAAACTTTTAGAAAGTTTTCAGAAATTTTTCACCCCATGCAACCTTGATGATGATGACTATGTTGGTCATGATGGAACTTATAACCATTGAGCTACCATCACACAAACTTAACTGTTGTTATGAGCTGCAAGATGATTCTTTCATGTTTCTTTTTTAAAAATGTTCTGAAAGTGATACCAGCTGTATCCTTCCTCTGCATGATTATTGTTAAGAGTTGAGGTGTGAACTTAACCTAATACTCTACTGTTAGAACAATTATTAAAAGTGCTACAGTTACAGTTTTATGCAAAAGTTTGGTAACCCCAGAATCTGCAAAAATGTGAATAATTTTAATAAAATAAGAGAGATCATACAAAATTCATGTTATTTTGTATTTAGTACTGTCTTGAGTAAGATACATTTACATAAAAGATGTTTACATATAGTCCACAAGACAAAAAAAAAAAAAAAAAATAGCTGAAACTATTAAAATAACCCCCTTCAAAAGTTTGTGAATCATTGGTTCTTAATACTGTGTGGTTACCTGGATTATCTATGACTGTTTTTTTTTGTTTTGTAACGCTTGTTCATCAGTCCCTTGTTTGTTCTGAACAGTTAAACTGAGCACTGTAATTCAGAAAAATCCTCCATGTCCTGCAGATTCTTCAGTTTTCCAGCATCTTTTGCATATTTGAACCCTTTCCAGCAGTGACTGTATGATTTTGAGATCCATCTTTTCACATTGAGGGACTCAAACATTCACTGATGCTCCAGAAGGAAACACGATACATTAAGCGGAGGGGTGAAAACTTTTGAACACGATAAAGATGTCCAAATTTTTCTTATTTTGTTGATATATCTATTTTTTTTCCATTTAGTACTGCCCTTAGGAAGCAACAGAAGATACTTGCATGTTTTCCGGAAGACAAAGAAAGTACAATTACCTTGATCTTCAAATTCAAAAAGTTTTCACCCCCCAGCTCTTAATGCTTCGTGTTTCCTTCTGGAGCATCAGTGAATGTTTGAACCTTTTTTGGGGTACCTCAGTTGTCCTCAGTGTGAAAACATGGATCTCAAAATCATACAGTCACTGCTGGAAAGGGTTCAAATATGCAAAAGATGCTGGAAAACTGAAGAATCTGCAGGACCTGGAGGTTTTTTCAGAAGAACAGTGCTCAGTTTAACTGTTAAGAACAAACAAGGGACTCATGAATAACCATCACAAAACAAAAAAACAGTCGTAGATCATCCAGGTAGCCACATACAATATTAAGAGCCACGGGTTCCCAAACTTTTGCAGGAGGTTATTTTAACAAATTCAGCTATTTTTTGTCTTGTGGACAAAATGTTAACATCTTTTATGTAAAATATCTTTCTCAGGACAGTACTAAATAAAAAAAATAGCATGCATTTTGTATGATCTCTCTTATTTTGTTAAAATTATTCACATTTTCAGATTCTGCAAGGAATTACTGCAAGAAAACTTTTGCATAAAACTGTATAATCTTTGCTATAAAAGCTGCATCAATGCAGGTGTTCAGAAACAGCTGAGCTCTCTGAATGAGTCTCATTACAGTCTCAACACTGCTGCCATGATGCTTGTCAATCTTGCCATAGGAAGTGCATTACTGTGCATTACTTTTTTAAAGGGAACCCCAGGTAAGTAATAAAAAAAAAAAGTATGGCTAAATATAGCATACATTATGTCTTGTACTGAAATATGTAGTAGAAAACCCATGAAAGGTTTATGTTATTTAAAAAATCCACATTATTTTATACGTATTTTGAACTATGATTGGCTCCATTATTCTGATGACGTCAAATGGTCGCACTCTATGAGTTATTGGTGCTACCTTTTGCTATTTTTACAGCATTGTGTTGCTGTAAAACTAGCAAAAGGTAGCACCAGTAACTCACAGAGGAAAACAAAATACTGATAAGATGTCACATTAGTAAGCTACTGAAAGAGCTTACAAAAGGCAGAGACAAGAAACGCTAGATGCCATCCTGACAGGATGTAAACATGCTGACGCTTGTCATGACGACGCAGCCACTGAAGGAGTTTCTCAGCATGGATTTCACTCGATATCCAGGGGCGTTTGGACTCACTGTGGGAAAAAATGATGGTACGGAACTTGGTTTAAGTCTACGTTTATATCTACAGGTATCTTCCCATTTTTTTTTTCCTCTTCTTATCACTCGGAAAACACTTGCATTGCTTCTCTTGCTGCCCTTCGACTGAAAATGACAAACAAAAGCTGCACAAGGTGGCATCGTATCAGTGTTTTATTTCCGAGTTTTGAATTCCCGAGTTGTGTTGTGGTAAAAATAGAAACAGGTAGTGCCAGCAGCTCACTGAGTGCAACCATTTGACATCATCAAAATAATGGCGCCCCCCATAGTCCAAAATATGTATAAAACAATGTGAACAATGTGGGTTTTTTTTTTAAATACTGTAAATCTTTCTTGGGTTTTCTACTACATATTTCAGTAAGAGACATCATTTACATTATATTAGGCCATGCGAGTCTTAAAATAACAGATCTGTTATTAGAGATTCACTTGTATTGAACCCGACACTCTTTTAAATGTACTAAGTGAACGTGAGACAGATTCTATTAATTGACACACACTCACGTACCTCCCATTCCTGAGCATATCTCATGACGATGCTCCTGCACTGCTTGTTGTACTCCGCTATGCCCATCTTAGCCACATCCTCAGGTCCTTTGATATTTAGTGATTTATCAATCTCATATTCCTAAAGAAAAACAACAGTCAGTCACAGACAGAAATCAGGAAAATGCACCACACAGGCTTTATGAAAATAAAGGATTGAAAAATATATGAAAAATATATTAGTTTCAAGCTTTTCAAGAAGATCAGTCTGCAGAGCGTATGAGTATTTGAGACGTATGCCGCAAAGTGGATGTGAGTGTTCTCACCACAGGCAGACCATGACAGTCCCAGCCGAACCTCCTGTCCACGTGGAAGCCATTCTGATGAGCAAACCTCGTCACAATGTCCTTAATGGTTCCAGCCAGGATGTGGCCATAGTGAGGCAGGCCGGTGGCAAAGGGCGGCCCATCATAGAACGTGTACCTGAAACACAAACACACGGCATATGTCAGTGACTCGTCCATCAGCAGAGACGGCCAGAATACTACGTACAACACACACACCAGAATTACATCTGGAAGAAGGGAATATTATAAAAATATGTGTGCGTCACTGTGCACTAAGAAGCAATTTTTATGTAAAAAAATAATGTATATATATATATATATATATATATATATATATATATAAAATAAACAGTTTTGCATGTCCAAATAAATTTATAAAAGTATTATATACACAGATGTGTTCAGATGCATGGGGTCACCAAGATTCTTAAAGGAATTAACATTTTAATTTATTATAGTCGCATTAAATTGATCAAAAGTGTCAGTAAAGACATTTATACTGTTACAAAAGATTTCTATTTCAAATAAATGCTGTGCTTTTAAACTTTCAATACATAAAAGAATCCTAAACAAAAAGTGTCATGGTTTCCACAAAAATATGAAGCAGCACAACTGTTTTAAACACTGATAATAATCAGAAATGCTTCTTGAGCAGCAAATCTATAAGAATGATATCTGAAGGATCATGTGACACTGAAGACTGCAGTAATGATGCTGAAAATTCAGCTTTGATCAAAGCTATAAAATACATTTTATAATATATTCATACAGAAAACAGCTATTTTAAAAATATTTCACAATATTACAAATTTATTTTTGTACTTTTTGATCAAATAAATGCAGTCTTAGAGAGCAGAAGATATTCTTACAAAAACATTTTTAAAAATCTTACCGACCCCAAACAAACGGTAGTGTAGAATTGCTAATGTATAAAATCTAGTGCTGTCAATCGATTAAAAAAATAACTAATTAATTACACATTTTTTCTGAAATTAATCGTGATTAATCCCACCTAACATTAAAGCTTTTGATTATACTTTTACACTGCAATCATTTCACATTCAATCTTCAAATTAATGTAGAAGCAACATAAAGGAAGTATATTTTTAATCTCTGTTTAATGCCATCTTTTTTATGACCGAAGCAAGCAGCAACCTCCCGGTCGGTCTCCCTCTTGAAGCCAACACGGAAGTGACTAAAACTGCAATTCATCGACTGGCCGCTAGAGACTGGCTGCAAAAGGGAGTCAATCCCATAGATTCCCCATGTTAAAATGCCCAACTTTACAGCAACTCATCCGTTTAATATATATAAAGCGTTCTGCATAATTTAGGGCGTGGCCACTTGAGTGACAGGTGGATTGCCGCGGCTGTCACCACCGTCGCGCAAGGCGGGCGTGGTTTCAGCAACCAGCTCCACCCGCGTCCCGCCTCTTTGCCCATTTTTGATTATCCGGGAGTGACGTGCAGTGACGCGATTCCAAGATGGCGACGGCTGACTCCCACCCACTAAGAGCTTCAAAAAAGCTCTTCAGAAACCTATGGGTGACGTCACAGACACTACGTCCATATTTTTTACAGTCTATGGACTGAAGGCAGGTATCTCTGATACCAGTAATAATATTTAACCAATAATATTATACAACATTACTGTATAATTGAGAGCTATCAATTTAACATTTATTAGATTTTAAAAGTAACCTCTAATATAAGTGACGTTAAAGCAATCTTCACATAAACCCATTATTATAAATGTCATATAGCTACCTGTGCCTTCAGCAAGAAAATAAATCCTAATTTAATAAAGTTATTAAACACTAAATTTTAAATTAAATAAAGATAAAGCTTAAAACTACATAAGTTAAAGCGCTGAGGTGAAGTTGAAGCACGCATCTGAAATGTCTACTGTTTGATGCAGCTGTGAGTGGGATGGCCAAACCTAGCCCCGCCCCTGCGTTAACTGTGTTTATAATATTTTTAACGTGTTAAACTGAAAAAATAAATCGCCTGCGTTAAAACTCTCATTTTGACACCACTAATAAAATCATATATGTGACCCTGGACCACAAAACCAGTCATAAGTGTAAATTTCTCAAATTTGAGATTTATCACCTGAAAGCTGAATAAATAAGCTTTCCATTGATGTATGGTTTGTTAGGAAAGGACAATATTTGTTAGAAAATACAACTATTTGAAAATCTGGAATCTGATGGTGCAAAAAAATCTAAACATTGAGTAGGAATTTTAAAAAAATCAAAAAAATCAATAAATTTGACCCATATAATGTATTTTTGGCTATTGCTACAAATATACCGATGCAACACAAGACTGGTTTTGTGGTCAAGGGTCACAAATAAACACACAGTCATGAATTATTAAAAGCATTTTCTCCAAAATACACACTCAGGATGCATGAGTCCAGGATTACTTTTTAAGTAGATTTTTTTTTTTTTTTTTTTTTTTTTCAGTTTAAGTATATAGTAGTCAACATTTGAAGCAGATCAAAACTCAAGGGACAACTCAAAGTTGTCCTAAAACCAAAACAATACCTGTTTTTGTCTCAGGACAACTTTGATTAACCTTTTTGATCCGCTTCAAATGTTGACTACTAGAGTTGAGCCGGATACTCGGCTGAAACGAGTATCCGGCACGGATAAAGCACTTTTGCCGAGTACGAGTATCATACGAGTAATACGAGTCAATAGCTGTGCTCGGATTGAATAAAAATTCTCATTGGGTAGTTTACTGTGTCTGCGTTCTGTGATAGGCTAGTCACAGCGCCCCTCCCCTACACACATACAGATTTATTGTGTTGCTGTGTCCTGCTCTGCTCACACACACAGAACACTGAGAAGAGAAGAGAACAGCGCGCTCTCTCTCTGTTCTCTCCCTCAGTCACTCAGGTTTGCGGGTTTTTTTCCGTTAACGTTTAGGGTTTCTTCAGCTTCAGGTTTGTTTTTTACTTTGGTTTGTTTGTAGTACTTACTTTTTAACCAGTAGAGTTTTGGTAAACGTGGGGTTTGTTCAGACGTGGTGCTTGGTAAAAGCGACTCGCGTCTCTGCCTGTCGGAGAATTTTTTTTTCTTTTTTAAACCGTCAGCTGGCTCTGACCAGTTTTTTTTACTTCACGCACTGAGTGTCTGACACTTTCTTTCTGTATTTCATAAATAAATAAATAAATAAAAAAAGGAAGTTATGTTGAAATGAAAACTCTTGTTCATTACATTTTACTTCATAATTGCAACCGCATGTGTTGTATTCATTGTTGCAAAACTTGTTCTGTATATAGTTCGTTTGTTATCATGATCAAAACCACCGATCTGAAGCTTAATGCTGATGCTGTCATGTAAATAGTTTTCTAATCAGCAATAAATATAACAATTTCTGATCAACCCATATCAATTGCATGCTTAAAATAACATACCGGTTAAAGCCCCGCCCATTTCAAGACAACATGACCCACTTCCAGGTTAAATCCCACCCACTTCTGGGTTAGGCCCCGCCCACTCCGAGTACAGATACAGATACAAATACAAATAATTCATATGGTTAACAGATACAGATACAGATAATGCTGTACTCGCTCATCCCTATTGACTACTGTATATATACATATACAGTTTAAGGCTCTCAGTTTTAATGCGTTAACTTAATTAATTAGTTATGAAAAAATAACGTGATTAAAATATTTTAGCGCAGTTAACGTGCTGGCCACAGCCCCAGACCTGTACATCATCTTAAATTTCACACAGTTGACCGCTGACAAATATGATGCAAAGCAACAACTCTATAAAAGCAGTTATGCCCTAAAATTCAAGATATTGGTGCAAAAAATTCCCATGCATGTGTTTTGTCTCTTATTTATATATTGATATCATGTGATAGCCTATTATATAATATATATGTATATATGTATATATATATATATATATATATATATATATATATATATATATATATAAATATAAATATATCTCATAGGCTATCACAAGGGCAGGAAAGAGCAATATGATATAAGAGCTGTTTTGTTCCGATCTATCACAAGCTAAAATGTCATATATATAGATATATAGATAAATATGACAATAATAATAATAATGATAAAAATAATAATAATAAAAACATTAAAGGGATAGTTCACCAAAAAAAAAAAAATGCAATTCCGTCATCATTTACTCACCCTCAAGTCGTTTCAAACCTTTCTTTTGTGGAACATAAAAGAAAGTATTTTGAAGACTGTTGGTAACAAAGCTGTTTTGGTTACCAGTGACTTTCATTGTATAATCAAACAATACTGAGATGTTTCTAAAATTATCTTCTTTTGTGTTCCATAGTTCACGTTAGGCCGTTGCAGCCTAAATGTTTGTGTAATAAATTTTATGCTGAATCAAAAAAAATATTTCTTTCTAAAGCTACAATTTGTAATGTCCACTTCATACTTTCTCATTTAATACAAAAAATAGCTTTAAATAATCTTTTGTGGGTATTTTTACAATCAAATTTATTTTGTGATTAATTAGATTTACATTAATTAATCGAAACATCATGTAATTAATTAGATTAAAAATTGTAATCGACTGACGGCCTATATATATATATATATATATATATATATATATATATATATATATATATATATATATATATATATATATATAAAAATAAATATAAAACAAAATTAGGGCTGTCAAACTATTAATCGCATCCAAAATAAAAGTTTATGTTTACATACTATATGTGTGTGTACTGTGTATATTTATTGTGTACATGTAAATACACACACATACATATTAAGGAAAAATATGCTAGATTTATATATAAGATATATACATTTATATATATAATCTAAATTATATACAAGTATAAATATATATACATATACATATTTTAAAAAAATATATATACATGTTTGTGTGTGTATCTTATATATAAATAATAAATATACACAGTACACACACATATAGTACATTAACTTTTATTTTGGATGCATTTAACCACGATTAATCGTTTGACACCCGTTTAAAATATTAAAAGAAACTATATTTGTGTACAAACAACAGTAAAATCACACTGGTGTGATGTTAAGTGGACGGCGGTGTCACCTAGGCCGGTTCTTGCTTTGCTTCAGACACTCCTGGAAACAATCCTTCTCCACCCAGAACTGCAGGATTCGCTCCTCCTCTGTGGGGAAGTGGATGGATTCGGGCACTGCTTCCACCATTCTGACCACTTCACACCACAACACACACAAACACATAAAACTTCACCTTAAACTTGCTTATTTACACCAAAACACTTCAAACACTAAGCATATCAATATGAGTCAGCGTCAGCTATCAGCTCACTGGAGCTGAAGAATTACCAGAGAACATCTACAAATTCAATCTGTTCCTCACAGAATCCATCATATGACTTAAGAAGAATTATTAAATAGAGTGTAAACACATATGGACCATTGTTATGATGCTTTCATATGTCATTGTCATGATTTTAAAGCTTTAAAGCTTCAGGCCTTATTTATAGATTTCATCAACCAGAGAAAGCCAGTCAGACGAGTTTGGAACAATAGGGTGAAAAAAATAATAACAGAAATATGATTATGAGAGAAGCATTCCTCATAATTCAAAATCATTTTTGGAGTTGTTGGTAGTGTGTTCAATTAAATAATAATAATAATAATATTTAAATATAAAAAAGTAAATAAGACTGGCATCCAATAAGAGAAATCACATAACTTGTTTGACTGGGTTTTTAGTTTCAGTTTCCTTACTTATTATCTACACAATAATAAACGTAAATGGACGTGTCCCTAAAAATTTACATGAGTAAACCAGCATCATAATGTGGTAAAATCACTGCTTGCATGAACACTGCTGAGGAACGGACTTCATATAAACATAAAAATGAAAAGATCTGAGGAATAAAACTGTCTGATACTACAGCCCTGACAAACAAACACGTTCATCTTCTCTATAATAACTAAATGTGTTAGATATTAACGGACACAAATCAGTTGCATGATCATGATGATAAAGTTACTGCGAAATGTAAATACAGTAGCTGCTCATCACAGCATGAACATGATCTGTCATCACCAGCAAACGCGAGTGCGCACAACGTTCGCCGGTTCTGATCGTGTTTCTCTGTATACGTGCCCATAAGTACAGAAAAGTTAGTTTATGTGTGTGCAGTGAGTGTGCGTATAAGTTTTGAATGAAGATGAAGTGTCAAATGAACTCACATGCGGATCCTCACCGGTGAGCAGAGACAGCGGAAATGATGCAACTGAGCGAAAGCCTGAGCGACGCCTGACAAAAGTGAGCGTCCCTTTTCATAATAAAAGCCCCAAACGCATGTTCTGTGACGTAATAAAAAGCAAAAATATCCATAGACGTGGTAAGTTTTAGTGAATATTTCGTCAGATTTTAAAGAAACATTAGATTAAAAGGGAGATTTAATATATATATATATATATATATATATTTTTTTTTAAATCTCCCTTTGACAACCATTACAATTATCGAAATTAACCGAAACAATTCTAACTAAATAAAAGGTTGCAGAACTGAGCACATCCTTGATTAAATTCAATAAAGGTGTATTTTTCTGTGTATGTCTTCCTTAACTGCTCTGAACCTTCTTGACATTGAGTATGCAGGTTTGCGACAAATCATAACATCTAATGGCAATAGCCTCACAGTTAGTGCCCGAGTTCGAATCCCAGCTCGTGGTCCTTTGCTAATCCCACTCCCCTCTCTCTTCACCCAATACTTTCCTGTCTGCTCTACACTGTCCTTTCCAAATAAAGGCATAAAAGTTAAAAAAAAAAAAAAAAAAGAAAAAAAATCATATCATCTATCTTGTTTACCTCTTGACCTTTTTGATTTTTCTGATGTTTGACAGGAAATGTTGCTGAACTTGTTTTAAGACTTTTGTATCACAAGTCTATTCGTGACACTACTGATAAAGTCTCTCTGTCACACCCATGGACTGATTTCACGCTTGTTTTTGCCACTTGATTTGGTTTCAGAAAGCAAATTTGCCATAGCTCAAGCTCAGTCACACTGGCAACTTATACTGGGAAACTAACCTGGTCCGGAGCAGGCTAACTGTCAGGCTAAGTTAGCTGAGTTGTTTTAACACTGACCAATAGGAACGCATTTTTATTGACTCTATTGACCACTGACTCTTTCACATACAATTAGTTGACTGTTTTATCAGTCCAAAAATAAAAGTATACAGAAAAAGCAACTTATATAAATCAAATAAATAAAAATATAGGCTATGAATGTATTTAATGTATTGTGCCCATTTTTTTTTTTTTTTTTTTTTTTTTTTACGATATATGAAGATATTTTAACATAGTTGCTACTTGCGGATTCAGCAGCAATTTCTAGCCATGCAGCCTTTCTCTCTGGTTTTATCACAGTTGTACCTTTATGGTTATAAGTAGGCCATTAAAACTACAATCTAAAATTGCTTTTTAAAGCATTAAAGCATTGAAAACACTCAATTAAAAAGTTAAAAATCACTTGAATTAAAAATGGCAATAAATAATAGAAAACAGACTACATTTCAGCTGGTAAGAGGAATACACATTAACTCATTTGAGTTAGTAATTAGGGCTGTATTAGCCAGCTTACATTTGATTAACAGTTACTGCTATCTTAAAAATACACTAATATGTAGGATTAAAAAGTTCTACATGTGTCACATTTAATGTCCAACAATAAATATTTTAGCAAAATGTATATTTTACTCAAAATTATTGTGCTATTATTGTGCTATTATTCTACTGTGTTACGTCTGTTTAGCACTCCTGACAGCAAATTTGATTTATTTGCATGACTTTCTAACATTTACAGAAGAAAAATATAACTGTGACATGTCCATTATACACTTAGGAAAACACAACATCTCAAATGCATTAAACAACACAAATATATTAGCTGTTTGCCATGGTGAATCAATTTAATCCATGATCGACAATAAGGTCTGACATTATCTTGACTCACCGAACCTGGATCAAATTAGTGAGATTGCGTGAACTTAAATTGTCATTTATAAAACCGCTTTAGTCTCGATTGATTTGTTAGGTCTTTAATCCCCACTTTTCTTAGTGTCTTTTATGAAACAGTCCCCTAGTTTATCACTCATGTTTGTGTTTATTTGATTCAGGTGTGTCTCGTCTATTACCTAGTTTAGTTTAGTATTTAAAGTGTAGTCTGCCCCTTGTTTCTTGTCTGGTGTTAAACGTCAGTTTGAACGTCTTTATGTTATGTGTTACATGTGTTTCCTGCCTGCGTTGCCCCTTGGATGTTAATTAAAGATTGTTGTTTGAGAGTATCCCTCGTCTCCTCGTTCCTTGCAGTAGCAGTAACCCTGACAGAACACTAGATCAAGAAAAATGAACAGGGCTGAGGAATTCATCTTTGATTTCCAGATGGAGGGATGGCCGCTTGCTTCAGTGTCAAGCCAGCAAGCCAGCCGCTCGGCTGTCAAGCCCGCCGGCCGCTGCACTCTCCAGCCCAGGGAGGGCCTCAGATCCTACGTCCAACCCAGAGAGGGCTCCTTTTCCTACGTCTAGCCCAGAGGGGGCTCCTGTTCCTACGTCCAGCCCAGAGAGGGCTCCTGTTTCCACGCCCAGCCCAGAGAGAGCTCCCGCTTCCACATCAAGCCCAGAGAGGGCTGCTGTTGCCACGTCTGGACCAGGGAGGGCCACAGATCCTGAGTCAAGCCCAGGGAGGCCTGCTGTTTCTACATCTGGCCCAGGGAGGGCCATAAGATCCCAAGTCTAGCCCAGAGACGGCTCCTATTCCCATGTCAAACCCAGAGAGGGCTTCTGCTCCCATGTCGAACCTAAAGAGGGCTGCTGTTCCCACATCTGGCCCAGGAAGAGCCATAAGATCCCGATTCTAGAGGGCTCCTGTCCCCATGTTAAGCCCAGAGCGAGTTCCTGTCCCCACGTCAAGCCCAGAGAGGGCTCCTTCTCCCATGTTGAGCCCAGAGAGGGCTGCTGTTCCCACGTCTGGCCCAGGGAGAGCCATAAGATCCCAAGTCTAGCCCAGAGAGGGCTCCTGTCCCCATGTCAAGCCCAGAGAGAGCTCCTGTCCCCACGTCTAGCCCAGAGAGGGCTCCCACTTCCACATCAAGCCCAGAAAGGGCTGCTGTTCCCATGTCTGGCCCAGGGAGGGCTGCTGTTGCTACGTCTGGCCCAGAGGGCCACCGATCCTGAGTCAAGCCCAGGAAGGGCTGTTGTTTCCACGTCTGGCCCAGGGAGGGCCACAGATCCCGAGTCAAGACCAGGGAGGGCTGTTGTTCCCATGTCTGGTCCAGGGAAGGCCTCAGATCCCGGCTCAAGACCAGGGAAGGCTGTTGTTTCCACGCCTGGTCCAGGGAAGACCTCAGATCCCGAGTCAAGCCCAGGGTGGACTGCCCGGAGAGGGCTTCTGTTCCCAAGTGCAGCCCAAAGAGGACTTCTGAATCAAGCCCAGAGCCTGTTCCAGCAAGGGAACCTGAAATTTCCCCCAAGAATTTTTTTTGTGGAGGGGCTATATGTATCCAGTCATAGAGGCCGGGCCGAGTGCAGAGGCCAACGCCACAGTGTCTGCTCCACCATGGCTTCCTGGACTGCCTGCTCTGCCGTGGTGCCCGGATCCGCTACCACCCTGGAGGCTTCCTGTCCCGCACAAGCCTGTCCTGAGGGGCTTCCAAGGTGAGGTGTAGTTAGTTTGATTGTGGTGGTGACAAATAAATGTCATTAAGCTGAATATTTCATTTTTAAAAAACTCAAGTAGAAGTATAGGATTTTTCACAAAAGAAAAAAAAATAAATAAATAAATAAAAATCTGAAAAGTTTAGTACTGTAACTAGACTAGTCATAATGCGTTACCCTCACTCTTGGAATTCTCGTAATTTGTTGTACTCATACATATTCTCTCCTTTTAAAAGGCAGGGGGGAAACATTTGTTTGAAGCCATTGTTTTTGGTCATACCTTTCCATTAGAACCAGCATTAACTTCTTGTTGAGTGATGAGGGAATATTTGCTAGAAAACGAGCAGGAAAAATACCATGAAGGTGTCTCAGAGCCGGCAAAAGCTATGAAAAGAGTGACTGTTTAATTCGCAGAGTAAGATGCAGGCTGCAGAAGTGACATGCATGGTCGTTTATCCACACCAGAACTACCTACTTTAGCCAAAGCACAGTAAACTAATTTGACCTCTTCCAAGGCCTATATTTATAAAGTATAGACTTGGGAATCCATACTCTGGTGTCAAGAGACCAAGTCAACCATTCTGGATGCAAAATCATCCAAAATGTTATAGTGTTGCTAGAGGAGGAGTACAGTGTACAGTAGAGCTCTTATATTGGGACATGTGAGTCCTGAAGGTGTGAGGGAGTTGTGCTTTATCAACACTGTCATCAATTCACACATGCATGTGTGATGTAATACAAAAACTTGAAACATTAGATGCTACCCTCTCCTCATTCCCTGCATTTTTGGCCATTTTTTCAACATGATAATAAAGATATATGCATTCTTCTGATGTGAAAATCATTCAGTGGACATGTTTTTCACTCAAAAACACTCTTGAGCAGCTGTGGGTGATTCTGTAGAGATGAGCTAAGCCACACTCCCCATTAAAGACCAGGGCATTTAAGTAGGTCATCCTCCAGGAGTTATACAGGACAGATGTGACAATTGGTCATGAACTTGAAGTTCTGGAGGACATACTGGCCTGGTTTCACAAACAGCGCTTAGACTAAACCATAGATCAATTAGGACATTTACCTAATTTTTATAAACCTTAGAAAAAACATTACTGGTGTCCATTTTGAGACAAAACAAAGGCATTTACGTATTTTAAGATCAGTCAAGTTTTTTTCAGTTGAAACAGCTCAGACTTGCATTTTAGCCTGGGACTAGGCTTAAGCCTTGTGTGAAACTGGCCGACTAAATACTAGAATATTATACATTTTCTGAATTAAATTTCGGGTACTCATTTCTGCATTCCTTCATATAAACAAATTAACTAATTTACTTATTTTACAGAAAATATTGGCATATATTGTTTGTTTGTATTAAGTATATGTTTAATACATTTCAATTTTGCCATCTTTCCATTAATTATATTAATGATCATTAAGAAAATACATTTTTTATATTTATTCAGAGGGGTGTACTCATTTAGGCCGCGCACTGTATATATACACTACAAAAAGTTAGGGATATTCGACTATCATAAAAGTAGGGCATTTAAGTAGAGGCATGCAATGGTATTTTCTTCACCTCAAACAATTTATTGAAACAAAAGCTAACAGTGGTGGGAAAACCAGAACAAAAATGTTAATGTCTTAACACATCATGCATCCTTGAGCATCAATTACACATTGACAATGACGTCACATGCTGTTTACGTGTCAGCTTATTGTTTGCTGAGGTGTGGCATTGTGTGGCATTTCACTCTTTTTGAAGGGCTGCCCTCAGGTCATTGATGTTCTGGGGCATTGCCGTCCGCGAAGATGAAATCAGGCCTGTATTGCTAATGCAGAGGCGCAATGACTGGATTAATTTTGTTGTTCAGGTAATATTGGCTTGTCGCTGTAGGGCAGTTGTGTATTGATTAGACACCATGCAATAAGTCGACTTGTGAATAGCATGAGATACCAGTCAACCTGTAATTGATGCTCAAGGACGCATGACAAGCTACTGAGACATTGACATTTTATGTTATAGTTCACCCACCACTGTTGTTAGCTTTTGTTTCAATAAATAGTTTTAGATTAAGAAATTACCATTGCATGCTTCTACTTAGGTGCCCTACTTTCAAGATATATCTTCAGAAACAATGTACATCCTCTACTTTAACTTATTTGTGAAGCAAGTCAAACAGGTCTGGAGCCACACGACGGTGACTAAATTGACATTTTTGCACGTAAAACACGCATGTTGATCGAGAGGGCATTTCCAGTAAAGCCAGTGTAGATTGTAATGATAATCACCCAACTCATCTCATCTGACTTCATCAGATCATCACAGAAAACATCCAGAAACAGCAGAGAGACGGTCTGCATTTGACTCTGTGCGCTTACATGCAACACAACAGTCAAATGAATCAAGAGACATACGGACACTCTTTGTCAAAGCATGGCTTTATTGTGGATGGTATAAAGTCCTTCGTGAGAACATCTGTACACCGTTGACTATCTGGGGTCTTTCCTCATCTATTTGGATGCCTGTTTCTTTGCAATGGTCTTCATCCCCTTCTTGTTGTGTTTCTTGGCAAAGCGCATGTTCCTCAGGAACTTGGGGTCCACCTGAAACACAACACATGCATTAAACTACTGCGAAATTACATAACTCAAAATAAGAAACATTACAATGTGATCATAGCATGATGATCGACCTCCACCGAACATAACGCATCATGTTTGAGTGGCTCTCAATTATTTTCTGTCAAAGCCAAAGCCATAAAAGATGAAGTCCAGGCAGTTTAAAGGATGTGCACAGGAGAAACAGCATCTCAACATGTGGGTGGGACTCTCTGCTGACTGACGGACAGCAGGTGAAAGGAATTGTTGTATTGTTTATTCGTTAGATCTCCAGCCCAAACATCTAAACCAGGGGCCCGTTCGCCGCTTATTACATCCGAGATCAAATGACACATCCAAGATGATATCATTGTGCTAATCATGACCTGGCTAATTCAGTTTTTCAAACGCACCTGTTGTTGATAAGTATGGCTGGATTGAGTTATCTGTTGGTTTAAAAGGGGCTATGTATAGATACTCTAAACCATGATCAGCAATGCAACGATTGTCTGGCGGCAAGACAACAACGTAATGACATCATATAAATAAAAAAAAATAAATAAAAAAAGACACCTGACGAAAAACAAATTTCTGGACTTTTATAAGGAAACAGCCAAGTGAACAAAACTACATAAATGTTACAATAGATCAATCAAATGTGCACCATTTTTATTTATTTTTTTTTTTTTACATGACTCCCCAATTGTTTATATTCACGATTTCTAATATTTGTACAGGCTTTACATTTATTTTAATGTAATTAGCAATTCATTTAAGTTTATCTTTGAAACAAATTTGTTACATGACTGCATTAATTAAAGTTTCTTAAGGGTCAAGATCTCACGTTATCTGTGTCATGTGCTCCATAAAGCCACTACCATAATAGCCGTCCTCACTCAAATTAATGCACGACTCTACATCATCTGTATAGCATGTGTGTAAGATTCTAATACATTTATAAAGTAATTATTTTATAACAAATAATGAGTAAACATGGCTGTCTATTTTAGACTACACAACATTATATTACAGTCAAATGAATTATTTTAATTTATTGTCCCTGGATCAATAATACTCTTGCAATAAAGTAGTAGGGGTTGGGACAGATTTTAAATATCAATTCTGCTTAAATGCAATCTGCTTAGATGCAATCTAATCCTGTTTACAAGAAATAAACCTGCTCCTGAGCAGGTTCAAGCTTAAGGACCTGTTGCTATGACAGCAAGCCTGGGATGAGCATCGAATCGAAACAATCCAAGATCATGCCAAATCATCAACAGTTAAATCCAGCTAACAGAGTTAGCGATGTACAAAGAACAAGCCCCAGGGGTGACCAAAGTCTTGATTAGCTAGATCAGGTGTGTCTAACTGGGGTTGGAGCTAAACTCCAGGACCAAGTTTGGGCACTCCTAATCTAAACTCTCTTTAAAACTCTGAAAATGGCACTGCTATTGTTTTTAGAGCTGGTTGACTGTCAAACAATTGATTATCATATTTATGTCCAACAAACTTTTAGTCTCTGTGGTTTTCTGTTAATGCGTTAACATGTCAGGAGATGTATGCATCTTCTGCAAACCAATAGCCACAGTAAGCTAAGTGCTTCGCTACTTTTGAAAATAAACGGCCTCAGCTTTCAAATTGTGTCAATTTGACGGCAAAATTAAAGTTTAAACACTTAATTCAACAATAAATTCAAGCAAAACAAATATTATTAGAAAGCTTATATAATATTCATGTTTGTATAAGACTGTTTGAATTCGAGTATTATAGAATTATCATCATTTATCAAATGTTTTAAGAAACTGACATGTAGTACACAGTACCCAGTTCTCTGAGACTTAGGTAATGAATCTTAAAAAAAAAATAATAAATACAAAAATAAATATGACCCCTACTTAAGAATCACATGCTGAAGTGTAGTAAAATACATGAGTTTTTTATAGGCTTTATAGACATAAGTTGAGTGACTCGAAGGACCAGCATCACGTCCTCTTGTACCACTGTTTGAAGAATTTACCCCCCAGAATCTGGGAGTACGTTTTGGGAGTTCATTTTTAGTCCATCTCCGTAAAACAGACTTTTCAGGATAGGAGATGGACTAAAAATAAACTCCCAAAACTTTCTTTAAATAGCAGTACAAGAGGATGTGATGCTGGTCCTTTAAGAGTCACTCTCAACTTATGTCTATAAAGCCTAATATATAAAATCTATTTCACTACACTTCAGCATGTAATTCCTTTTAAGTAGAGGTAATTTTTTTAGGATTCTTTACCTAAGAACCTCTGAGAATCTGACACCTTGCACTTCTGGAGACTGCTACAGTTCTGGAGAATGGTGGTATTGGAGACTAAAGGTTTCCTGATTGTTTCAGATCTAATTCTTCATCTTAATTCTTTTGCAGTTGACATGGGTCTTTTCTTCTCCACCTGTTTTTTTTTTTTTTTTCCTGACTCTGCTGACCCAATGAGCATTTCACTGTACAAACGATTTACTCAGCCCATTGTCAGTTGGAGGAGAAAATGAGATGCAGTTTTGAGACATACCCTAACTATCATGAACCCGGAATTGACGCAGAGCTAGACAAGACGAACATTTGCGTATAAATAGTACAGAAACTGGCAGTTTTGTTTTTCTTTTTTTTCCCCCACCATATAAGACCCTTCTTCCTCGGCTGGGATCATTTAGTGCCCTTTGAAGCTGCATTTTGGAACTTCAAACTCACAGGCCCCATAGAAGTCCACTATATGGAGAACATTCCTGAATTTTTTTTTCATCAAAAAAAACAATTTCTTTACAACTGAAGAAAGAAAGACATGAACATCTTGGATGACAAGTGGCTGAGTACATTATCTGCGCATTTTTGTTCTGGAAGTGAACTCCTTTAACTTTGCAAATTCTAGTATTGAATTAGTATTGCACCCTACTTGAGGGCATTTTTGACTTTTCAGTCTGAGGTTAATGTCTATTTTGGCTCATTTTCTCTGTAAAAGAAAACCTGCTTAATTGTGCAAATCTGAAAAAAAGTTTTTTTCACTTTGTTTATCCTTCAAGGGCAATTATATATCACTTCTAAATGAATAAATACGAAATTATTAATAGTTAAGATTGGATCAGAATATCAACTTGCCTAATAATAAAGTATACATAAACACTACAGAATTCAGTGTTTTAATTTGCTCTAAAACTGAGTCAAATCTTCAAAGAGGACACAGACAATACATCAGATCTGAAACAGACAAGGACCCGATTAAAACTACAAACTTTAATAAAAAGTACTTAAACACACGGCACATGCGAGACTGATGGTTCAGTGAGAGGTTTAGGTGAAGGGGTTTTGAGTGAATTATTATATCTACCCTGATAAATATTTGAGAACTTTGATAAAAATCAGTTTGGTTATTAATATCATTATATACACAAAGAGAGTTGATGGCATGGAAGACACATGACAGGCAGATCAACATGCCTCTTCATTTCAGTTCTGCATGGTAAGAAATTAAAAAGTGAATGTTAACTGTGACAAGTTGACTAACAGGGCAGTTTAAAGGGTGATGAGATGCACATAACTGAGCTTCAGAGCAGTTTGTTAAAGATGTAATTATGACAGCAGTTTGAAAAAGTCCTTGTCAAAAAGCTTGCCTGCTACTCTGCTGTACACTAAAAATATGTACCTCTCTTCAGTAAAAGTGTAAATACTTTTAAAATGTAATGGAAGTAGGTAAATTGGGACGCAGCGCATGTCCATTTGGTGAGGCATAACTAACATGTGCTTTAACTCTTCACACTTTCCTCATTCTCAATCATTTTAGGCTATTATTGTTCTAATAGTGTCTAATCAGGAATCAAGTGTTGTGTACAGGATTTTAAACATCACAGGATGATGCAGTCATTTCTATAGCGTTTTGATTAAGATCTAACAACATCTCAAGCAGAAAACTACATGGACGTCTCACATGAGTACAGACTCACAATAGACAGTCAAAAGCCAAAACAGCTCGTGTTTGACAGCATTACAGATGTTCACATGCAGAAAAAAAAAACAGCTGCACATGACTGAAGAATAAAGACATCTCTTACCCCTTTGAGGGACTCATAGCGATTAGTTCGCGGCTTCTTGATGCCGTTTCTGTGCCACTTACGAGCTGCACAAACACAGAGACTGTCAGTTAAGCATTCACACCATCAATATACACCACAAAAAAAAAAAAATTGCAGACACTTACATTGGTTGTGTGTGGTGTGGTTCTTTGACTTTGCCATTTCTGATCACTGTCTGCTAACGGCACAAAACCAGCACCAATCAGACGAACAGAAGAAGAGGAGAAACATTAGCACATATTAAAGAACAGATCTGTGATTTCTAAACACAACAGGCCGCTTTCAGACTTATTCACAGAGTTCACACAGTTGTTGGATTTGTTTTTGGATCATCGCACCAGTTTACCGTGCGTCTGAAACTAAAATCAAACCAATCTAAACATCTGAATGCAGAACATTTGAGCACCATGCTAACAGCTACAGCAGACGCTCCTTTATAATTATTTTTACACAATAAACGCGCGTTCGGCCTTAATACTGCATATACACTGCGTATTAAGAGTCACTAAACACAGTACCGAACTGATGTTTCAATAACACACTCCATTTTCTGAGGATTAATTCAGATTTTATTAACATGGAGACAAACTCAGTACCTGCCACACGAAGAGCACGACAACCGGAAGAGAGAGAGACAGCAAGGCATTGTGGGAGATAAGAGTCCTTTTTCCGGATGTGAAGTATAACAAAACTCGACACATTCACAACATATAAACAAACACAAATATAATAACTTCAACGTTTTATTTCACTTTTATTTAATTCTAAATACATGTAGCCTTTAAGAAAGTCCGGGCTGGTTAGCATTATTTACCCATTTAATCCCAAATTTTTCTCAGACATGAAAAAATCAAAATGATGTGTCATTAGTAACCCCTTGATATAATTATTAATTAAACAAATGTTTGTTTTGTGGTTGGTCACAATTGTGAACGGTGGGATAATGTGTATACTGAAATTAAATTATTTTTGCAGTCATCAAAATTCTTGTATATCTCAGCCCAGTTATTAACCCATTTTACACTGTTTCATCACATTCTGTGGTTATTGTTGTACATAAAAACCCTTATACACACTGCATAAGTATACTATGCAGTGTGTATATCCCCCTCCCCCACCCTCCCCCCTTTGCTGTTTTTCCCATAACTACAAGATGAAATCAAGATACATTTTTATTGTAACTATGGACTATGTTGACAATAGTTATGTAGATGTTTTCACCATGAAGCTTACACTGGTGATGTACCGGAGAGAAAACGGATTTCACAGTAAATTGTCTAATTTTCAGCAGCAAGAAAAAAAGTATTTTAAAGCTTGTTGTTTAGTAGAACATCACAGTTATATATGATGTGAGAACAGTAGGGCCTGTAGATAGGGAGTATGTGTTATTTTATAAAAACATAATTATATTTTCAGAATGACATCATTTTTTCTCAAACATAGTCAGTGGGGTAAAACACCCCCAGGGAGCAATTACTGTAGTTACTCTGTTCTGAACATTAAATTCTTTGTTTTTCCATCAAATGGATTCTAACTAGTTGGTTGAATAAAAATATTTGGATTTTATATTCAAATATTACCTCAAGCATCAAGTAGCTAGTTAGCTAGCCAGTTAGCATTAGCTAACAAAATGTTTCAAATAGGCTATTTTAATTTTGTAATTTATTTTGATTATATTCTTTTTTATTTTTAGCTAAAACTCCCTTTACTGTGATTTTGCTGTAAATGTTTAAACCAAAAAGCTTTGTCAGACTGGGGGGCATTTTACCCCACCCATGGGGGCATTTTGCCCCAAAGGAGGGGTAAAACGCCCCCTTGGGGCAAATTTAATTTTTGTTAAAAATCTAATAACATTAAAACTCTGGACATTTTTCATACTTTGTTTTTAATTTATGACATTGTCACTAAAATTATGATAACTTTTCTGAACACATTTAACTTTTGTTTCACAGAAAAAAAAAAATTAGACACTCCTTACTCATTATATGTCCACACTCAACAAAACTGAATGATTGTGAATTCATATATTGATACTGGACATCTTAAACATAATGTGTACCAAAAATCTTTGTTATGTTTTTAATGTTATGTTATGTTTTATGTTTATCAGCCTTTTGTTTTGGAGCTTTGATGCAGCCATCATCATCTCATAGTGCAAACAGGAAATAAACTGCTCTGGTTATGTGACAATTTGAACTAACCATGTGAAACTGCACATAATTAATTGAGACCCTTTTTTTTTTTTTCCATATTTACAGAAAACACACTAAACGATTCTTGCACAGTTCGAAGAGACCTCATATTAATGTATTATGATTTCACACAAGTAACTTTATTTGTAATAACCGTGGAAACTATTTACCAGGGTAAGTTTGATTTAATGAAAGGCTGGCAGAGGAATAAAAAATCAGCTCGACGATGGAGTACAATACGTGTCCAGCAGATGTCAGTGTAAACACACGTAATATCCGCTAATGTTACAGAGATTACGTGAGGTGAGAGAAGCCGCTGAACCTCGAGCTCCCATTCAGAAATGACTTCATGTAATGTTACACCAGTTGAACTATATTCAACATGTAATGCATGTTTAAAGAGCAGAGATGAAGGCCACTGCCAACAAAGACAGTGAAATGTCACTAAAATGTTCTTTTTAAACACGTTTATATATCTGCATGTTTTGAATCTGTATTATTATATATTCATTCATTTTAAAAGGCTTTCTGGCGACTGTGTATTGTCAATTCAGTATTTTGAGCTCTACAGAAATATGACTCTACCTGTGCATCTCTCTCTGTCTCTCTCTCTCTCTCAAAGCTCAGCCATTCTCTAGTGAAGCTGAAACAATCACACTCGCTGCTATTAATAGTGTCTTCCTCCAGCTCAGGCCTGGCTTGCCTTGCCTTCTAATGATATGCGGGGACTTCAATGGTCTAAATTTAGAGCAGCGAACAACCCTGCTCGGCAGAGTGACAAAAACCCTCTTTCTGAAAAACGCTGTGATTTTCTTACAGGATCAAGCTGATCAAATGTGCTTTCATATCAGTTCTGTGGGCCTAAAAGGACAGGAAGATCCAGTTATGACAAAACATCACAAGCTCAGAACACTTTTAAAAATGAAACGTGCATGGATTAATTGTTCAAAATTAGATCTATAACATGCATTTAGAAAACAGATGAATATGAAGCAGCACTAGAAACATCTCCCATTCCCATTCCCATTACAGAATCTCTGTCTCATCTCTGTTTTACATAACAGGTCAGCTGAGAGACATGCCCGGCGTCACATGTCTATATGCTCCAGCTATACCAAATCCCAGAGAGCCTTAGTCATACCACACACGCTGCTCTTTCATCTATACAACGCCACAGCCCACAATCCTCTGGATTTCACTCCATCCATAAGACAGATACTGTACTGGAATAATATTATCATTTCTCACTTATCTGCCCTGCTATGAATGGCGACTTTGCTGAATTAACCCAGGACTGTTGGGTTTGGCTATAAATGAAAGCCTGAATTTCAAAGCGATTCGATATAAAGGTCATATGAGGGGTTACGTCTTCAAAGAGTAAATCACATACGGGTCATTGTAAAGCGAATGCATGTTTAAAGTTTGTTGATGTGTTCTGGGTGGTTGCTAGACACTAGATGCTGATATAAATGTTACACATTAAGTTAGAAGTGTAATTAAATTCTATTTCTGCTCACTGTAAGCACTATTAATTCTTGTTAATTCTCATTTTCACAGTCACATTGCATTCAGAAACTGTACAAATGCAGTCAGTGACGGCATTTGTTTCTGATGGGCGCCAGTGACACTTCTAGCTCTTTTCCCAAAGACTGTAAGTCATGATGGTCTAGTGGTGTAATTTTATAGTATGTATAGACAGTAGTAACTGATTACATGTAATCTGGATTACTTGGAAGTCTTTGGAAGGCTCTTGTCTTTCATACACATTAAAATTCACATTATGTATAATGTATAAATTCACATTCACATGTAATGCAGGGATTCCCAAACATATTTTAGGAATATTTTGAACTTTTTTCACCTAATATATTTACTTGAAGAACCTCCTGTGAATTTAAGGTAACAAGTTAATAATTAAGTAACACATTTGCATGTTCACAGTTATCTGATGTAGGTTAATGGACATGTGACACAGGTAAACTGAAATATCTGATGTAGGTTAATGGACACGTGACACGGGTAAACTGAAAAATCTTTTAAGTAAGTGTTTTATTTTGATTGCTGTTATTTGAAAATGATTTATTTAATTTTACATTTTTTTATCATTTAATTATTAGCTTTTCATTTAACTTACAAACCCCATTCAGTTTTTTCACGAACCCAAGTTTGGGAAACCTTAACGTAGTGTAGTGTTTAATGCGATTCATGTTGTTAATAACAAAGAAATAGAATACATTTTCTTTCTCTTTGTATTTTTATATCAGTATGGTACACGTTTATCCTATTTAAATCAATGTGATAAATTAGGTTAAAAAATAATCTGAAAGTAATCAAAAAGCAGTCTGATTATATTACCTAAAATGTAATGGATTATGTTACTAACTGCATTTTTTTGTAGCATAATTTGGAATTAGTAACTGTTTTTGACTTGTCAAAGTAAAATTTTAGCATAACAGATGCAGATCTGTTACATCAAAGCAAATTTACCTAGGTCCGTAATTTACCTAAATATTTATGATGCATATAGGTGATTTAGCAACATAGAAAACCATGCAAATAATTTACCTAAATATTAGCCTGAATTGGTAAACTAGCTAGTTTTTTTTTTTTTTCCAAAATGCCAGCTAGTGAGCCAAATGCTGTGGGGTAAGTTGGGCCAACACTTAAACTTACCCCACCATAAGACACTGAAGTTAAGTTAAGATCTCTGAAGTGTAAACTGGTATTTTAATGTGATATTACGCAACTGGTTTAGTTTATAACATATACAGTGCCCTCCACAAATATTGGCACTCTTGGTAAATATAAGCAAAGGCAATGATGGAAATAAATTTGCATTGTTTATACTTTTGTTTTTCTCTAGTTCATGCTGGCCACAATTATTGGCACCCATATATTGCAAAGTCCTTTTCCCAAGACAACAGCTCTGAATTTTCCTATAATCCCTGGTGAATTTGGAGAACACCTAACAAGAGATCAGAGACCATTCCCTCATCCTTCAAATTCCCAGTTCCATGTTGGTGCTTTTCCTCTTCAGTTCACCCCACTCATTTTCTAAAGGGTTCAGGTCAGGGAACTGGGACGGCCATGGCAGAAACTTCATTTTGTCCTCAGTGACACATTTTTGTGCTTGTTTTCATTGTCCTGATAGAATATCTAAACACAACCCAATGTAAGATTTCTAACAGTGCCAGTCAGGTTTAGATTTTTTTTTTTTTTTTATCTCTTAGTATTTAATAGAATGCATGATGCCATGTATCTAAACAAGATGTCCAGGATGTCTGGCAGAAAAATAGGCCCAGAACATTAAAGATCCAGCAGTAAATGTGGGCATGGGGTACTTTTTATCACTGTTTGCACCAAACGCATCTTGAGTGTTTGCTGCCAAAAAGCTCTTTTTTTGGTTTCATCTGACCATAGAAGCCAGTCCCGTTTGAAGTTCTAGTCGTATCTGGCAACTAAATATTCTGGAGTTTGTTTTTGGATGAGCGAGCAGGATTGCTCTTGAAAGCCTCAACTAATCTCTGCAATTCTACTGCTGTAATCCTTGGAGAGACTTTGGCCACTCAAAGTCTCCTCCTCACCATCCATTATGACAATATAGACACACATCCTCTTCTAGGCAGATTTGTAACATCTTTAGTTGATTGGAACTTCTTAATTATTGCCCTGATGGTGGAAATGGGGATCAATGCTTTATCTCTTTTCTTACTGCCACTTTCTATTTTGTGAGGCTAAGTAATCTTGTTCTGCACATCAGAACTATGTTCTTTGGTTTTACTCCTTGTGATGGACAATTAAGGGAATTTGGCCTTTGTGTTCCTCATATTTAAAATCCTGTGCAACAGTAAGTTATGGCTGGACAGTTTCATGCTCCTAGCTCCACCCTGGTGTGCTAAAAAAAATGTAAATATGAATGGGAATATATTTCAGAGATATTTTACTCATTAGAATTTCTAGGGGTGCCAATAATTGTGACCAATGTGAACTAGAGAAAAACATTTATTTCATAATGAATTACCCCCCAGTTTCCACTGTTTTACTTCAATGAAAGGTTAGAATTTTGTGAATTTTTTTGAATGAAATAACAAAAGGACAAACAATGCAGATTTATTTCCATAGCTGCCTTTGCTCATATTTACCAAGGGTGCCAATATTTGTGGAGGGAACTGTATACATATTATTTGTAGTTTATTTTATATGGACAGTGTACAAGTGCACCAAATCCTTTCCTGAGAACCAGCAGATGCTTTTAATCACATTATAAACAAATATATCTTTCCACCTGTAGTCCCTAATGGTCTGTTTGACCTTGCAGAAAAGCTACCATGCCAAGAATCTTTTTCAGTGACATTTAATCCTTCATTCTAATTCAGTTTTTATTTAATTTTACTCAACAAAATCTCTGTTAAGTCTGTTTTGGGAAGGTTAAAACATTGGTGTTTAACATATTGTTTCAGAAATGCAAACAATTAAAGATTGAAAATTAAACTTCATTTGACTGGTTTTATTTTGTTTAGGTTAGCTTTAAGAAAAGAGATATGACAATATGATAATGAAATTTGATTTTAAGGTAGTTTTTAAAAGAGGTAAATTATCCTTAAAATTTCACATGAATCAGATTTAGTCAGATGTTCAGTTTTCACTTATAATTTCATTATATACTTTGTACTTCTGCCTCATTTTCCCTTATCTTGAGGACCACATAAGTAAAAAATGGCTCATCTTACCCCACTCTCCCCTAATCTATCCACAAATTGTAGTCTGTTCTCTGGTTCTCTGTAGTCCTAAAATGCACTACATCAACAAATCTGACATTTAAATGCATATATAAAACATATCTTATTAAATGAGACAACTCTTTGGTTGTATTGTGTTGACTAATTAATATTTCATAATATTTTGAATGGACTCCCCCAGTCACCAGCACACAAAACTTCTCAGTTCTGCACAAATCTCTAAATGAGCAGTAAATTTACCAAATGCTATTAATTTTTTACATGCAATGATTATGTTGTTTTTTGGTAGTTGCATTCAAAATCCATTAGGCTCAAAAATCTCTCTGTCTGAAGGAACATGACGCCTCTGAATATAGTCATCTATGTTTACTGGTGTGGCATAATGAAGTTGAGAGAAGAAACACAAACGTCCACAACAACAGTTTCTGTCTACACATCTGGCTTCTGTTATAGGGATGAAATTGCGAGTCGGCTCATGTTACAGAATGTCTCTAGAGGAGGTTTGAGCCGTGGCTTGGGAAAGCAAGCCCTCCGTGGCAGAGGCAGCCGTTAGACGGGGACATTTGGATGTCATTACAGCGCAGGCCTGTTCTGTAATCAGTGCCTTCAGCTTCCTTTTTCTTCTGAAATGAAAGCCTCGTTAAAGCGGCACCTCAGCGGTGCGCCTGAATTTAGCTCACGCCTGCAGCGGCCGCATGCATGCCAGGCTCAGAGGGCATTTCTGCCACAAACACGCATCCAGCATGCAGCAGGGGCAAACGGGGCTGTTCAGGCCTCTTGGCTGCATGTTTAGTCCCCTCCCAAGTCCTTGACATTCCCTTTCCTCCAACCCACATGTAGCGTGCCAGACGCGTTTTGTGTGCCAGCCGCTGAGTGTTAGAGGACTGTTCAATGGCACGCCGTTCTGCATGCTGATAGACCCGACGCTCTGAATCCAGCAGCCCATGTCGAGCTCATGCCCGTCTCTGTTTGGCCGGCTGCTCACGCTCCAGTGGCGGGCCAATCGCAATGCAGCACAATATCAGGGAGGGGGGAGTGGCAGTGATGCTTTCACACGAGCATGCGCTGTGATTGGACGAGAGGCAGAATGAATGAAGACAGTTGATTTGAATGAGTGCCAGCAGGATCCTCCAAAAGAAACAGCTGTATGGGATATAGCATTCTACTCTATGATTTTGTAAGAAATGATATGGGATGTTGCTGTATTGCGACACAAGTGGAAAGTAGAGCACCTTTAATCCCTTTAACGTGAGACACTTGACTGTTATCATGCCTCTTCAGAGACAAAAGCGGCAGACATGGCCATGGGAGACATTCAAGTCAGTACAATCAGTAGAGAAATTAAGTTATGTAAGGTGTGGCTGATGACTCACGCTCTTTGTCACACACGCACGTACACACACACAGGCATAGTATTTTTAACCCAGCTTTATTGAGCAATCCATGCACCACTCCCAGTCACAGCTCACAGCCGCTGACCTGCTTTTCCTCTGATAAGAACGTGGCTGTTCGGACCGAGCAACTGCTTAAAAACCCACATACAGTGTGTGTTCACTTTTCACACCTCTATGGACCAGTATTCCTCAGTCTGAGCCTAGTGTGATGATATGTTTGCACACAACATGACTGAAAGGTGAAAGCTATATTGAAGGTTTTGTAGTTAATTACTCCTGTTGTTGCCGGTGTGATCACTTCATTGACTTGGGTGGAAGTTCATTCTAGAAACGCACAGATAACAGCGTGGGTGAGACTGTGAAACAGGTTGAGGCTGGTTTGTCCTCATCTTCCACCAGTTGGCTTCCATAATGTTGAAGTCTCACAAGAGAGATTTGTACAATGTGAAGAAAAATTGAGTGGTGTTTGCTCATGCAAAAGTCACCATCAGAACTGGTCACTAGGATATTCTGGGAGGTGGTTAGGTGTTTTCTTCCTGTTTGGTGTTCAAGAGATAAAACTGGTGCATCTGATCACTCAGTAAAGCACCAGAACATTTTTTTTCAATAACACACACAATTTGAGGAATCAACTGAAGCTTTCATGCTATGGTCAGCAAACTTTGTCTGTCTGTCTATGTATCTATCTATGTATCTATATATCTATCTATTCAAGCAGCATGCTATCAATTTGCTAAAACATTGGAAAAAAGTTAAAACATGTGAGAATCATGTTAATAATGTGCTAAAACATGCTAATGGCATGTTATAACATGTTAGAAATGTGTTAGCAAGGTGATAAAACAATCAGTGTGGTAAAACATCCAAGGAAAGTGCTATAATGTTAGCAAGGTTCTAAAACATTCAATGGGTCTACAACATGCTAGCAATATGCTAAAATGTGCTATAATAGAGCTAAAACATGCCAGAAACATGCTATCAATTTGCTAAAAAGTTGGAAAAATGTTGAAACACACTAGAAACGTACTAACAATGTGTTAAAACATGCTAATAACGAGTTAAAACATGTTAGAAATGTGTAGCAAGGTGATTAAACAATCAGTGTGGTAAAACATGCAAGGAACATGCTAAAACATGTTAACAAGGTGCTAAAACATTCAATGTATCAAAAATATACTAGCAATATGTTAAAACATGCTATAAAAGAGCTAAAACATGCCAGAAACATGCAGTCAATATGCTAAAACACTGGGAAAAAAGTTGAAACATGCTAGAAACATGTTAAAAATGTGCTAAAACATGCTAACAACATGTTAAAACATGTTAAAAATGTGTTAGCAAGGTGATAAAACAATGAATGTGGTAAAACATGCTAGGAAAGTGCTAAAACATGTTAACAAGGTGCTAAAACAATCAATGTGCCTAAAACATGCTAGCAATATGGTAAAACGTGCTATAAAAGAGCTAAAAACATGCCAGAAACATGCTGTCAATATGCTAAAAAGTTGGAAAAAAGTTAAAACATGCTAGAAACATGTTAACAATGTGTTTAAACATTGAAAACATGTTAGAACATGTTAGAAATGTGTTAGCAATAAAACAACCAATGTGGTAAAACATGCAAGGAAAGTGCTAAAACATGTTAGCAAGATGCTAAAACATTCAATGTGTCTAAAACATGCTGTCAATATGCTAAAAAGTAGGTAAAAGTTAAAACATGCGAGAAACATGTTAATATGTTAACACGTGTTAAAACACATTAGCATAGTGATAAAACGTGTTAAAAATGTGTTAACAAGGCAAAAAAACTGCATATGCTGGTAGGTATGTTTTGATGCTGGTTTAAGCTGGTCCTTTGCTGGTTTATGCTGGTCATGTTGCTGGTCAAGGACCAGCATAAACCAGCAAAGGACCAGCTTAAAGCAGCAAAGGACCAGCTTACACCAGCATCAAAACATACTTAATCAGCATCCCAGCATCAAAACATACCTACCAGCATATGCTGTTTTTTTCACCAGGGAAAACATTCAATGCGATGAAACATGCTAGCAGTAGGCTAAACATGCAAGAAAAGTGCTAAAACATATTAGCAAGGTGTTGAAACATTCATTGTGTTTAAATCTTGCTAGCAGTATGATACAATGTGCTAGTAAAGAGCTAAAACATGCCAGAAACATGCTAACAATGTGTTAAAACATGCTAACACCATGTTAAAAAATGTCAGCAAAGTCCCAAAATCTATCTATCTATCTATCTATCTATCTATCTATCTATCTGTCTGTCTATCTATCTATCTATCTATCTATCTGTCTGTCTGTCTGTCTGTCTATCATGTGTCTGCCTGTCTGTCTATCTATTAAACATTCTAGAAAAGAAGTGAAAACATGCTAAAACATGTTAGCAAGGTGCTAAAACATCTGATGTGTCTAAAACATGCTAGCAATATGCTAAAATGTGCTAGAAAAGAGCTAAAACATGCCAAAACATGCTATCAGTATGATAAACATGCTAGAAAAAAAGCAAAAACATGCTAGAAACATGCTAACAATGTGCTAAAAGATGTTAGCAAAGTGTTAAAACATGTTAGAAACATGTTAGCAAGGTGATAAAACATACAGTATGGTAAAACATGTTAACAATATATTAAAACATGTAAGAAAAGGATTAAAACAATCTTAAACCTTTTAGAATCTATTTTCAACTTTCAGACAAAGCTTTGTCAGGCCAGTATTAAAGTTTGTCTTCAAACTTTATCTTGTTCATGTCTGAAGCACAAACAACTGCGAAAACTTTAATACTTTGTGTTTGAGTTTCGATTAGATCGCTAACCCTGAGAGCAATAGTAGCAATAAAACAACTTAATATAGTCTAGAAAAAAGATGTTAAGGAGAAAGGGATCCGTTGTTGAGCTTCATTGCAAGTTCCTACCCGTCTAAGTGTTTAGTTGAAAAGCCTCCTCACGCCCCATCTGAGAGCCAATGACTTGAGGGGGTTGGAGCAATTCTGGATAAAATCCATTTCCTGCAGATCAGACGTGAAAAGACACATCTCATGATAAACGCTCTGCATAGTTACCCAGGCCACCTGTGAGCCTGAAGCCTCTTGGCACCGTGGACTATTATCTGATAGCATCTGAACATCTGGAGCTCCTCCTGTCAAATGCTTTCGCAATTATTGCCCTGACAAGGCATGACAAGATCGAGGAACAGTTGTGTGAGGTGTCTGCTACGGGAAACACCACTAGCACTATTATTCACACTTAAACACTGGAACAAACCCCTAAATAACCCTCGTAAAACGCCTTGGCTCCCATTCCACACCATTTGTGTTAAGCACATGAATGGTGTCTCAGCATGCACAGGCACACCTTTCACCTTTCACCTTTCACTATTTCATGCTATTATGAACCTCCAAAACATTTACTTTTTTTTTTTTTTCAGAACACATGGCTACTTTTGAATGGCAAAAAGTGGGAAACAATGCATTTTGCCCTGATATTGGTGTAGTTATATGATCAGCACAACATCACCATCAGGGCCTGACTGGACTATGCTAACTACTGAAACCTTGGTAAGATAATTTACCCATTGGGAAATATAGATAACGCCACTTAGTGGTCATTTTGGTAATGGCACAGAACAGCATTTTTCTGACTGTCTCTAGTATAGATTACACTGACTGTAACGCATTAGTGTACCCTGGTCTTGTGTCGCTTATTTTTTGACCGCAGTTTTTCCCCTTATTGGTACTAATCAAATGCACTGCTGCTCTCCGGAAGGAACTCTCATTTCTCGTAGCTAGGGTACAGATATTCACGACATGTCTTGAAGACCTGAATGGCCTTCATTACTCACTTCCTGTCTGAATTAATGCAGAAAGAGGTCAAGATCTCACACTCAGCTCATGCATTCATGCTTCTACATTCCTTACAGGCTTTAATCACAACTTATTATGAATAAGTCTGAGAAATCTTTGCTTATATTACAGCTACAATGCTTAATGATTCCTGATGGGTTTCTGAAAAATTTAAAACAGGTCATTGCATGTCATTTTCAAAGTTATTTTAATATGTTCTCATTCTGCTTCTCCTTTAAGACTTTAAGTCAGTAAACAGCCAGTGTCACAATGTGGAGGAAGTACAAATAAGTGATTTTGGTCATTTGTTTTTAATAAATGCTCTTTCTGTGGTGAGGAGGGATTTTTGAGGCCTGAAACGTACAGTATTTTTGTTATAGATGGTTTGCATTGATGTCACTTCCCCTCTGAAAGAATGACAAAACAGAGGAAGTAAGAAGTTAAAGACAGTCAGACCAGACAGTGATCTTTTCAGCTTACTAAAGAACTAGTGGTCCACGGACACTGACATGTGGCCAGAAAAAGGGTTTCCTGATATTTATATGTACACACAAAGCAAAGCCTGAATGCCTTATCTGCTAGACCACATCATAAATGCTAGATCTAAATCTAGAGGATCACTTATAGAATTGTCATATCATCCAGCCCTTAAACTTACTGAAGCATTATGACTTTCTGTAAACCTTTCTGGAAACCATATGTTTGTTTTCACCAGTGTTAGTTTCATATCATTCAGATATTTTTTATTATTATTTTAAATTATTATTATTATTATTCCTATTTTCATTTTAACTGTTAATGTTAACAAAAAGTTTACCATTTTATTTCAGTTAACATTTCTTTTATTTTAAGTTTTATTTTAAGTTCAAAATGTTTTTTTATATACACTCTAAAAAATCCTGGGTTAAAAACAACCCAACTTGGGTTATTTGGCAACCCACCGCTGGGTAAATATTGGACAGAACACATGCTGGGTTATTTTGACCCAGCTGGTTGAGTTAAATGTTTTTACCATGCATGCTGGGTTATTGGGTTAACATGCTGAGTTATTTTATTTAAGTCAACTATTGTTTAAAAATTATTATATTGCTTAAAATTAAAAATCACACACAGAATTACTGGAGGCAACAGCAATAATCAATAGATTAACATTTATTGTTAAGCAGTAACTTAACAAATAAATTAAATTTATTTGGGTGAATACAGCATAGTTTACAATATTACATACATTTAAACTCATTTAACAAGCATTTTAGACATAAAAAATATCACATTTAAAAGTAGCATTTTATTTTTAGTGTATTTAACTGTTCTCTGTAATCGCTTTTCACCAAAATAGCACTAATTCTCACACTGGTGTGTCACTGAAATCTGAGCCGGTGAAGGGCTGCTGTTCGCCAGGGTAACCACAAACTTCAGACCGCGGCTTCGCATTTCACTCGTAGCTGAAAGATGTCGTGACTGACTTCAAAACCTGCCCATAAACAAACAGTACTGACATTAGAGAACATATTTTAACATCAAACTAAATTAAACTCAGTACTATACTACTAAGTACTATACAGTACTACATTTATTTTATGCAAGGCAAAAGGCATTTCCATCATGTGAAGTGGCAACTGCTGATGCAGCTGACTGACATCTCATCCTTATGTTGCGTTGCATAAAATAATATAATTTACAGCACAGTAAAGACTTTATAAATTAAATGTATACAAACCTTTATTTCGCTGAAGAAGTGCGCCAAATCGGCAGTGCTGAGAGCCGGTCTCTCCTGTAGAGGACTCAAAAAGCCAGTGCTCTGACTGTAACTCAGCATTAAAAATGACCCAGCAACTTACCTAGCACATGGGTAAAAAATATTAAAAATAACCCAATTAAAAATGACCCAAAAAAATAACCCAGCACCTGAGTAAAAATATTAAAAACAACCCAATAAAATTACCCAACAGGCTGAAAAAAAAAAAATAAATAACCCAGCATTTTTTAGAGTGTAGTTTTAGTTAACTATAATAACAATCTTTACTAAAACTATCTAACCATCATTCTTTGCGGAATACAAATACTCAGTAAACATAAAATTTGACTAAAACATTACAGTTGCACACAATATAAGATTCCAAAAATTTAATTAATGAGTAACCAATACAATGTGTAAGCTAGAGTATGATTTTATGATGTAATTTAACATACATGACATAAAACAGCGACTGTGGAAAAAATCCGCATTTGGGTGCCTGGGTTTCATTTGTTTTTCTGCAGATGCAGTGACACTTTTGCTTCTGTTTTCTGTCGCTTTCAGCAATCTGTAAAAAAAGACAGCTCTAATTTCTTGTTTTACCTTTTTGTATAGTCTCACAACAACTTGATTTCCTATGTGTTTTTGCAGCAGTCAACCAGAACACTAATGCTACTATTCAGTGTTTGTGTTATTCACTGTTTGCAACTGCGAGACTACTGTCACATTATACAATGACCTCTTATGTGTCTGATATGTCACTGACATCATGACTCCTTTACAGTGAAACTGGTTTTTTAAGACGTTTATATGCTGTATTTAACAGTGTAAGAAGCTCATGCAAAATACATCTGGCACGACTAAAGCAATATTAGTAAACTGTAGATTGTAGATGATAGATTGTAGATATTGAGAATACCGAAGAAGTGTTAGATAGTTCTGTTGTAATCAGCCTTGCTATCACCATCCTGACGGTAATTGAATGTCACAAGTTGCTGACTATTTTACAGAAAGCAACTTCACATGCCGCACAAGTAGTGCTTCTCACATGAAGCGCATGATATGCAGTTGATTGCATTATAGTTGAAAATGTTAATGACATGCATAAAGATAGACACAGAACTCAAACATAATGTGTAAAATTTAATTTTTAAAACTATTTTATTGATACTTTTCTGAAATGTATGCTCTTGACATTTTGTCTGAACTTATCGCATTATATCTACTTATCAGTTTCCTTTTGGCTACCAGCTTTTAACTCTTCACATATTTCAACACAGTTTGTGGTTATTAGTCACGTTTACTTGTATAGCACATTTATATTCATAAACAGCATATAATTATTTTCGCTTTCCCTGCTAGCAAAATAATAAGTCTTACTCAGAACAGGACAATACAGAGTCACATCAAACATGATTCAGCTTAGCTTGTCTGTGAAAAGTTTTGCTTGATTGGTGAGCTAAAGATTTTACCAATGCAGGAAATCCCCTGTATAGTTCATATGTATGTGAACGATTGTATTACGCATCCACAAAAGAAAACTGAAGAATACGGAAGAATGGCTTGTTGAGGGATTACCGGTGCCCTACGATGTCATTGTAAAACTGAAAGCTGGTAATCCCCGTAATCCTTCTCAGAGCTAACTCAACATGCAGGGAATCGTGTTTTCTTGGAGTCCTTTGGACGTTCTTATGGTCCATCTGCGAAACTGGCTCATCATGTTGTTGTTTTGAATGAGCGCTTGATGTAAATCCTACTTTGGATGCACTTCATACTGTAAGTGGGAATGTATATTGTGACGAACATCTGCCCACTTGTGTTGGATCACACTGAGGAGAGGGGCAAACGGGAAAACGGAGAGGGGATCTCTGGGAAGGAGTGCTGTGGAGTGACTCAGTGATGAGAGAAGCTGCAGATTACAGGGTTTAGGCCTGTACTTCCCTTCACACAGCAAACGTCGCCCACGCTGGGTGTGTGGGCTCTGACAGCTCTAAAAACGGAGCCCTGCCTTCCTGACCGAGAGCCTGGAGAACAGGATTTGACCATATTTGCTTGAGAAGAGGTGAAGAGAGTTCACACATTGTTTCGTGAATCTTTTCTAATAGCGTTTACAGTAACGCCTGGTTTCTGAATGCAGATGCTTTCAGAGGAACCAAAACTGAAAGAGGACATCTCAAGTCTTTCTAAAAAGGAATTAAAGGTATACTTTACTCAGAAGTATCAATTTTGTCATCACTTACTCACCTTTTTTGGTTTCAAAAGCGTTGTTCCAAAAGCAGACGCTTGAGAACTAATGCATTTGGCATCATTGATATCAAACCTGGTGCAACATGTACAAGTCATACATGTTTCTCACACATCATTATGACTTAAAGGAACACTCCACTTTTTTTTGAAAACAAGCTCATTTAAAACGTGACTCTTCTGTAGTTACATCGTGTAATAAGGCTGACGCAAAATGAAAAGTTGGGATTTTCTAGGCCGATATGGCTAGGAACTATACTCTCATTCCGGCGTAATAATCAAGGAACTTTGCTGCCGTACCATGGGTGCAGCAGGCGCAATGATATTACACAGTGCCTGAAGATAGTCTCCCTGTGCAAGTTGGTCACTTCGGTTATGTTAACGGAAGTTGGCCTATTTTCAGGCACTGTGCAATATCATTGAAAAAGTAAATCTACCATTTGAAGAAAAAAAACATTCTATTTGAACATATTTTAAAATGTGTTTTCCTCTCATGCTAAGCTTCATTACTCCAGCTTTCAGTGTCACTTGATCGTTCAGAAATCATGCTGACTATAACAAATATATAAATCAGGACAGCACTAAAATAGTAACTATTTTGAAAATGAGGAACATATTTTTCCCATCTTTCTACAACCCCAATTCCAGAAAAGCTGGGATGTTTTGTGAAATGCCATAAAACCAAGAATATTTCATTTGTTCTCCTTAATCTTTATTCAATTAGATGAAGTACAAAGAAAAAAAAAATCCAGTGTTTTCATTGGACAGCTTAATTTCATTTTTTTAATATAAACACATTTTGAACCACAATCCAACTTTGCTTACAAAGACTGAGAAGCTCCTTTTACACCCAAACATTATACCCTCACTTATTACCAATTCACCTTCTTGCTGTGAACCATTTCAAAGCAGTTTATTTGGTTATTCTATAACCTTTTCATTTTTATTTGCCTCTGTTGCAACTTTTTGGAGTGTGTTGCAGACTTCAAAATAAAAAAAAATTGTTTATATTTACAAAATACGAATAAATACTTTACAAGTTGGTGAGTGAAAACTTTGGAAACCTTTTCTTTGTACTTTTGTCAATTAAATAAAAGTTAAATAGAATTAGCAAATCACAGATTTTATAATTTTACAAAACATCCCAACTTTTCTAGAAATAGGACTGTACTGTTTTCTTTAAAATATATTGTATTTATATTCTCACAAAATGTATGAAATATAGTAAAGTATGGTTTACATTTTTTCCATTTTCACCAAAATAACCATGTCCACTATGTCAGAAAAAAGGGGAATTCAATATACTCTCATAAAGCAGGGTATTTTCTAAAACTAAGGGATAAATAGTGTTATATTTCACAGAAAGCTAATTGAAAACATCAAAACATATCACAGCGGTAAAAGGGATGTTCAAGAGTTCCAAGAGTGGAAGAACAAACTAAAATCTCTTCTGTAAAATTATCCATGTGGATATGTTCTAAACAAGAATTTTTATTTAGTCATTTTAAATTTGGGGCAACAAGGTATATCAGTATTGCAGCAACACTGAAGCTGTAGCAATGATAATCACCAACATGCTTAAAAACTTTGTAAATGAATGTTATTACACTTATTTTAAAATAATTTACTGTACAAAAGTACTTCACTGTTTATTTTTTTTAATTTATTTATTTTATTTTTTTTTTTTGCATCCTTGAATTAAAGTAATTTCTTTAAAAATCACAATGACCCCATACATGAATTACTGTAAATATACTAACAGTCCTCATTATAAACACAAAATAATAATAATCAACGTTCAGTGAAGACTATTAGACTATGTTTTATTTGATGGGGGCGTTGAGGGACCTGGTTAATGGCTAGGGGGGCGCTGGACCAAAAAAGGTTCAGAAGCACTGACTTAAAGAAAGACTTAAAAGGATAATTTGCGCAAAAATGAAAATTCTGTCATTATTTACTCACCCTCATGTCGTTCCAAACCTGTAAGACCTTCGTTCATCTTTGGAACACAAATTAAGATATTTTTGATGAAATTCGAAAGCTTTCTGATCCTGCATACTACTACGTTTAAGGCCCAGAAAGGTAAGGACATCATTAAAATAGTCCTTGTGAAATCAGTGGTATAATTGTAATCTTATGAAGCTATGAGAATACTAATTGTGCACAAAGAAAACAAAAATAATGACATTATTCAACAATTCCTTCTTCTGCGTCAGTCAATCAGAATCTAATTGGTCACACTATATTTTAAGGTCCAGTTCTCGCTATTAACAAACCATTAACTATGGCTTTTGCCTCAATAAACTCCTACTTTGCTGCTTATTACTAGTTAGTAAGGTAGTTGTTAAGTTTAGGTCTTGGGTAGGATTAGGGATGTAGGATATGGTCATGCAAAATAGGTGCTTTAGAAGTACTAATAAACAGCCAATATGTTAATAATAGGCATGCTAATAAGTAACTAGTTAATAGTGAGAATTGTTCCCTATGCTAGTGTTACCATAGAATTTAAAGAGCTTGAGCATTTAAAGTGACAGACAACAAAACTGCAACACACTTAAAGGAGAACTCCACTTCCAGAACAACAATTTACAAATAATCTACTCACCCCCTTGTCATCCAAGATGTTCATGTCTTTCTGTCTTCTGTCGTAAAGAAGTTATGGTTTTTGAGGAAAGCATTTCAGGATTTTTCTCCATATAATGCAGTATAATTCCAAAATGCAGTTTAAATGCAGCTTCAAAGGGCTCTAAACGATCCCAGCGGAGGAAGAAGGGTCTTATCTAGCGAAACGATCGGTCATTTTTTTCGAAAAATAAAAATTTGTATACTTTTTAAGCACAAAAACTCATGTAGCACAGGCTCTGGGATGTGCATCCACAATGCTACGAATTAGTAATGGGTCGTTCTTGAACGATTCATTCATTTTGAACGAATCTTTAATGTGACTCGGGAAGAACGAGTCGTCTCGCGGAGTGATTCGTTCAGTCGTGCATGCGCAACATCCTAGGTTCTGTACTGGAATTAGTTCACCTGTTTCGAGTCTTCGGGTTTTTCGAGTCGTTCGTTCATCTTATGGGGCTGTCACGTGATGAACGAACGATTCGAAACCAGAGACTCGAGAGATGAACTAATCAATTCTTTTTCCGGCTCACACTGCATTGGTTAAGCTAATTGGTCTGTCACGTGATGAACGGACGACTCAAACCCGAAAACTTGTCAGATAAGAGGTGAGCTAATCATAGACTAAAGACTAAAGGTAAACAATGAATTCATCTTTTCTGTTTCTTATAGCATTATAGTTTTGTCTTGTTTGTAGTGTGATCAACGTTTGTGTAAACAGTAGATGTGTTAGGCAAGTAACATTTTAATTACATTTTGCTAAAATGAACAAAATGAACGAAACGACTCAAAAAAAGATTCATTCATTTTGCTGAACGAGACTCAAAGGTCCGAGTCGGTAAAATGATCCGAACTTCCCATCACTACTATGAATCATGTCTAAATTCGTCGTCCGTGTATTCCGGCTCAAAAAAGTAGAGTATGGCGAAAAACTCCATCTTATTTTCTCCTACAACTTCAGAATTGTCCGACATTGTTGTACCTTTTTGTTTGTAAACAGTGTTTGACTTACTTGCACTTTCTTAGTCTTTGCTGATATAGTTTGAGACTAAATAACCTCAGCTTTCAAGAGCTGCTTAGAAGAAGTAGTTCATCCACTACTGAAGAATTGTGACTAAACCCTATTATATTACCTGGAATTTATAGAACGCCACTTCATTTACTGATAGCAATTATGCATCACCTCAAAATGTACTTTCCATTGTGGAAGTGACCAGAGGAAGTAGAGCTCAATCACTTACCATTTCACAAGAACGTCTCAAAAACACATAAACTGTGCTCACAATAGATAATACAATAGAATAATCTCATGTCATCTCATCACAACAAAACCCAAGCTACTCTGCCAAATATCAATAATTAGAGTGGATGAATTGAGATAACTTGTAATGAGTTAATTTGTTTACTAATGACAAATATTGTCTTTTATACTGTGTAGTGGTGGATTATATATCCAAAAAGTGTGTCTTATATGAGCAGCAGTATAGTGAACACAAAAATGACTTCCATAGTTAATATATTTGTCTATGTCTTTTGTCTAAACTGTCTAAATATTCTTAAATCAAGATACATTTATTTGAGAAGCATAATGACATAAGAAACTAGGTTTGATTTCTGAAAAAAAAAAAAAAAAAAAAAAAACCATCAAACTTAAATGAGTTTTTGCTTAAAATGAGAAAAAACCTGTTAATTGGGCAAGAAAAATAATTTTGTTTTTACTTAAAATGTAGATTGTTTTCTGACATCACTGGCAGTTCTTTTGTTGTTGTTTGTTTTTCTTTGTTTTAAGCAGAAACTCACTCAATTTTGATGCATTTATCATAAATCAACTATTGCTGTCAGATGATTAATCGCGATTAATCGCATACAAAATAAAAGTTTGAGTTTGCCTAATATATATGTGTGTGTAATTATTATGTATATATAAATACACACAAACTTATGTTATATTTAAGAGAAATATGTTATTAATGTACAATTATATATATATATATATATATATATATATATATATATATAAAATATAATTTATATAAAAATATAATAAATACATATACTTGTAACTATTTCTTAAATATATACATAAATGTGTTTGTATTTCTATATACATAATAATTACACACAGTACACACACATATATTAGGCAAACTCAAACGTTTATTTTGTATGTGATTAATCATGATTAATCGTTTAACAGCCCTAAAACCACACTTCAACAACAAATCAAGTAAATGTGTGTTGATTCCAGAATGTACTGGAAAACAAGGCAAAAATACTAGTTAAGAAACCTATTTTTTTGTAGTGAAGTGCTCATTTCTGCTTTCCCTGCTCTGCCCTCTCACATATTGTCCTCACGTCTGCTGATGCTGCAGATGTTCATAATGTTTCTGAGTCTAAAACATCCAGCGACCCAGCACAGCTGCAGCGGTTCTCACCTATTTAGAGCGAGCCTGTTTTCTTTATTGCATGTTTGTCACCAACTGTTCAAATTGTTCAAAAACATCTAAACACAATTTTTCAAAAAAGGATGTTGCGAAATCTTAAAGATATTGCATAGAGGATAGAACGCATGTGGGATGCTATCAGTCTGTGGTGGTTTCCTACTGCATGTCAGCAAAATCAAGCAGTAAATACAGCAGAAAATGATACATCTAAAGATCATCATGATGAGTAAAGCCTAAAAAAAGAAACTGAAGAGTGCTTTAAACAAATCACCCAAAATTTGACTTTCTGTTCTCTGAGGAATATGAAAGAAGACATTAGAAGACTGTGCTAGCTGCTCTTTTCCATTCTGTTACACTAAAGAGAGAGACTGAAAAAGGACACGATAGCATTATAAATGTATCATGACAGTGGTCTATATGGCATGTATCAGTCTTCAGCTGAAGCACTGCATAGGTCAGATTGGTGAGTAATTTAGCTTTGCGAACCAGACCAACTGACCTAGGGCAGATTTCCAGTGAATTACAACTCAAGTTTTAGTCTGTTTCTCAGAAATCTATTGAATTGCTTCAGAAGACTATGACACAGAAGTCGTGCGGATCATTTAAGATGCTTTTATGGTGCTTTTTCATCCATTTTGAAGCTTCAGTCACCATTCATGCCAAATGAATGAAAAAAGAACTACCAGCACAGTCTTCACGATTTGTACCTTTTGTTTTTCACAGAAGAACGAAATTGTGCGGATTGTTCTGTGAGGAATAATGAAAGCAGCATATGGCTCATGTTTATTTGATCGGCTGAGAGCCCAGCACCTTCATGAAGCATGCATAAGGCTCTCAGAAGCTCTGTGTGACACTTTCTGAGAATTTGGTGATGGTCTTTTCTTGTTTTGGTGTTGTATTCATGTCATACGAAGTAATTACACAAGATGTTTCTGCATTCATTAATTGCTGGCGTGTGAAATGTAAACAAATACACAGAGCTCTTCCCTGCAGCATGTTCTTCAGACTCAATGTCAATCCGCTCTATGCATCTTTTTTTTTGTTGCATGTCACATAAACTAAGCGCAAGAATGAGCAAAGCGTGCCGCTTCTGGCCTCCGGGCGCATGCTGTCACCTGCCAAACGCTGTGATGAGAGGCATGAAAACATCTCTGCCATCCTAGCAGAGAAAAGCACCTGTAGATATAAACACACAAGCCACAAAACTCACAAACATTGCTGAGAGATTTTTATATCTGACTACAGTGGTATGCGAAAGTTTGGGAACCCCTTGCAGAATCTGTGAAAATGTGAATAATTTTAACAAAATAAGAGAGATCATACAAACTGCATGTTATTTTTTTATTTAGTACAGTCCTGAGTAAGACATTTTACATAAAACATAAAAAACTGAGCACTGTTCTTCAGAAAAATCCTCCAGGTCCCACAGATTCTTCAGTTTTCCAGCATCTTTTGCATATTTGAACCTTTTTCAGCAGTGACTGTATGATTTTGAGATCCATCTTTTCACACTGAGGACAACTGAGGGACTCAAACACAACTATTAAAAAGGTTTAAACCTTCACTGATGCTCCAGGAGGAAACACGATGCATTAAGAGCCGGGGGTGAAAACTTTTGAACAGGATGAAGATGTCCAAATTTTTCTTATTTTGTTCAAATATCATTTTTCCCATTTAGTACTGCCCTTCGGAAGCAATAGAAGATACTTGCATGTTTCCCGGAAGACAAATTAAGTACAATTTACATTCATCTTCAAATTCAAAAAGTTTTCACCCCCCGGCTCTTAGTGCATTGTGTTTCCTTCTGGAGCATCAGTGAATGTTTGAACCTTTTTAATAGCTGTGTTTGAGTCCCTCAGTTGTCCTCAGTGTGAAAAGATGGATCTCAAAATCATACAGTCACTGCTGGAAAGGGTTCAAATATGCAAAAGATGCTGGAAAACAGAAGAATCTGCAGGACCTGGAGGATTTTTCTGAAGAACAATGCTCAGTTTAGCTGTTCAGAACAAACAAGGGACTCATGAACAACCATTACAAAACAAACAAACAAAAAAACAGCTGTAGATCATCCAGGTAACCACACACAGTATTAATAACAAAGGGTTCCCAAACTTTTGAAGGGCGTTATTTTAATAATTTCAGCTATTTTTGGTCTTGTGGACTATATGTAAACATCTTTTATGTAAAATATCTTACTCAGGACAGTACTAAATAAAAAATAGCATGCATTTTGTATGATCTCTCTTATTTTGTTAAAATTATTTACATTTTCACAGATTCTGCAAGGGGTTCCCAAACTTTCACATGCTACTATATATATATATAACATTCAAATCAAGACGGCACTGCTTGTACCCAGGCGCTTTTAAACTGGCAGAAGACTTTAAGGGTCAAACAGAGATAAATAGAATTAATTAACTGAATGATAAAGCCTTGTGTGGTTGAAAGCCTGTGTGAGAGTCTTTAGTGGAAATCCTGCCATCCGCTGCAGCTCACAAATCTCATTCCCATTTTCACACATTCAGAGACACATGGCTGATGGTGTATCCTGTGACAGATCTCCACTGACATCAAATGAGGCATATCATTGCCATATTTGATTATCTATCAGTATGATTTGAGATCTGCAAGATTTTCAGCAAATAAATATTTAAATACAGGTTCACACAATACTAGATTCTTCAGAAAATGTGGAATGTATTGAGTGCACTATTAAAGCTGTTCTCTCCCCCTGTTCTCTAAAACTTTGACTAAAATTAAAGTGAAAACAGAAAATATAAATAAAACCTCATTCAAAATATTAACGAAATCCAGTATATCAGTAATATAAAAATAACACTGCACTGTATTCATATTCATCATATGAAAAAGAGCAGTCACAATGATTTTTAGACTAACTGCCATCACAGGAATAAATGACATACAAGTACTAAATAATATTATTTAACATGTACTTAAAGTTCAGTTTAGTGTTAGTTGCTTGCAGTTATACAATTTATTGTTGTTTCTCTAGTAACTTGTGACAAAGGCACTTAAAGTAGTTCACCCAAAAATGAAAATTGCCCCATGATTTACTCACCCTCAGGCCATCCTAGGTAAAAACGATGGCATTCCAGAGGATGACGTAGGATGTAGGATGTAGGTGTAGCGAAAGGGAAAGTGAGAATATGCTAGTCTTGTGAGAACCAAGTTTTGTTTACAGCAGGGATCCTCAAATCTGGTTTGAGATCTACTTTCCTGCAGAGTTTAGCTCCAACCCTGATCAAATGCACCTACCTGAGATTTTCTAATGATCCTGAAGACATTGATTTGCATGCTCAGGTGTGTTTTATGCAGGTTACCATATTTTATTATCATTACTATAGTAAATACACGTGTGACAAAGATACTAAAATAACACGGAACACGGAAGCCGCTCTGACCGGATGACGTAGGACGTCAGCATTGCGCATACGCCACTCAGAAGTGACGAATGCGGGCGCTCAGTGGAGAGAGCAAAACAAAATAATGGTCACGAATTAGAAGTACAAAACGAAGATTTGTACAGAAAAATGTCAGAGAGACTGGTTTTCCTTTGCTAAAGTAAGGAAACTTTGCTTCCTTTGCTTCTGTAAACAAATGTTGGTTTTCGCGAGACTTACAGGCGCATGCGCAATAAATACGTCCTACGTCATCCGTCCACCGTGGTTCTGTGAATTGCAAGCTAGATTAAAGTGATTATTACATTTTAAATATGTATATATTTTCTTACAAAAACACATCGATTCGCTACAGGAGGCATTTATTCACCCCCCGGAGCCATGTGAGGCACTTTTTATTATAGATGGATGCACTTTATTGGACTTGTTTTGGACTGTTTAAGAGAAACACATGGCCACTGCCATTATAAAGCTTGGAGGAGCCAGAACAATTTTTAATATAACTCTGATTGGATTCGTCTGAAGGAAGAAAGTAATATACACCTAGGATGCCTTGAGGGTGAGCCAATATGATGAGCTAATTTTCATTTTTGGGTAAACTAACCCTTTAAATAAAACTTATCATAATGCCATGTATAGTATTACCTTATAAACTTTACCATATCGACGTTTTCCATATCAGTTTCCTGGGCAGATATGTTTGTGAAATTAATTAGCCTATGTTTTGTAGGCAAATGGTATTTCATTTTTTGTCATATGTCATATATATTTTGAGGTGTTGCTATTTCTTTGTAAATATTTTTTAAATTTACTAGCAATTTCTGAGTGAAAATAGTTTCGAAGGTAATACCACACCAGATGTTTTTTTTAGTGTTGGTGTTCATTCAAATGATTCTGATTCATGAATGAATGGCTCTTTTGAATCAGATCTTTTCAGTCCAGTCTGGACTAACTGTGTGGCTCTTTCAAGCAATTATTTTTCAGGCTATTGAGCTGCATGTTTTCTTAAATGATGCTGGATTATGATGCTGCATTAGCTCTTGTGAGCTTGAGTAAAGGGTGGAGGGAGTTAAAGCCTGACGGACGAGTCCTGCAGTACAGTTAGTCATACAGCACTGCAATGAACCCACTGAGCCCCTTACACAACCGGAAATCATTCACAGAGAGACACGGATTACATCAGCACACACATACCGAGAGAGAGAAAGAGAGAGAGAGAGCTGTAATAAACGCGCACGTTTCCGCCCCATTTATCAGTCTGCTATGAATGGAGCGGTGCGGCAGGGTCACATGACCACTCTGAGCACCGCCATTACGGAGCAATAGCGCGCTGCAGATTAACCAGATCTAGATCTGACCGGCTCGGATTGACAGCGGTGGAGAATCCGTGAACCGCTGGAATGTGCACAGCTCATAAACTCTCTGTAGGATGTGTTTGTGTTAAGTGTAAAGACATGCGGAATATAATTATAATATAAAATTCACCATCCCTAAATCATAATGATATTCTTATTCTGAAATAATATAACAATCATGAATAAAAAATATACAATGCAAGAAGGTATTAATATTCTACAAAATAAATAAGAATGTGAATCGATATGTAGGAATAGAAAGTGATTATAATATCAAAGTTAATTTATAGGGTGTTTCTTCACATTTATTTTCCCAGGGTTTGATTTTGTTCAAACTGAATTTTCTTTCTATTCATATTATAACGAACTGTCACAGGACAACCCCTAAATCCAACCATTAATGGGACATAAGAAATCTGTACAAAAATATAAGATTGTACAATTTATACGAATTAACAATTAGTAATAAAACTATTTACAAGTTATTAAATGGATATTACCATGATATTGTGTTAGATCACATCACTTGCAAACATTCAATGTTTAGTCTTAAAATCCATCATAACATATGAATCATGTTTAAAACTATGATAATTTAGTCAAACAGCAAAATAAAAAAAAATAAAATAAAAAATACAAAAATGCAGTATTTGTTGGGTAAAATGTCCAATTTGTAAGCCTTTTGCTAATGTTTTTGTTTTGTTTTTGTTTTTTTACCACAGCCAATAATTTTGTCTCTTCTTCATTTTTTTAAACGTGTGAGATAGAACAGCTTTAATTTGAAATTTGTGAAGAAAATAAGGCAAAATCAAGGTAATTATCACTTAGGAGCAATATTTTTGTGCATCATTTCCAGTAATTTTGTCAAATTACACAAAATGTTTGAAAATATGATTTAATTGTGTGTATTTAAGATACATAAAATGCTAGCTATTAAATTAGCCTTATACTGTATTGCTTGACAAATGAGGCTGATTTATTCCAGAAATGTTTAAAATGTAATTTCTGCCACCAATGAGAGTTAATTAGTGGAAAAATTAGTGTGAATTAAGAGGCAAAAGTGGCCATTCCTCTAGCACAGTGAATATATAATCAGCTGAGGGATTCTGAAGTGTTTTTCCCGGCTGCTGGTGTTCCTGGAGTGTGAGATGAGGGAAATCTGGCAGTAATGAGATACTGGCTGGTCTTTATGCAGGCAGGAATAAACATGTGGAGTTAACGGAGGGAAACATCTGTTCCCAGCACTGCATCTCTCTCTCTCTCTCTCTCTCTCTCTCTCTCTCACACACACACACACACACACACACACACACACACACAACGCCATCATAACTGGATGCTGGACAGAACCTGTGGCTTCTGTTTTCATTGAAGAATGGATTCATTCATCTTTTGATCATGAATCCTATGGTTTGACGTGTTATGTCTCTTGAGAATTAAGGCATTAGTGCTGCCCACATTCACAGTGGTGTTGGTTCTAGAAGTATTTTTCCACCAACACCACCACTGTTATTTTTCTGTGAAGCTGCTTTGAGACAATCTGTATTGTGTAAAGCGCTGTATAAATACGGGTGACTTGATATGACAGAATCATGGGAAATGTAGTTTCTCACCAGGATTTCCACAGCTAAGCCTAATTATTTAAAAAGCAAGTTAAAATGGGCTGATGGCTTCAAGAAAAGCATATACCATTGATTAACAGCCTCATAGCTCATAGTAGGTCTGTATATAAAGGTTTAAAAGATATTGTTCAAAATCAATTCCCCTATAGTTTTTGCTTCTGGAACCCAACTGCTGAACTCTATAATGAAAGCCATATTTACTAGGGGTGTAACGATACATGTATTCGTACCGAACCGTCACGGTACGGACATCTTGGTTCGGTGCATGAGGCCTTACAATGAATGCAGGCAATTCACGCTCAATCGCAGTAATGCAACGCTGTTTGATAACCGCCAGCCCAAGAACAGCAAATGCCGTGAGTTGCGCATTTGAAAACAAAGCCTACTAGACAGCGATTGTTTGCTGATTCTGAACGTGTCTCTCACTGACAAAGGAGTATAACGTTACTTTAAAGGCTTGTGTATTCAACTGTCTTTTGCAAATTAAAAAAAAAAAAATAAAAAAAAATAGGAAGTCACTTTCTGTCATTTGAGTTTCCTTTCTGTCACAAAAATGAACTGAAACTCCCCCCTTGTTTATCTGTTAACTAAATCAAATATATTTCAAGTATTTATTCCTTGTATGTACTGCAGATTATATATATATAATTTGATAATATTTACTATTTTCACATCTAGGTGGAAAACAATTGTAATTTGTACTACTGTCTGTTCAAACTAAATGAAAATAAACTTAGCATAGCAGGCATAGTAGATTTGTTGTTTGACCCCCGAACCGAGGTACGTACCGAACCGTGACATCTGTGTACCGTTACACCCCTAATATTTACATTAAAAATTCTTCCATCCTTCATGGCAGTTTGACAATTGTGTTAAAGTTGTTATACATTTTTCTAGCCTTGTTTAAGCCAAGAGCCGTCTTACAGTGCTTACAACTGTTAGAGCTGTGGATTCATCGATAATCCAGAAATATACAATGGGACCTTCAAACTAAAATGCCTAGTTCTTTCATGAAACGCTAGATGGCGCAGGCTGACGGGTGTTAACGTAACTGATGATATTCACAGCCTTATACCATTTGGCACAAGCTAGTTGGATCATGTCGCATACGCAGCCAATGAGTTTGAACCTTTACCTTTAAATGGCTGGTTGGCATTCACTTGAACCTTTCGCAGCAGCGCGCTTTGAGTTCCTCTGAAACTCTCCACCTGCCCCAGCTCCACCTGTATAGATCTGCTATGGGTTATTATGTATGCCATTGTGCAGCAGCAGTATGTCTTAAATACTCACAGCAATAATCAAGAATTACAGCAATACCCAACAGGAGCAGCAATTCAGCAGCAGCGTAGCAGATCTATTCCACCAAGACCAAATACATTAACATTGTCATATCCATTACCATGCTAAAATCTTCCGAGAGTTGTCATGGAAGAACTGATCCTGCTCACAGAGAAAGAGGTACTACATTGCTGATATGCTTCTGTCATGATTATTAAACAGTGTGAAGCATAAACGTTTGAACCAGGAAACAAATCTTGTGGAATATGCAGTGTGAGAAATATGAAGCCAAGCTTTTGTGTCTTATCTTGAACAGTGTGTAACAGTGACAGGACTACATGACCTGTGAGAAATTCACCTTTGTGTGTGTGTGTGTGTGTGTTTGTGTTTGTGTTCACATAGTGGAGGAAACCTTGAGCATTTGTGTCTCAGAAAGAGAATCAGACAAATGACTCAGTGAATGGAATGAATGAATGGAGCTCACGCTTTTAGTAATCTGCTATTTCAATCAAATAATCTTTCACTTCCGTATAGGTGAACCCAAGTGTGAGTAACTCTTGATCTTAAGCCTGTCTGTATTACTAACAATCATCATTGTTACTATTGCTCATGGTTAGTGTAAGAAACCCAAACAGACCTCTCTGTAAGTGAAGCTTTTGTGCTTCAGTCATTAATGTTATGTGTGTCATTGAGGAACACCTCGAAAGCTTTAAAGAAAATCCAAAGAAATCTTCCAAAACGATATAGCATTGTGGTTGAGAGTTGAGATATATGTAAAAATCCTGTTTTTAATTTTGATTTTCTAATGTCATTGTCAGTAAGAGGAAATAAAACGAAAGTCAGATTCTGGGTGTCCGGAAACCACAAAGGCAGTCAGATTTAGCCAATTACAGCTGCTATATAAAGACATCCCTGTGAAACAAGAGTTTGATTAATGTGAACTAATTAGACATGTGGCATTTCCGAACAGAAAGAACTATTTTTAACCATCTAACGCTCTCTTTCTCTTCATCTCTGTCTTTGTTTCATCTTCTGAGTCTCTCTAGGCTTCAGAGCTACAACAGTAATGGAAAAACAGCTCAAGTTGACTTCATGTTATCAGGGTGTTAGGAGGAAGAGACTGCTTTGTTTGCTGCTGAGGAAATAATAAATCTTAGAGGTCAACAGGGGAGATGAATGCTGATGGCTCGGTCAGTTCTTCTCTAGTCTCCTGCTCAGACTGTTCAGTGATCTCGCATTCTACAGACGTAAGGGTGACCGGCGTCACTAGTGTAGTGTGTGCTTGGATTCAGATGCCAAGATATTTCTTACACTAGTCCAATTTGATTAGCTTCCACACAACTTCCAGAAGTCAAAGCGCCAGGCTCATCGGAAAAATGTGAATGGCTGCATTTCTGCAAAGTCACGGAGTTTCCAGCTGAAATGAACACCAGAAGCAGTAAAACACCAAAAACTTTTTTCAGACAAAAATTAATTATTGATTAATAAAGACTTATTTTCATGTGGTTCCTCACACAATACAATTTTATGAGTTTAGAACACTTTTACCGTAGTGCATGATTTGTAATTGAATACATTTTGATGTTTGCATCACATAATGTGTGGCTTTTCTGATGTAGTAAACTTGCTCTGTACTGCTCCCGGTACAGCATTACTGATTTGAGATTTGAAAATGTTGAAAATTCATATGTGACCCTGGACCACAAAACCAGTCATAAGGATCCATTTTTTTTTCAAATAAATAAGCTTTCCATTGATGTATGGTTTGTTGTGATAGGACAATATTTGGCCGAGATACAACTATTTGAAAATCTGGAATCTGGGTGCAAAAAAAATCTAAATACTGAGAAAATTAGTTTACTGAAAACCGAAAAAGTTGTCCAAGTGAAGTTCTTAGCAATGCATATTACTAATTAAAAAAAAAAAAGTTTATATATATTTACGGCAGGAAATTTACAAAATATCTTTGTGGAACATGATCTTTATTTAATATTGTAATGATTTTTAGCATAAAAGAAAAATCGATAATTTTGACCTATACAATGTATTTTGGGCTATTGCTACAAATATACTGATGCTACTTAATACTGGTTTTGTGGTCCAGGGTCACATCTAAAAATACTTAAAAAAGTTAAGGTATGACAATGTTTTAAAATATTATAAAAAAAAAAAAAAAAAAAAATGTAAATATTAGCTTTGTATTTTTAAAGTGTACTACAAAATAATTGTATTTTTGTTTAATACTCATTTTTTTTTTAATTTAGAAAAATTATAGTACTATTCACACTTTATTCATTATTTTGTTCATTATTTTATTTAAAAAAATTAACTACATGAGGTACAATAATACTATTATAACTATTATTATTGTTGTTGTTGTTGTTATTATTATTATTTAATGGGTGACACTGTGTGCATTGTGAGCACCAAACCAAATCTTCAGGTTCTGAAAACCAGACCGAAAAACTTAAGTCCACCACTGACGTTAGGTTTAGTATGTTATTTTCATGCATGACGGAGAATTGATCTTTTATTGCCACACAATAGACATTTTTATTTCCGAACTGCTGCAATATGTATATTAACCAACATAATATACCTGCATCTGGAGGAAAAAAAAATAAAGATATTGATTATAGCACCTCTTGTGGACGTGTCACCTGACTACATAAGACTAGTACATATCAGCTACAAATTCACATCTGCTATTCAACTACTGTCATATCCTACCTGATCTCATGATGCATGATGAACGTACCTGTGGGAATTCTTTAGCAAGGCACGAAATACGTACCAGTAAGTACATATCACTGCAGTTTTCAACAGAAATTAACACTAGAAGCGGTAAAACAGCGAGCACTTGTAATCGTTTTCTTACACAATTTATTACAGTTGCACATGTTTCGCTTTCCAGACAAAACAAGCTTGCTCGGTAGCTCAGCCAGCATGGAATTGGACTTACGATGCAGAATCCTTGGGTACGAATCCTGTGAAAAACATGACTCACAATGAAAGAGCTAAAAGATGAAAGGTTGAAAAACAAGCGATTGTGTTTTACATCACATTCTCTTTTGTTCATATTATTGAGTAGGTTTAGGCGTAGTGCAGACGGTACGTTATTTTAAAATGTCATGGAGCATTAGAGTTATAGCGCCACTCAACAGACATTTCAAGTCAGAACTGTGGTGACAAAACCAACGTCACATAAAACGTGCCATATATACACTACCGTTCAAAAGTTTGGGGTCAGTACATTTTTATTGTTTCTTTTTTTTTTTTTTAAGAAATTAATACTTTTATTCACCAAGGATGTATTAAGTTAATAATTAAAAGTTTATTAAAAGTTAATAATAAATAATTTACATTGTTATAAAATATTTATATTTTGAATAAACACTGTACTTTTTAAACTTGTTATTCATGAAAGAATCCTGAAAAAAAAAATTACAGGTTCCAAAACATATTTGGCAGCACAACTGTTGATATTATCCAACATTGATCATTCTAATAATAAATCTGCATATTAGAATGATTTCTGCAGGATCATGTGACAATTAAGACTGGAGTAACAGCTGATAAAAATTCAGCTTTTCATCACAGGAATAAATTCTATTTTAAAGTATGTTAAAATAAAAAAAAACATTATTTTATATTGTAAAAACATTTTGCAATATTACTGTTTTTTTTTCTATATTTTTAATCAAATAAATGCAGCCTTGATGAGCATAAGAGACTACTTTAAAAACTATTACAAGTCTTACTGACCCCAAACTTTTGAACGGTAGTGTATGTTCATCTGTTCTGAGGAAAAAAAAACAAACACTCTTTTATCGTGACTCAGTGGCCCTTTCACATTGAATATGTCACAAAACATATATAGCAGTACATATTTCACATCATGTAGTAGTCATAATGTTGTAAATAATGTTTAGTTTCTTGCCAAGACTGATCATTTTGCTTCACAAGACCTCAGTCTCATTGACACTATGGACCACTGTTTCAGCTAGAAATCTTTTATACTATGCTACTAAAAAAAAAAAAAATCACCTAAAAGTTATCTTAAATGGCCTGAGGATGAGTAAGTTAACACCAAAAATGTAATTTTTTGGTTGAATTATCCCTTTAAAATGAACTATTGATGATTGTAGGCCTATAATTAAGCAAATGGATTTGAAATATATAGAGAATATTTTCTTGAGAAAATCTTTTTGTCTGTTACATTCTGGAGAAACACCTAGATATGTCTGGAAGGGGAAACATAGACAGAATGAGGATGTGACATGTTAGGCTGATGACACACAAACACACACACACATACAGCTGCACTGGACACCAGCCAGATCTCTAACACACTCTCATTCTTCCACAGACACTGAATACTGATGAATGAGGTCTGATTCGCTGGGTGTGGTGTGTGTCATACAGGTCTGGTCACGTCTGACAGCCTCACGGAATCAGGTTTCAGAAAACAAAGCGAGAGAGGATATGAATCTGATCATCTGATGTATGTCAAAGCATGTGTGGGTGAGATTTAATGCCACCACAGATCCTCACAATCCTGCCATCACACCACAAAGGGTAAAAAGTTCACAGAAATTACACTTCTCTTACAGTACTGTGTGAAAACTTTACACAGATAAAGTGTCTATCCAGAAACACACTTGTTACCACATTTAATTGTAGCGTGTAAATGTTTTGAAAGCAAACTGAAAAATCTGATTTACATATTAAAGCAACCCAATTCTTTTTGTTAACACTTCTTATGTTAAACTATAACCTGAAACAACACACTTTGAGTTCAACAGCACTCTACAGTAGTTTGTCATTTTATCGCAGTTGTTGAAGCAATAAAATGTATTGTTTTAGGGTCAAAGACTGTGCTGGGGTGAATGATCGCCTGTTCATACTGAATGACTAGCTGTGGAAAAATACAGTGCACACAGAAACAGATTTCATTTGCTGTAGATAAAAGTTGTGTTGAGGTCTGATTGGATGGGCATTTTTAAAGGAGAAGTTCACTTCCACAACAAAGATTTACAGATAATGTGCTTACCCTCTTGTCATCCAAGATGTTCATGTCTTTCTTTCTTCAGTCGTAAAGAAATTATATTTTTTGAGGAAAACTTTTCAGGATTTTTCTCCATATAGTGGACTTCAATGGTGCCCCTGAGTTTGAACTTCAAAATGCAGCTCAAAAAGGCTCTAAATGATCCCAGCCAAAGAAGAAGGGTTTTATCTAGCCAAACGACCTAAAAACATTACAATTTATATACTTTTAAAACTTAAACGCCCATCTTGTCTAGGTCTGCCTGAACTCTGTTTTTTTCCGGTTCAAGACAGTTAGGGTATGTCGAAAAACTCTGATCTAGTTTTCTCCCTCAACTTCAAAATCATCCTACATCGCTGCAGAAGTACCAACCCAGTGTTTGCAAAGTGAACATTCAAAGAAGATCAAACACCCTTTACAAAAAAAGGTAAAACAGCAACGTAGGGTAATTTTGAAGTTGATAAAATGAGAAGGGAGTTTTTTGACATACTCTAACTGTCTTGAACCTAGACAAGACGAGTTCGAGGTTAAAAAGTATATTATATATATTTTTTTAGAAAATAACCGTTCAATTTGCTAGATAGACCCTTCTTTGTCGGCTGGGATCGTTTAGAGCCCTTTGAAGCTGCATTTAAACTGCATTTTGGAAGTTCAAACTCAGGGGCACCATTGAAGTCCACATTATGCAGAAAACTACTGAAATGTGTTCCTCAAAAAACATAATTTCTTTACAACTGAAGAAAGAAAGACATGAACATTTTGGATGACAAGGGGGTGAGTACATCTATAAATTTTTGTTCTGGAAGTGAACTTCTACTTTTCTACTTTAAGTTAAGATGTATGATATATTGTGTGTATATATATATATATATACACTATATCAGAACCATCAGCATCATTTATGTCCTTTTGTCCACTGCCTCAGAAAATCAGAAAAGAAAAAGCAAACACCTGTTCACTAAAACACTTGGAAGTCAATGGAAGTCAAGTGTAACTTATTAAACTATACGAAGCGAGACAAATAAGCAAAAATGGGCTGCAGATGCTGTTGTAAATTGCTTTTACCCATAATATTCTTTATGAAAGCCAGCAAATGTGTACTTTGAAGGTGTGTGTTCACAATTAGATTGATTTGTGTTTCAGTTTCAACAGTACATGAGCTGTAAAATTCTGGAATGCTGAAGTGTATGAAGGAATTTACGGCCTTTGATAAATAAAGGCAAAGTCCAGGCTTCAGACAAGAAAGCACATGTAGATATGAGCAGATAAGAGTTGATATTAGAGCAGGAGTACTGTACAGAAAAGAATCTGAACAAATGAAAGAGTTTGAACCTGCCATAAATAATGGGCAGAGACGGTGGTTGGTGTGCAGCAATCATGTGATTACTGAGAAATATCTTCCTTTTAAACAGTGCGGTGAGGTAGACATTACACACACTGACTCATCTGTGGTTGAGCTGCAGCGCTTTAGGGAACCTGGAGATGTTTGCTCATGAACTGCTTTCTGTTTGACGAGAACCTGTAGATAGATTTCATTCGATTTAAGCCATGTGCAAGAGAAATATTTTTGGGTCAGTGACACGTAAGGCTGTCAGAGATGAAGAAAAGGACAAATATTTTCAGAAGTCTGGTTTAAAATGCCAGGGCCATTTAAAAAAAAATGAAATTTAAAACAACCGTTTTGTATATATGTTAAAATGTAATTTACTCCTGTGATCAAAGCTGAATTTTCAGCATCTTTACTCCAGTCTTCAGTGTCACATGATTCTTCAGAAATCATTTGAATATGATGATTACCTTCTCAAGAAGCATTTCTGATGATTATCATGTTAAATCCAGTTTTTATATAAGTTTATGTAATTGTAATTTTATTGTAATATGTAATATCCTCATGCTCTCGCTTTTGTTTTGGTGGACTTTTATTTTGTAATTGTTTGTAATTGCTTGCACTTGTTTCTTCTTTGTCTTATATGGCCCTTGTATTTCCCTTGTTCTTCGTTAGATGTTGTTCTTCTGTTTCATGTATGGTCAGTTCAGTTCTGTATCCTCGTTTCTGTGCTTCGTGCATTTTGGTTATTGGATTATTGAAGTTTATGTCATGTTTGGATCCAGTTCTGCTTCACCTCTGAGTCATCCCATGACAGCATTTATTTGAAATAAAAATCATTTGTAACCTTATAAATGTCACTTCTGATCAATGTAATTTGGACATGCTTAAATGAAAGTATTCATTTATTTTAAAAATGGTAGTGAATGATAGTGTAAACAATACTAAAAGATTTCGAAGTACTTACTGGAGTTTCAGTATTTTAATGACACTCTTTTTCTTCATTGTGATCTCGACATGATTATATCAACTTGACATTGTTGAACTGTCCTAAACTGTAAATTAATTTTTTTTTGGAAGTTTCCAGATCGGCACCTGTTAGGGGTTTCTCTCACTGGTAAAGCACGTACAGTTGAGGTCAAAAGTTTACATACACCTTTGAAAAATCTGCAAAATGTTAATTATTTTAGCAAAATAAGAGTGAACATACAAAATCTATGTTCAAAAAGTTTTCACCCCCCAGCTCTTAATGCATTATGTTTCCTTTCAAGCATCAATGATTGTTTGAACCTTCTGTAATAGTTGCATATGAGTCCCTCAGTTGTCCTCAGTGTGAAAAGACTTTTGTTTGTCCCTTGTTTGTCCTGAACAGTTAAACCGGCTTCTGTTCTTCTTTGGGTTTTCAGCATTTTTGTGTATTTGAACCCTGTATGATTTTGAGATCCATCTTTTCACATTGAGGACAACTGAGAGACTCATATGAGGTTCAAACGCTCACTGAGTTCACTCAGGGGAAATGTGGTTTCTTGTGACGTGCTGCAGAAATAGAGACCTTGACAACAACCTGGTTTTGACGGACTCACCTTCACAGTCACGCTGTGGCATAATACTGCTTGTGAACAGTTCAGTAAACAAGTCTCTTATATTTTAGACACAATATTGAAAATGATTTGTCCAGTTGTGCTCCACCAGTGAACACAGTTTAAAAAGAACAAAAAAAAAAAGCTGAAGCATCAAGGTCTGCGTGTCACCTGACAACACACTAACTGATATCTGGTCCGGATTAGCTATATGAGTGGAGCAGAGTCACAGAGAGTCCCCTTCCAACCCCTGATTACTCACTCCAGATCCGCTCCATGCTTTACAGTTGAGGTCAAAAGTTTACATACACCTTGCAGAATCTGCAAAATGTTAATTATTTCACCAAAATAAAAGGGATCATACACCCCGTTCAAAAGTTTACATACGCTTAATTCTTAAAACTTTGTTACCTGAATGATCCATTTTTGTTTTGTTTTGTTTTGTTTTTGTTTGTTATAGTTGTTCATGAGTCCCTTGTTTGTCCTGAACAGTTAAACTGTCTGCTGTTCTTCAGAAAAATCCTTCAGGTCCCCCGTTGGCGCTGCGCATGCGGCGACTAGCAGCTGAGTTTGTAAGCACGTGTGAACGTTTGTGCGTCTTGTTTTTTGTTTTAATGTTATTGTGCGTTTGTCAGTTTGGAAAAGTTGTAGTTAAAACGTAAATTGATAAGTCATACTCCTATGGAACGCGAAGATGGAGTTGTTGGTTATAATTACAATGTGGATTGCACTGCTTATCCTATGCCTTCATGTAACACCTGTGAGATCTACCGTAAAGCTCCAGTATAACCGCAAATTCTTGCTTCAATGGCATCGGCCTTATTATGTTCGATATCCGGTGGATTACATAAGATTGCAACATTTTCGGAACGATGGCAGCTTTATGGAAAGCGTTACTAGGAACAATGATGAATCAAAAACTTGGAAACCGCGAAAGAGAGGAAAGAAGGGTGGTGTGCGCCAGAGACTGAGGAAACAGCGTCTCAGAAGGATTCCCTTGCCCACTATGGTAATGCCAAACGTGCAGTCTCTAAGGAACAAAATTGATGAACTGCAAGCCACTGTACATGTTCACCATGCGTACAGAGAGGCCTGTATTTTGGCCTTTACAGAGACTTGGCTGAAATCTCAAGACAGCGATTCGGTTTTAACTATTAATGGCTTCGGGATTCCTCTGCGAACGGACCGTGATCCAGTGATCACAGGTAAAAGCCAAGGTGGCGGTGTTTGTCTCTACATTAATGAAAGGTGGTGCAATTCAGTAATAGTAAGAGAGTCATTGTGCACCCAAGACATTGAACTGCTTTCTGTGTCTTTACGGCCTTTTTACTTGCCTCGAGAATTTCCTCAAATATTTGTTACAGTGGTGTATATTCACCCGAAGGCAAACGAGGCTAAAGTGAAGGAGACTGTTGAACATACTGTTTCAAAGTTGCAAAATGTTTCCCCTGATGCTCCCAATTTTATTATGGGGGACTTTAATCATTGTTCGTTGAAACACACTCTGCGAAATTTTCAACAGTATGTTACTTGTGCAACACGATTTAACAAGACTTTGGACTTGTGCTATGGTTCTGTTAGAGGTGCATACAAGTCTATTAGTAATCCACCTTTGGGATTGTCTGATCATAATGCTGTACTTTTAATTCCTGTGTATAAAACAGTTTTAAAAAGGTATAGGGCTGAAAACAATTCTATTAAGAAATGGTCTGCAGATTCTTCTTTAGCTCTGCAGGGATGTTTGGAATGTACGAATTGGGAGGTTTTTGAGAATTCATGTTCTGATATTCATGAATTAACAGATGTTGTAAGCAGTTACATAAATTTTTGTGAGGATATGCTTGTCCCTCAAAAAACTGTACAAACATTTGCTAATACAAAGCCATGGATAACTAAATCTATAAAGTCCCTCATAATTGAAAGAAATAAGGCATTTCATGCAGGTGATTTAGAAAAAAAGCATGATTTGCAAAAACAAATAAAATATGAAATCAGGAGAGCCAAAGCTAGGTATAAGGAGAAAGTTCAGGGAGATTTAAGAAGTAATAGACTTGGCTCTGCCTGGGAGAGTATGCATACTGTAATTGGATCTAAGAGTAAAAGAAATGTCCCCATAAAATTAGCGGGCTATCAATCAGATATACAGTTGCCACAAGCATTGAATATGTTTTATACTAGATTTGATAAGGAGGATTTTATTACTGAAATGAATGTGCTTAGAAATGAGACTGTGTGTAATATGGATTATACATTTTTTAATCAGCAGGATGTCATAGATGCTTTTAAAAAGAGTAAGGTGGGAAAATCCTCTGGACCAAATAAGATTGGAGGACGCTTACTTAAAACATGTGCGGATCAGTTGGGTCCTGTTTTTTATAACATATTTCAAAAGTCGCTTTATTTTCAAAAAATTCCTAAGTTGTGGAAGGAAGCTATAGTGGTGCCTGTAGGGAAGATAAGTTATCCTAAGACTCTAAATGATTTTCGACCTGTTTCTTTGACATCATTGGTAATGAAATGTTTTGAGAAATTTGTCAGGGATGAGCTTTTTTGAAAACTAAAAACCTTTTAGATCCGTTGCAGTTTGCTTACCAGGCCAGAAGGGGAGTTGAGGATGCCTCATCTACCCTGTTAAATATGATTATAAAACATCTTGAGGGAAATAAAACCCATGTTAGATTACTTTTTGTAGATTTTTCTTCAGCCTTTAACACTATCCAGCCATATGTCTTAATAAAGAAATTACTTTCTGAGTTTAAATTGGACTTAAAGATGGTGGGATGGTTATTAGATTTTTTAAGTGATAGAATACAGAGAGTGAGAGTAAATAGCTCTTTCTCGGATACCCGTATTACATCTACAGGTTCTCCTCAAGGGTGTGTTCTCTCACCCTTGCTTTATATTTTATATACCAACGATTGTGTGAGTAAATACACTGATAGGTTCATTTTAAAATTTGCAGATGATACTGTTATTGTTAGTTTGCTGACTAAGGATGAGAATTGTCATGGGCCAGTGGTGAATGATTTCATGACATGGTGTGACAGTGCCTTTTTACAAGTAAACATAGAAAAGACAAGAGATATGGTAATTGACTTTAGATTCAGTCCTTCAGTTCCTCAACCTATTAGTTTGAAGGGTCAAACTGTGGAATGGGCTAGTAGTTATAAGTATCTTGGTCTTATCATTGATAATAGATTGCGTTTTGATACTCATGTTGAGGCAGTATGTAAAAAAGGTCAGCAACGGTTACACTGTCTCCGGAGGCTTTCTACCTTTAATATTAGTAGGACTCTTATGACCATGTATTATAAATCTTATATTGAATCTGTACTTTGCTTCTCTATATGCTGTTGGTTCGGAAATGTGAATGTTAAGCATCGGAATTCATTGAATGGCATTGTTAATCAAGGCAGTAGGATCATTGGTATTAAGCAGACTGGGTTATTAGACTGCTTTGAATGGGCTGTTTTACAGAAAGCTAAAGCTATTCTTGCAGATTGTACTCATCCATTGTTCCATGAGTTTAAAATGCTTCCTTCGGGCATACGTTATAGTATGCCTAAATGTAACAACAATCGGTACGGACACTCTTTTATTCCTATGGCCGTAAGGCTTTTAAATTTGTAAGATGTTAGAATAGTGTGTTGTTATTTGTACTTTGTTTGTGTTTTTGTATGATGTTTACAATTTTTTATGCTGCACCAATAATTGCCCTTTGGGCTTATAATAAATTTGAACCTTGAACCTTGAAATTCTTTGGTTTTTCAGCATTTTTGTGTATTTGAGCCTTTTCCAGCAATGACTGTGTAATTTTGAGAACCATCTTTTCACATTGAGGACAACTGAGGGACTCATATGAGGTTCAAACGCTCACTGATGCTTCAAAGGAAAAACAATGCATTAAGAGCCGGGGGGTAAAAACGTTTTGAATTTGAAGATCAGGTGAATTTAACTTATTTTGTCTTCTGGTAAACATGTAAGTATCTTCTGTAGCTTCTGAAGGAAAGTACTAAATGAAAAAAATTTAATTTTTAGGCAAAATAAATGTACGCATTTTTATTCTGTTCAAAAGTTTCCACCCCTGGCTCTTAATGCGTTGTTTTTCCTTCTGGGGCATCAGTGAGTGTTTAAACCTTCTGTAATAGTTGCATATGAGTCCCTCAGTTGTCCTCATTGTGAAAAGATAGATCTCAAAATCATACAATCATTGTTGGAAAGAGTTCAAATACACAAAAATGCTGAAAAACCAAAGAATTTGTGGGACCTGAAGGATTTTTCTGAAGAACAGCAGACAGTTTAACTGTTCAGGACAAACAAGGGACTCATGAACAACTATAACAAACAAAAACAAAACAAAACAAACAAACAAAAAAATGGATCATTCAGGTAACACAGTTTTAAGAATTAAGCGTATGTAAACTTTTGAACGGGGTCATTTTTATAAATTCAGCTATCATTTTCTCTAGTGGACTATATGTAAATGTCTTTTATTCAAAATGTCTTATTCAGGTCAGTACTAAATAAAAAATAACATCCATTTTGTATGATCCCTTTTATTTTGGTGAAATAATTAACATTTTGCAGATTCTGCAAGGTGTATGTAAACTTTTGACCTCAACTGTATATGATGATGTATATTTCTAATGTAAAGCATGGAGCGGATATGGAGTGAGTAATCAGGGGTTGGAAGGGGACTCTCTGTGACTCCGCTCCACTCATATATGCTAATCCGGACCAGCTATCAGTCAGTGTGTTGTCAGGTGACACGCAGACCTTGATGCTTCAGCTTTTTTTTTTTTTTTTTTAGCTGTATTCATTGGTGGAGCAAAACTAGACAAAGTAATTTTCAATATTGTGTCTAAAATATAAGAGACCTATTTATTGAACTGTTCATAAGCAGTAATACGCCACAGCGTGACTGTAAAGGTGAGTCCGTCAAAACCAGGTTGTTGTCAAGGTCTCTATTTCAGCAGCACGTCACAAGAAACCACATTTCCCCTGAGCCGTCCTCCCTTTCTCCAAAAAACACCACTCAGGGTTTGAGAGTAACTGGAACCTATTGATTTTGCCCGCATTGTCTCATTAGGATGATGTTTATTACGCTCTGGTTATGTGCAATATTGTTTTAAAGGCAACTTTTATTTCACATCAGCCCTATAAAAGCGGCGAGATGGAGTTCATACGCTGCTCGATCGATGGAGAGGCAGGATTACATCAGTGTTTTGCTGCTGTAATTGGACGTGATGGCTGGCATTCTGACAGTAAGTGTTAGAAAGCAGAGAGCTTTTAAATCATTGATGGATGGCAGAATAACGTTACAGCAGATGTGACTGCAGGCCCACACAACACAAATACACGTCCAAGGACAAAGCGCTCATGTTGTGTTCCTTTCTACAGCACCAGATATGCCTCAAATAGAGTCTAGATTAGATACGTGTCTGCTTTATAGTTTTAGAAGTGATATTATCATGCTGTGGGAAATAAACGCTTGAGGCCGATCTAAACATGGTTAAGCAGTCAAATATCTGCAAATGGGGAATATAACATGGTTAAACTGTGCTTTTGTTAACATTCAAGTGACTGAAGCACATGTGTTTTCAGAACCTTTCTATTTCCAGTGTTCACATTTATTCTTCTGATGTAATTTGGCTCCTAATTAAATTAGTTTCATGTCTCTTATAGTTAGATCACAGTCAGCTTCTGTGATACTATCATGAGTGTCTATCTTAAAACATAGTGGGGACGCGAGAGGCACTGTGATGGCATAAATTGATAAAAATTAGCAAGAACATTAATTAGGTTATTAGGTTATGACCTATGTTGTAAACCATATGTTGACTTTCTCCCTATTTAAGTAATTTTCAACCAAAATCCTTACAAGTAATTTTACCACAGTATTTACCACAATATAAATACTTTTCAACCAAAATATTTACCATAATATAAATACTTTTTAACCAAAATATTTACCATGATACAAATGCTTTTTAACCAAAATATTCACCACAATGTAAATAATTTTCAAACAAAAATATTTCCCACAATATAAATACTTTTAAACCAAACTATTTACCATGATATAAATACTTTTCAACCAAAATATTTATCACAATATAAGTAATTTTTAACCAAAATATTTACCATGATATAAATACTTTTTAACTAAAATATTTGCCTCAATATAAATAATTTTCAACCAAAATATGTACAGCAATATAAATACTTTTCAACCAAAATCTTTACAGTAATATATGTAATGGATTGGTGGATTGGAGTAGGATCGGGAAAGGTCCTCAAGCCAGGATTTGAACTTGGGACGCCCGGCGCTTTGATATACATTTCAAGCAAAATATTTACCGCGACTTGTGATTTTAATAATGCATTAGTAAATGCTTTAGAAGTATTTTTCATTCTTAGTTCATGTTAACTAATGTAGTTAACTAATGTTAACTAATAAACCTTATTGTAAAGTGTTCCCCTAAATCTTGACTGTGATATAAGCAATTTTGAAGCAAAATCTTTACTGCAATGTAAATAATTGTTCTCAAAGACTCTGATCCTGATCTTCCAAATGTTAAACTTCCAAATGTAACATTTACATCTCTTCACAGAAGAAAACCAGCCTACATTTAACTGAATGATATACAGTCAAAACAAAATCTATTCAGACACCTTCAACATTTCTCACATTATCACAGTTTGTTCAGTATAGTTTATAAGATGGTAATAAAATATGACAAGAATTGTGTCAGAACAAATTCATCTTGATAATGCCATCCTTCTGTTAGACTGTCTCACATATGAATTAGGTTGAAGAGCTGACAGCAGTCAGCTGCTAAATTTAAGTACACAGTTAGATAATACCAATGCATAATTTTGTTCAGTCTGTGGTGTAAAAATGTATAAGTTTTACTGGTAGTCCACAGTATGAAGAATTTTTGGGTATAATATGTCAAAGTTTACTTTATTTTGCTATCCTCTCTTACTCCTGCACCCACTAGTAAACAACATATCAAAAATTATATCTGGTGTCTGAATAATTTTTGGTTTGACTGTATGTGCTAGACAACATTATAAATACATCATCACATCTCCAGCACTACAAATAATGTTCACTTGACTTAAGCGAGCAACTAACATATTTAGCTTAAATGCAGCATGTCTTCCTCAGTGTTTCGTTCTCAGTCTAACTGACTCACTTCATAGTTAGTCAGAGGACAGAGGTTAGTGACAGCTTTTCATTGGGTGGTCAACCGTCAAAACGGTCCTCATTAACTCGAGCAGGTCATGTATGAGCGGTTGGACTATTCATGGCTTCAGTGCAGCACTGGCACCCAGTGTAGTTTATTAATGGCCTGGGAGAGCCCAGCGCAACCTGACTCCCGGTCCTTATTAACTTTAATAGCGTGTGGAATGGCTGCTCTTAGCGCGCTTCCTGTGCTGTAATTGCACACCGCCGTGCCTGCATTCATGCTATCAACAGAGCGTGGTAACAAGCTGCTGTATCTCTCACGAAGTGCTAAGGTTATTTAATCTACATCTATAGATAAAAGCCTGCGCTTCTGATTGACTGCTCTGATTGACCGTGTGAGTTTGTTGGATGCTGCTGTAATGTCTCCATTGAAAAAACATGACCAGTCTACTGTTTTACCTTAGAGGTATAGATCTGTCAATAATTACTCACCTTCATGTCATTCCAAACCCATAAGTCCGTTCATCTTCGAAACACAAATTAAGATATTTTTCATGAAATCTGAGAGCTTTCTGACCCTGCATAGACAACAAACGGAACTACCATGTTCAAGGCCCAGAAAGGTAGTAAGGACATTGTTAAAATAGTCCATGACCACATCAGTGGTTCAACCTGGATTAACCCAGATGCTCTTCTCCTTGTTTACAAGCAGAGAAAGACGCAAGCTGTACATAAAACAGTCTTCATTAACATGTTTAGACATATTGGCTGTTTATTAGTACTTAACAACTCCTTTACTAACTATTAATAAACAGCACATTAGAAGTTTATTGAGGCAAAAGCCATAGTTAATAATTAGTTAACAGTGAGTATCGGTCCCTAAACTAGTGTGACCCAAACAATTTTTGCATTCCAGTCAGCCTAGTAGCAAATAGCATTTCTATGATTTTACAAAAGAGGTAAAAAGAGAGATTGATTGTGTTGGTCAGCAGAGAGAAAAATGCTTTTTACAGAACTGTTTGTCAGTGGAGTTAGCATCTTAGTGAAATATTAAACCAACCAATTTGAAATATGAGGAAGAAAATCCAGCTGTGTCTGTAATGTTTTGTAACAGGTGTTGTTTTTCTGAGGTTAACTCTTATGAGCTTGTCACAAATATGCACAGAAAATAGTTTCATAATCCTGTTGTCATAGGAACAACAAATATGTTCAAATGTATTTAAATATATGTTGAAATATATTGCAAATAAATACAATGTTGGCTGTAAAGACATGTTTATATGCACGTTTAATTCATAACTTTGTGCTGCTTATGTATTTTAGGCAGTGTTGGGCATGTTACTTTAAAATAGTAATTCATTATAGTTTCTAGTTACTTCTCACAAATAGTAATTGAGTAACTGAGTTACATCATTATAAAAGTAACTAATTACTAGGGAAAGTAACTATTGTGTTACTTTTTTAAAAAATGTTCAAACACGTCAAATAACTTTAAATGCCCCCAATATTAAATATGTTAAATGAATGAAATTTAAATGAAATGAATACATTTTTTAGTTTACTCACCAGATATATAAAGCATAATGTTTTTTAAATATCTGAATGTACACTTATCATCAGTTAGTCAAGCATTATAATATGACATTATGATAATTTAGCATTAAACTTTAGTAATTAGAACTTAAGTAATTAGATTAACCATGTATGAATGCATATTTGTCATACTGACTGAACTTAGGACTGGTGGTGGTGCTTACGATATTGTTTGTAATTTAGTGTTTCCATAAAAAAGGGGGGGTAAACATAATAAACATAATACATACTACTATGAATTCTACAACTAATAATGCACTAAGGATTAATGAGCTGCTGGGTTCATGAATAATAATCATGTTGTCTGTGTTCGCTCAAACTGATTTGCTGAAATCGAAACAGGGGAGATAATAGGTGAGCGCCAGCCAATGAGATTGCCGTTTGAGCATTAGTTCCACCTACTACCAGAGAAACCAGCAATTCATAAGCTGAAGCATTCCAAAGGAACTTGTTATTTTGACAGGAAAATACAGCAAAGAATACCGTTTACATGTAGCGTGTTAATTCTGCATGGTATATAAGATTATCTTGCTCTGTATCTTTCTTTGCGTGTGTGTGAGACAAAACGACGGCTAGTCGTGTGTCACACTAGAGTTTACGGTTAAAAAAATACAGGTATGCAACGCATCCATTCAGATGAAGTGAAAAATAAAATTATAATAATAATATAATAAATTATAGTAACGCTGCATTTTATTGTCAGCAATGTAACGGCGTTGTAACGGAGGAAACATTCATTTGATTACTCATTACTGAAAAAAATAATGTCATTTATTTATAACGTCGTTATTCCCATCACTGATTTTAGGCTGCTTAAAATGTTGTTTAAAGTTAATTCTGTCATTTTCCCCATTCAGACCTATTCAGGGAATTGAGGAATGCTTGCAACAGCATCCGTCAGATACCCCATGTTACGCCTCTTGGTTTCACAAGCATCTAAGACACTGAGCCGGAATCTGATACGGCATCTCTAATTGGCCAGTGTGATCGTGCGAGGAGAGCCAAGGCCTGTCCGTCCCTCTGACGAGACGCAGGAATCTGAGACATGTGACCCAGACGCGACTCTAGAGAGCACTTCCGCTGGATGACATCACCTCGGCGCTACGCTCCGGCGCTCCAGAGATCGGCTCCCACGGCCTCCGGTCCGGAGCGTAAGCTATGCGGCTGCTGCAGTCAATCCAGGTTATTAATGACTCGCGATTGCTTCACTGCTGCAGTTTATGACTTACATTTGGCCTAGACTGTGAAACCACTGTGTGAACCATCACACTCTGAGATCATGGGAATGATCTAGTTTTCCTGTTTTCCTGTTGATATTTTCACACTCCTGCCATACAAATTTGTTGTGTGCTCGTTGTGTGTGTTCAAACTGTCCATCAGCAGAAGATCTGGTCCACTTTGCATCTTATTCTAGCCAAGACGCGTCCACTTACTGACTGACATGGAAATGGACCAACCATAGTTCATGTTGTTTCTATGTGCTGTTTAGGGGTGGGTAAATCTGACATTTGTGTTTAAATCTCAACCTAATGAAGTGTCTGCCATCTAACAGCTTGCAATAAAGTCATACAGTCATGTATTAGTGTGTCAGTTCACATTGTTTATCACTGGTTATTTTCACACTTTTGTGGTCAAAATCATTTTGGTCTTGAGTGAATGGTAAGGTCAGTGTTCACTGACAAAACCTCACTGATTTTGAGTTCATATAACAAGGCTATTCATAGTACGTGACCTTCACAGTGGAAAGACTAGCATGTGACAGACAGATGAAATGCTCTCACACTGTGAAGGAAGTCTGGCTTCATGTTTCAGCTCAGCTGAGGCTAGACGGCCTTCCATCGTGTCGTGAACAACGCTCCATAATTAAACACGTCCAAAGGCACAACACATTCTCACCACTGCATTCACCCAGCTCACGCAAGTCAGGCTCTTCTCACAGCTCCTGTAATGTGAATCACCAACGCTGCAGACTCTGAGATGCGTCAGGTCTGGCTCAGTGTGGACTAGTGCTCCAGACTAGGATTATCTACAGTGCGTTCAAAATATTACCACTACAACTTCATATTTAGGAGAATATTTCATAGAGATGTTCTGTAATGAGTAAATGAGTTTATTTAGAGTCCACAGTGACATATGAGTACAGTTGTTTGGAGCCTGTATGTTTCTATTTATAAAAAAAAATGTATCCATTTGTTAACATTATAGTTAAAGGAGAAGTCCACTTCCAGAACAACAATTTACAGATAATGTACTCACCCCCTTGTCATCCAAGATGTTCATGTCTTTTTTTCTTCAGTCATAAAGAAATTGTGTTTTTTGAGGAAAACATTTTAGGATTTATCTCCATATAATGGACTGATATGGTGCTCCGAATTTGAACTTTCAAAATGCAGTTTAAATGCGGCTTCAAATGATCCTAAATGCGTTTCTAAACCGAGGATCAGCCGAGGAAGAAGGGTCTTATCTAGCGAAACGATCTGTTATTTTCATAAACATAATACAATTTATATACTTTTTAATGTCAAACGCTCGTCTTGTCTCACTCTCCCTGAACTCTATGTATTCTGGCTCAAGACAGTTATGTCAAAAAACTCCAATCGTATTTTCTCCCTCAATTTCAAAATCGTCCTATATCGCTGTTTTATCTTTTTTCTAAAGGGTGTTTGATCGTCTTTGCATGTTCACTTTGCAAAGACTCGGTCGGAACTTTTGAAATGATTTTTGAAGTTGAGGGAGAAAATACGGTTGGAGTTTTTCAACATACCCCAAACGTCTTGAGCTAGAATACACAGAGTTCAGGCAGAGCAAGACAAGACAAACGTTTGAGATTAAAAAGTATTTAAATAGTATTTTTTTAATGAAAATATCTGATCATTTCGCTAGATAAAACCCTTCTTCCTCGGCTGGGATCGTTTACAACCGCATTGGAATCGTTTGAAGCTACATTTAAACTGCATTTTGGAGGTCCAAAATCTGGGCACCATATCAGTCCATTATATGAAGAAAAATCCTGAAATGCTTTCCTCAAAAAACACAATTTCTTTATGACTGAAGAAAGAAAGACATGAACATCTTGGATGACAAGGGGGTGAGTACATTATCTGTAAATTGTTGTTCTGGAAGTGGACTTGTCCTTTAACTAGTTAACGTAAACTAACAAAGAAAAAAAACTTCTAAATTGCATACTCATTTTAGCATTTAGTAGTACATTATTAAAATCATAAGTTTTGTCTATTATTTAATAGACCTGTAGTAGAAAATCCACAAAAGATTTACATTATTTAAAAAATCCACATTGTTTTATACAGGTTTTGGACTATTTGGACACATGATGTAAAATGGTTGCACTCGGTGAGCTACTGGTGCTACCTGTTGCTATTTTTACCGCAACACAACGAAAATAAAATACTGATATGATGAGACATTGTTTGGCTTTTTGCTGTAATTTTCAGTCGAAGGGCAACAATGTAATCTTCACTCCTTTCCTAGCAATAAGAAGAGGAGAAAATAATGGGAAGATGCCTGTGGATGAATAAAACTTTCTAAAGACCCACGACTTTGTTTTCTATACTCTAGGCCAGCTAAAAAAACAAAAAACGCTGGATGTAAACAAGTTGACGCTTGTCATGACGCCACAGCCACTGGATGAGTTTCTCAGCATGGATTTCCCTCGATATCTGGGGGCGTTTAGACTCCTTGTGGGGAAAAACTGATGGTACAGCATTTGGTTTAAGCTTACGGTTATATCCATCACCTTCCGTAGGCTCTTTCAGTAGCTGTGGTTATTGTATCAGTATGTTATTTTCTGAGTTGTGGTAAAAATAGCAATAGGTAGTGCCAGTAGCTCACAGAGTGCAACCATTTCACGTCAACAAAATAATGGCAACTCCCATAGTCCAAAATATGTAAGATGTGGATGTTTGTAATAACGTAAGTCTGTCATGAGTTTTCGACTACATATTCCAGTAAGAGACATCTTTTACGTTATATTAAGCCATTCCAAGTCTTAATACCCAGGGTTCACTTTAACAAATAAATATAAATAACAAATAACAAATGTCATGCTCATTGTTAGTGTCAGGGTTTGGATTTTGGACTTTGTTTTTCGTGTTTTCCCCCCAGCCTTAGTTCCTGTATTTCCTTATTTGGTCTCCTTCCTGTTCTTATTTAGTTAACTGATTACTCCTCCACCTGTTCTTAATTATCAATTGTATTTAAGTTCCTGTTTTCTATAAGTTCATCATCCTGTCTACTTTGTTACTATGTTGTACATGTATTTGTCTGCTCCTGAGTTTGATTTTCTATAGAGTTCCTTTCAATTAAATACTGTTCAAGTTTATTCCTGTGTCTCCTGCATCCTCCCTACGACACACCGTGACAGTTAGTTAGTTTTGCGGTGTTAGCTGATTGACACGAGCGTCTTACCTCAGACCCGCCTAAATCAGCTGTAACAGTCCAACCTCCATTGATTCGATGCCGGAGCAGGGATGTAAATTAGACAAGAATATCTCCGATTGAGCAAATGAGGTGTTGTGTTGCTGGATGTAATAATGAGCATAGTGGTCGTCATTTACTCCCGACATTTGAGCCACTGAAGATGCAATAGATTACGTTTGTTTGTGAATGGAATGCACCTCCCGATCTACATATATCCGTCTATGTTCACGCAAATCATTCGTGATCCAGCTTCACCTACAGCAGATGTGAGTATAAGAGGTTTTTATGAATCTTTGCAATCGCCTTTCCTAATAACATGCTAGTTAGCAAGTTTAGTGGCTAAACGCAGCTAAAGTAAAAAGGCTCGTCACTCCACAAAGAGAAGAGAGGGGCGGGGCGAGCAGAGCTCATTAACATTTAAAGCAACCTCGACCAGAACAGGTTTATTTTTGCAGAGCTGATTTTGGCAAGGTAAAAAAGGTGTTATTTACACTACCATTGAGAAATTTTAACCAAAGCATGTTATAGACTTTTCATTAAGACCCTAAAGAATCATATCAACTTGTGGAAAATGGGCATCCGATGAACCCTTTAAGGGAACGTTTCGTTTGATCATTTTGCAAACATTATGGGAGCATTACTGAATGATCTCTGTACTTTCTGTAGAAGTACAAGTAGTTACATTTAACAAATGTTAAATGAACATCCAGCTAAAATGTTTAAGAAAAAAACATTCCAGTATTTGAAATAATGTTAAATAACTGTTAGGCTGACTACACACTAGACGATTTTTAAAACTTAGACGATTTTAAAAACCATTGACCACAGACATGAAGACAGTTTTGACCAATTTTTAGCCTTAAAATCCTCTGAATCTCTCTTTTAACCTTTTTTGATTGTGGGAACGATTTCATCACCAAACGTGACTAGAACTTTACATTGCACAGTGCAAGAAGCTTCTTATTTATTTGGTTCTTCATGGAAGCAAATTAAGAGCTTTAATTTTTCACCAAGCTTAATGTGCATTATGGAATTAATCGATATTCAGAATGATAAAAAAAATGTACTGATTAAAATTATTTTGACGGATGAAGAGCTGAGACAAATGTTCAAAGCTGTTGTACCTTAGCAGACTTATGTAAAAGAGCACGAGTCATATGTACTACTGTTATTATGCTGCTATCTAGCTTGCGTGTTCTTTTTGAGGCTTGAAAGCTTCAGTGTTCTTTCATTATAACCGCACATTTTTCGAAATGTGGTTTTGTCCTCCACAGAACAAAAAAAGTCATTTGGGAATAAGGGTAATTGATGTGATTTGTAAATGAGGCAAGGCTTAAGTATATGTGTTTGTGTTTTAGAATGTCATGACATTTCGGTTCATCTACTGTACCTGACAAAACAGTGAGATAGATTTCCAAATGTGTCCAGCCAGAGCAGAAGCTGCCATCAGTGGCCAGGTGAGATCCAGACATGACAGGAGACAGATATAATGAGTCTCTCTCAGATAGTGACTCATGTCTGTAAACAGCTGCATCCCTCATCATCTCACTCACACACACTCAAGCTGATAATCACTCTACACACACATATACACGTGTTCAAACCTTAAGAAGCCAACAGCAGTCAAACTCAACCAAACAAGATCAATGCAGACGTTCTGTCAGAGATCTCAGTGTGAGCTCTAACATTTCCCATCATGTTTTCCAGACTGCATTATTGGTGGTGGGTGTTTGCTTAGGCAAGCATCACTATTACTCACAATTAAAGTGCTGTTACAATGCTTGTGTGTTGTCTTGCTGTCTACAAAGGTGCAGGTTTCAAAAGGGTGTTTTCATACCCCCCCTCCCCCCTTTTTTATTGTTCAACAGTCAAAACTTTGTACATTATCACAATATTCAATATTACATATTCATCCACTAGTCGCCATCAACAAAACAAAAGAAAAGAAAACTACATGGAAATGAAACAAGTGGAAGTCCTGATTATCACATGCTGCCAAAACAATATGTTCTCACTCCCAAATCATCGCATATTCATCAGGACCCTTTGACAAAGACCGCTTTTTGACGAGGTAGCCCTAAAAATGATTTTGCTCTGTTACTGTGCTCACATCTCATTCAAAAAGATACTCCCAAACATTAGCATGACACAATCGGTCACGAGACACACAAGAGCCAATGCCATTTCCGAGGCTGATGTAACACTTCTTCTGGCAGGTTCTTCTGGCCGTTTTTTAATTTATTTACACACAAACAGACACTCTATTCCTCTCACAAATCCACCATTTTGCCTCGGAAGACATTTTTGAATAACTTATGACTGTAGCTATATCTGCCAGTTATATGCTGTGTTTTATTGACAAATGGTAGGTTTAGGGGCAGGGGTTGAGTTACGTGCTCGTAAATGTGTAAATAATGAAATGTAAATAAAACTTGTGACTGTTTACATTGAAAAAAAATCACGCCCAACATATATGCAATAATGGCAATATTATTAACCCAATATATAATTTAATCATGACGAGAAAATTCCCAGTGCCTTTTGCGTCAGCATTATGAGACCAAGGGTTTCTTTTAAAGCAATGAAGGACCCTGTATGTCGAAAAATAACGCTAAAGGGGTACCCTGTAAGTCAAAAAGTGATGCCAAAGGGTCCTGACCAAGTGTCAATATGTGACGAGTTGGGAGTGAGAACATGTTGACCAAAAATTTCTCCCTTACTGTGCAGTCTTCCCAACATGCACTCACATGATGCAATTTCAATCATCTCATCAATCCAATCTTTCAAATCAGGGGTTTTGGGGCATTTCCAATTGCGTAAAATCACCCTGGCAGCAGTGATACAACCAGTTTTAAAAAAAGGTAAATGCATTTTTTGCTACATTAGGTACAACTGATTTATCTCCAATAAGGCATAATTGTAGTTCTACAGGTAAATTAAAGCTCAACCACTCTTCAAGTATTCTCAGAATTTTACTAAGGAGCATTCCCAAATCATATGTAAATCAGTGATCAGTTCTTAAAGGGCACCTATTATGCAAAATTCTCTTTTATATGTTGTTTGAACATAAATGTGTGTTGGCATCGCGTTATTTTTCTGAGGTAAATTCTGGCGTATTCCTCTCAGATTGTAACGAAGCGGAGATGAGACGAGGATCTATGTGCAAGAGTTTATTGTACATCCAAAGAAAACAACAAATTATCCAGAACGGGGAACCCTTAGAATCCAGGCAAGAACAGGGAGCAACCATCACAGACATTAAACAACTGACAAAATACAGGGGAAAGACAAGGACTATTTATACACAGGGTGAGGTAATGATCTAATTGGTAACCGGGGTAACTGATGAGGGAGTGGGTGTGGTTCAATGAAGATCCATGGCAACAAACAAGGGAACAGAGGTACAGGGAAGCAGGGAACAATAAGACACAAAAACTACAAAATAAAAGTCCTTAAACACGAATACAGAAGACAAAGACCAGGCACATGACATAACCCCCCCTCAAAAGAGTGGCTTCCAGACGCTCCAAACAGAAATACCAGTCCAGGAAGGGGGAGGAGCTCAGGCAGAACTGGGGAAGGGATGGAGGGCCAGGTCCATGTAAGGGGAGATAAACAAGGGACTGAAGCAGAGCAAGAGGCCAGGGTGGAGTCGGCCAGATGGGAGGAGCTGAGGACCACCAGATCATGAGAGAAGACCTCCACGGCGGAGCAGGCGGTACCCAGCAGGGCGGAGCAGGAGGCTCAGGAGCCCTCCAGGGCGGAGCCGGAGGCAGAGCAGGTGGCACTAGAGCCCTCCAGGGTGGAGCCGGAGGCAGAGCAGGCGGCGCTAGAGCCCTCCAGGGCGGAGCCGGAGGCAGAACAGGTGGCACTAGAGCCCTCCAGGGCGGAGCCGGAGGCAGAACAGACGGCGCTACAGCCCTCCAGGTCGGAGCCGGAGGCAGAGCCAGCGACACTAGAGCCCCCAAGGGCAGAGCCGGAGGCACAACAGCCCTCCCAGGCGGAACAGGAGGCGGAACAGGAGGCGGAGCAGGAGGCGGAGCAGGAGGCGCAGCAGCCCTGCGGGGCGGAACAGGAATCTGCATCACGCTCTGGGACCTGGGGAGAGCAGGGACAGAGGAGGCAGACAGAATAGAGGGAGAAGGCGCAGCAGCCCTCCAGGGCGGAACAGGAGGCGGAGCAGCCCTCCGGGGCGGAACAGGAGGCGGAGCAGCCCTCCGGGGCGGAACAGGAGGCGGAGCAGCCCTCCGGGGCGGAACAGGAGGCTGCGTCATCGACTGGGACCTGGGGAGAACAGTGACAGAGGATGTAGACAGGGAAAAGGGAGAAGCAGAGAGTTTGGTGGTTAACGCCCCCTCCGTAAGAGGTTCTACGGCTGGCGCCGACACCTCTGGAGGCATTGGCGCAGCTTCTCCGACGGGGAAGGCCTCTGGAGCAGACTTGAGACCAGACGGGGCCTCTGGGGCAGACTTGAGACCAGACGAGAGCTCTGGTGCAGGCTTGTGATCAGACGAGAGCTCAGAGGCTGACCTGTGAACAGGCGTGACCTCAGGAGCACAGTGTGTAGCCCACACACACCACATGGCCACTGCCATTAAGGGAAGAGCAGCAGCGATAACGTCACTTGGCTTGTGAAGATCTGCTGTAACGTGGCTTGACTCAGGAACAACATGGCTTGACTCGGGAACAACATGGCTTGACTCGGGAACAACATGGCTTGACTCGGGAACAACATGGCTTGACTCGGGAACAACATGGCTTGACTCGGGAACAACATGGCTTGACTCGGGAACAACATGGCTTGACTCGGGAACAACATGGCTTGACTCGGGAACAACATTGACTTGGCTTGACTCGTGGGGAACAGCTGCTGTAGCTTGACTCGGCCCTGTAGCTTGACTTGAATCAGGGGTAGCTGCCGCAACAAGAGGGAGCGCCATCTTAGCTGTCCGTACAGCCATTAGGGGTGAGTCCAACACGTGGGTCATCATGTGGCGTGACTTGGAGACAGCGACCATCTTGTGGACTGGCTTTGGCGTGGCGGCCATCTTTGCGACAGGCTCTGGCGTGGCGGCCATCTTTGCGACAGGCTCTGGCGTGGCGGCCATCTTTGCGACAGGCTCTGGCGTGGCGGCCATCTTTGCGACAGGCTCTGGCGTGGCGGCCATCTTTTGCAGTGGGTCTGGGCTGGCGGCCATCTTGCAAGGAGACTCAGGAGTGGCGACCATGCTGTGAATTACCCTTTCTACTTCCTTAACAGAAAAAGGGGATTCACAGAACAGCAAAACAAAGTCTATATACTGTGACAGGGTCCAGCTGGGGTCCTCATCCGGTAAGTTTAAACTAACCTCTGGATCGAGTCCACTCCAGAAACAGTCCTTTATTTTGGTGTCATCTCCAGGCACTAGCTGGCTGTAATAAAGGAACTCCTCCACATAATATTCGATCGGTCGGCCCTTTTGAAAAATTGAGCAAAGAGTGCTCAGAGGGTCGCGATAAACTCCTGCTAGATCCATAGTTGGTCAGTTGTTCTGTAACGAAGCGGAGATGAGACGAGGATCTATGTGCAAGAGTTTATTGTACATCCAAAGAAAACAACAAATTATCCAGAACGGGGAACCCTTAGAATCCAGGCAAGAACAGGGAGCAACCATCACAGACATTAAACAACTGACAAAATACAGGGGAAAGACAAGGACTATTTATACACAGGGTGAGGTAATGATCTAATTGGTAACCGGGGTAACTGATGAGGGAGTGGGTGTGGTTCAATGAAGATCCATGGCAACAAACAAGGGAACAGAGGTACAGGGAAGCAGGGAACAATAAGACACAAAAACTACAAAATAAAAGTCCTTAAACACGAATACAGAAGACAAAGACCAGGCACATGACACAGATCGTCTTCTTTCAGAAACGAAAGGTAGTCGAGATGATCTTGATGAATATACACATTTGTTTACATGTCCACACATCTCACGTGGATGTTTAAAATTTGAAAAGCGGAGCTGCTTGTGGGTGTGATTACATTAAAAGCTCACATTGGCATTATACGGATTACTTTATCAGAGAATATTCGATTTTGACGTGACATACACTCTTAAAAATAAAGGTGCTTTAAAAGGTTCTTCACAGCAGTGCCATAGAAGAACCATTTTTGGTTCCACACAGAACCATTCAGTCAAAGGTTCTTTAAGGAACCATCTCTTTCTTACCTTTTTATAATCTGAAGAACCTTCTTTCACCACAAAGAACCTTTTGTGAAACAGAAAGGTTCTTCAGATATCAAAGGTTCTTTATGGAACCATTTAGACCAAAAGGGTTCTTCCATGGCATCGTGAAGCACCTTTATTTTTAAGAGTGTACTTAATTTAACAGTAGACATTTTTCAAGCTTTCAAGCTATCTATACATATATTTTTCATGTCTAAGAGACAGGTATTACCTGAGATTCAGGTTGTTTTATTTACGTGTCTGTGAGGTAACAGAGACTGAGATGGCAGAGACTGCACCCTGTTTATCTTCTTTACAAAAGTGCATTGTTTTGTTGTTATTATGACTATACACAAATAAAAGTAGACTTTGCCATTTCAAATGATATAAATTTGTCTCTCACATTGTCCCACAGCAACATTAAAACAGTGTAGATTAGTGTACAATGTTGTATTCATTTAACCTATTTAATATTGGGGGCATCAAAGTTATTTGACATATGTGACATAAGTACATAAATACAATAGGACAATATTTGGTCGAGATACACCTATTTGAACATCTGTAATCTGCGGGTGCAAAAAAATCAAAATATTGAGAAAATCCTTTAAAGTTTTCCAAATGAAGCTCTTGGCAATGCATTTTACTAATCAAAAATTAAGTTTTGATATATTTATGGTAGGAAATTTACAAAATATTTTCACGGAACATGATCTTTACTAAATATCCTAATGATTTTTGGCATAAAAGAAAAATTGACCATTTTCACCCATACAGTGTATTGTTGGCTATTGCTAGAAATATACCCGTCACATATTTGTCACATAGTTGAACACTTTTTTAAAAGGTAACACAGTAGTTACTTTCCCTTGTAGTTAGTTATTTTTTTTTACAATAAAGTAATTCAGTTACTATTTGTGAGAAGTAACTAGTAACCAATTACTTTTTTAAAGTAACATGCCCACTGATCATAACACCAAATTTTGTACTTTTTTGTCAATTTTGTCGTTTTGTTCGACAAACAAACCAGACAGGAGAGTGCATTAACCTCAGTGGACTTAAACTTGAAAATGGTGTTATGTGACGTCTTTCTGCAGTTGAAGCAAGATACCTTATGATGTTCATTCATGTTTATTTCTTGCTATAACTAGTAAAGAGATGATCAGTCCACATGCCGCTTGAACATTAACATTTCTTAAAAAATTACAAAATTTGAAAGATTTTATTTCACACCTGCTCCTTCTTGTCTGTTAGCACGTTGTCAGTTTTCTCTTCCATTATGTATTTTTCACTAAGTGAGAACATGTGTGGTGTGAGAGTGGCTTGGCGGACATAGCAACAGTAACTAAGGGGGGCGGATCTTTGCAAAGGGTCAATTCTGAAATTTTCTTATTGTGAGTTTATATCTCACAATTCTGAGAAGAAAAAAATTCAGAATTGTGAGACAAAAGTCTCAAGTGCAAGACTTAATTGTTGAATTAATTTTTAAGATGTGTTGTTTGTGAAAGATTTGAGTTTAGTGTTTCCAAATTTGACACCCATATACTTCAAACATGGTGGAGAAGAGAAGTATTGCTGTCCTCAAAGTTAGGTTTCACTGTTTTTCCCACATCAACATTGATTTCTCTTGTCATTACAGTCATGTATATTTACATATATAAATAACTATGCATATCTGATGTATTTTACACAGCCAAAATAGCATTTTTTGACCAAAATTTGCCAGCAAACGATCAAATCTAGATAGGATGAGTACCCAGATAGCACACGCACGTCTGCAAGATCTCTATTAAAGATCGCTTAATCTGGAAAGCACCTGCTGTGTACAAACATCTGACAAACATCTTTAAGGTGTCAGTTTTACATACATTCTAAATCCTAAACATCTTAAAGACATCTAATAAATGTCTATTTTACATCTGATATGAAACGTCCTATAGACAAATTGCAGATGAGCAAACACTTTAAAAAATACGTCTTGCAGATGTAAATGCAGACGTCAAATAGACGTCTCTGTGATGTACGTGTGCTATCAGGGAAATGTTTGGGATGCTAAATTTCATTACAACTTAAGTTCAGTATTGACTAAATATCTTCATTATATTTTGGGTTTATTAAGATTTCCCCCAGAAATAGGCAATAAAGTACCTGTGGTTCTTCATGAATCATATTCTTTCCGATAACAAAGCACATGAACATGGCAAACCCATAATTACGACTTGAGAATTGGGAAGTAGGATATTTCCAATAGCGAATACCTCATTACTGCCCATTATCCTACTGAAACCAGATCTCGTTAAGTTGCACATACTGCTAACCCGAAGCTCAATGTTGTCTAATATCAAACTCACAGTGAGTGTGAATAGAGCAGCAATCGCACATCTTTTATTGTGTTTGATGGCTGTGTAGTCTTCATCAGTGGTCCCATCACAATCTCTCATAATCTCCCCCACATCACACATTTTAGCAGATTCAGATTCAAAAGAGAGTGTCTCACTTCCTCTGGCTGCGATGTGCAGTCATTGTACGAGTCGCCCACACGTGCGCTTCTGTCAGGATGCTCTTCCCTTCATAATGACGTGCTGCAGTGGGGCTATAAGCAGTACCTGTGACTTTATGATGGAGGTGAACATGTTAACATGTCACAAGTACATGGGAGAACGTATGTGCCTGTGCCGCTTTTAGGGATTCAATCAGGAGTGGAATTTTCTCTGTTCCAGCAGCAACATTTCAGCGTCTCAAAAATCCCAGTGTCAACACACACCAAACATATGCGTACACGCGCACACTCACACTAACACCTACTGCCTAAAATAGGACTGTACGAGACAGGAGGATTCAGCCCAATTTATCTTCCAGAAAGATCCTCTTCAGGATGCATCTATGAAACCAATCAGAAGCACTAAACTACACAGTTATATAATGGGGAATAATCCTTCCACCTTCACAATGCCAATGCTATTAACAGTCTGGCTAATTTAGTGACTTTATCACAAGATTTAATGACATTTCAGACACCTTTAGACTTACAAAATACAAATCTAGCAACTTCAGAGTCACCAGTACTTTCTCTCCGAGTGATCATTTTTCATGTAAATACAGATGAAATCACAGCACAGCCATTGTCTTTGTCTTACGTCTATTGTGATTTTGTCAGATGTCATCTTACATTAGTGCAAAGCAGCAGTTTGAAAGAGACTACTGGTTAGGCAACAAGTTTCAGTTATAATGCTCTGTCAATGTTTTGAAGTGTTTCTAAAACACTGAAATGTCCAGGTTTCTTGTCATAATTATAATGCTATTTAAAGGCTACAAACCTGTTTTTTACAATGTTTTACTAACTCATTCCCATCCAAAATATAATCTTTATTTAATTTTTATTTTATTATGATTTTGATCTAAAATAAACATTATTTGAACATTTATTTTGAATGTTAGCCTTTCAGAAGGTGTTTGGACAGAAATCTGTGTTGGAATTGTGTTTACACAGCCATCTTAGAATGATAAAAATACATGCAGTCTTTTTTTTTAATCTTCATAAAATCAAACCAGGCTCAAAAAACAAACACTTTGGAGCCTGTCCGCAAAATGACGTCATATTTCGGTAGCCCCACCAAGTCACTATTGACTGACAGGCGCGTATTACCATATCCTCAGCCATTCTGTCTGCATGCGATCGGCTGTGAAAGCAGTGTCTGGTCAGGAACACCCTTGCTCTGTTTCATGATCATAAAACATTCAAAGATTTTAGTGGTTCTGCTGTAAATGTCTATTGAGGCTTTTTAGGAGTTTTACTAAATTTTCTATGAGTCTATGCACAACTACGATTCGGTTTTACAAATGTTTGTAAGAGTTTATTTATATATCTTTTTGTAAAGTTCATTGATATTTTCTATACCTGTAAATAAAGGAAAGTAATTACATTATGCAAGTTTTCATGGATTACTTGATGAATATAACAAAAACAGTAGGGTACAAAGTTTATCTTATCTATTTATACATTTATTGGATTTAACTAGGAAAACGTGAAGTTTTGTAAGATCATCTAACAGGCTACTGCAGTTATATTCTATTCACTGGCAAACACTAGATGCATTTACATGGAGCATAATTGGTTTAAAGTCCAATCCGAATGAAAATGCTCCACATAAACACCTCAATCGGAATAAAAATGCTCAAACCGAATGAAATTGTAATCGGTTTGAGAGGGGTGGGATAAACCTACCAAACAAAATTAAAATTCTGGCATGTAAACACGTTGAACAGATTACTTTGTGTCTACGTCAAGCAGGACAGGTGTTGTGCCAAAGTGGGGGGCATTCGCCCCCCTGTCTATCCTCTCCCCTCTTTGCTAAAGGTGATAGATTTTGAAAGCGAAACCGGTAAAACAGCGCACATAAGAAAGTGAATGCACGCTTTTATGATCGCCAGCAACTGCACGTAATCACAGATTTCACGCTTTGATTCATTGTTCAGCTCTTGGTAAGAAAACGTGTATTTGTTTCAAGTATAGTAAAAATACCGGCCCTCTTACGCTTGCTCATGTTGCTTCTCCTCTCTGTTTATTGTCATGCGCAAATCATAGACGTCTAGGTTCTGCCCCTTTTTGGAGTTGGGCAGGAAGTTGCAACTCATTTTCATGTAAGGGAACACATCCCTGAAACAGCACTTTTTAGACCCGCCCCAAAAATAACACTTTTTAACACGTTATAATAAACAATCTGTATTGTATTTGGATCTGAAACTTCATAGGCACGGTCAGGAGAGCCATCAAGTACAAAAAAAAAAAACATGATAAGGACGTTTCAATAATGTTGGGGTTTTTTTAACGTTCTAGCATGTCAAATAGGTAACACTTTAGATTAGGAAACACATATTCACTATTTACTAAGAGATTTTCCTAAGTTTCCCTCAGTTTGACTCCTAATTTACTATTTATTAATAGTTAGTAAGCTATAGTTGTTAAGTTTAAGATTAAGGAATTTCAAATGGCCATCCAGAATAAGGCATTAATATGTGCTTTCTAAGTATTAATAAACAGCCAATATGCTAGTAATATGCATGCTAAATAGCCACTAGTTAATAGTGAATAGTGTTCCCTAATCTAAAGTGTTAACATCAAATATTAATAATAAAGTTATAAGAACATTCCATAAACATTACTTTAAGAATGTTTAGTTTTCACATTTATGAAACTTTTTAAAAAATGTTCCTTGTCTTAAAGGAGAAGTCCACTTTCAGAACAAAGATTTACAGATAATGTACTCACCCCCTTGTCATCCAAGATGTTCATGCCTTTCTTTCTTCAGTCGTAAAGAAATTATGTTTTTTTGAGGAAAACATTTCAGCATTTTTCTCCATATAGTGGACTTAAATGGTGCCCCGAGTTTGAACTTTCAAAATGCAGTTTAAATGCAGCTTAAATAACCAAAAATAACCGAAGTTCAAAATCAGGGCACCATAGCAGTCCATTATATGGAGAAAAATGCTGAAATGCTTTCCTTTAAAAAACAATTTCTTTACAACTTAAGAAAGAAAGACATGAACATCTTGGATAACAAGGAGGTGAGTACATTATCTGTAAATTTTTGTTCTGGAAGTGGACTTCTCCTTTAATGTGACACGTTTCAGTCACTGTTTCATATTCTTTTTTTGTCTGACAACAGAAACAGAAAAATGAGAACAGCTTTATTGTGAATCCAGCTGTACTAAAATACAGTATATGAGCACAGAGAGCTGGAGAGAAGCAGACTAATGTAAAAGAGTAATACTAGATAGAATGCAAGTACATTACAATAACGTTGCAGATATGCTAATTAGCATATGACATCACCTAACGACATTTAACAAGTTGTCAAGCAGGCTTTAGCTAATTTCCATTGAAAGTAGTTGGTGACAGTGGTCATCAGTACTAAATAATACACATTTGACAATACAATTAATGTGGCTTTAGTCCTGTTTCAGATCCTATTAAGTTGCCTTGCTATCTGATGTCTACTTAGGGAGCCCAACAGTCGCAGAACCTCATGAATGACTGATTTGAAACACTATACAAGCAGATCTCCATTCACTCCAAGAGATGGATGATTGGTATTAGCATGTTGTTAATCTAATAAGATCACACTTACATTGGAATAAAAAGACATGTATCACATAGTGACAAAGAGGGATTTTATCACTTGCCTATGAATTTTTTGAATGGGATTTTGGTTAAATGTCTGATCAGTTTTTTACTCATTGCAATGCACTCTGGATTGACATCTCAGTGAAAGATACACATAATGCTGCATTTTTATCTGGGTTAGAAAGCAGCATAATTTGCTTTTTGAACAGCGTTGGTGGTACTAGGCTGCATATGATCCCTTTAAAATGCTCTCTATGTAGGCAGTTCATTAGATGTCTTGCATACATTGGATGGCATGAACTGATCAGGCTCATCATTACAGGGGATGGAAACAGGAAGTCCGTTTGCCAGCTAATTACTGGTAAGCCCTGTATAATCAGAGCACAGCGAGCAGCTGCTACACCACGGCCGACGCAGATCGCTAGACTGATTTAAAATACCCTGAATACCCTCACTCAACTCCATGAAGAGTACATGACGTGCGCTTTATTCGGAATCACTTACACTTGTTTGGAATAAAATCATGTGCCAGATGAATGCATGTGATGAAACAGATGCAGCAGTGGTGAGTTTTAGTGGGATCTCTTTCTCACGCATTCAAAGGCCTGTCATGCCGCTGCTGTATTCACAGGATGAGCGCTGTTGTACCTTCATGTGGTATTAATAGAAGCGGCAATGGCGAAAGGGTCAGTCTCTCTCGTGATGTGATCTATTACAAACACAAGTCCTCACAGAGGAAAACACAGAAGATACAAAAGACAGTATTAAAATGAAGATGCATTTTGACGCGTGTCAGTTCAGTAATAGTTCTGCTTCAGCAAAGAAAGTTCAAACCATTTCAAATCAGTCTAAAGAGTTTTAAAGTAAATAGGAATAGGATTCCAGATTCCTTGGTCCAGAAAAGGTTATCGATGCGTACACGCATGCGTCGCGGTGTGAACATGGAAGAGAAGAAACTGTTGAATAAAGTCGCTATTTTTGTTTTGTTTGCGCACAGTAAGTATTTTCATAGCTTTATAACATTACTGTTGAACTACTGATGTCACATGGACTATTTTAATGATGTCCTTACCAGTGTTTGGCAGTACTTCGTACTTTGCGCATTACTTTGTAACGTGTTACTGTAATTTGATTATTTTTTTAGTAACGGAGTAATTTAACACGTTATAATTTTAAAATTAGTAATTAGAGTATAGTTACATGCGTTACCGCTGCGTTACATCATTGCCGACAGAATGTGTTTGTTCATCTAGATTGTAAAAAGGGTGTTGGCTAGCACACGCGACTTCCTCTGCCTGAGACCTGTTTTGACTGGAAAGCGCCTTTGAGGCGGATACTACCGATGAAAACACGGAGAGAGGAAAGCACGCGTTCTGTACCTAGAAATACAATCATTATTTTTAGTTCTGTCTCTTTTAGTTTCTGTCAAATTCAAGAACATTATTGTGCGTTGTCAGTTAGAGGGGAAGAAATCCTTTTCAATTATGGAAAACTCCATGTCTAATTTAAAACCTCTGAAAGGGCAGCACGGCACATAAAAACTTATTGAGAACGTACCGGGTGCGGAGAGCAACGCATCAGCTTCTATTGTCGTACCGCGCCGCTCTCTGTTGCGTCAAGTCCAGCGAGAGTGGTCTCTAATCTACTGGCATTGGACTCAACAGACGCAACAGAGAGTACAAGACTTGATGGGCGAGTGCGGGCGCGGGCGGGCAGAGACTCACGTGTGTGCGGGATGCAAAAGAATAAAATGATTTGCTGGACTCCCGCAAAATAGAACTGTCTAAACATAAAATATCTAAAACAAATTCATTGTTATTCGTGTATTGCACAAAAGCAACAAGAACAACTATATAAAACAAACACAGGCGTAAGCATAGGCAGAGTTTCTATTTATAACGTGTTTGCAGCGTTGAACAATGTTGATTTCTGAAATGCAATGGACAATCAGAGAATCCACTCACCGCTCGAAATGCCGTGCATTCTGCAACCACGTGAATGTTGATGCTTTAATAACAAATATTTTATCGGAGCATTTATGCTGGGATGGTAGGCAACACACAAGTTGATTATTTCACGTAAATTTTGTGGATGTATAGGAAAAAAGTAACGTTACGAGTAATGTAACATCACTTTTGAAATAAAGTAATCAGAACAGTAATTTGATTACTTTTCAAAGGAGTAATCAGTAATTTAATTACATTTTCAGAGTAACTTGCCCAACACTGGTTCTTAATACCTTTCTGGGCCTTGAATGTGGTAGCTGCATTGCTGTTTATGCAGGGTCAGAAAGCTCTTGGGTTTCATCAAAAATATCTTAATTGGTATTATGAAGATGAACAGATTTTCTTTTTTGGGTGAACTATTTCTTTAACAAATGAGACATTGTAAGGTATAACCGTTCTTCCTCTACAAACAGAGGTTTATTCAGTGAGGACAACAGCGTGATCATGATCACTGAATGGTCGGGTCACTGCAGATCATCGAGGGCCGAGCGTCTCGTCCTCAGTAAATGTGGTCAAGCTCCTGAGGACAAAAATAGCAGCTGCATTAAAATTCAACATGTCAAGCTGCTATTTCCTGCAGGGGTTTAGGTTACTGAAACAGAGCTCTGCTCTTATGTCCGGCCTGTTTCAGGACATCCAGGGCCTGCGGTCTGTCTGAAAGCCTTCTGGAGGACAGACTCAAGTTTCTAACGGCTCACATGCTTGAAGGGATAGTTCCGCCAAAAATGAAAATGTTCTTCCCCTCAGGTCATCCAAGATGTAGATGCGTTTGTTTCTTCATCAGATTTGGAGAATAGTAGCATTCCATCACATGCTCACGAATGGATCATCTGCAGTGAATGGGTGCTGTCAGAATGAGAGTCCAAGCAGCTGATAAAAATATCACAATAATCCACAAATAACCCACACAACTCCAGTCTATCAATTAATGTTTCATGAAGCCAAAATCTGCATGTTTGTAAGAAACAAATCCATCATTAACATGTCCCCCAAAATATGAGTCCATAAACCATAATAACACTTCTTCCAGTGAGAAAGTGGTCTGGTTTAAATCATGAGAGAAATATGCACAGATCAAGCACAATTCACAAGCCAAAACAGATGTAAACAAATATGTGCATGGATTTTGATGTGAGAGACAACAGGGGATGGACTTCATCACTAGAGAAAGTGTTATTATATTATGGACTTATTGATGGATTTGTTTCTTACAAACACACAGCTTTTCACTTCACAAGACGTTAATTGACGGATTGGAATCTTACTATTTATTGGATTTGGATTACTGTTCATCAGCTGTTTGATCTCTCATTCTGACGGGCGCCCATTCACTGCATAAGATCCATTGGTGAGCAAGTGATGGAATGCTACATTTCTCCAAATGTGTTCCCATGAAGAAACAAACTCATCTGGCCTTGTGGATTATGTGTTTCATTGTGTGTCCTCGAAGACATCACTGGGAGAAACTTAAAAGGCTCACTTTATTTCATCATTTCATTAACTCCCAGGGAAAAAAAAAAGAAGTAAACCCTCTACACAAATCCCAGATACTTTGCGGTCCACTGTTCAGCATATCTTTCTCCCACAGGTTTCAATAAAAGTGCTAAACTACACCTAAAGCTGCCTTTAGCTCTCTGTAAAATGATGTATCTGTACACATGAGTGCCAGAGAGAGCATGTGCTGTTAAACAAACAGACAGGAACACACCGTCCCAGCCTTCAGCTTAATTAGGGTTCAGAACATCCCCTTCATGGGCAAACGCTGCCCTCTTTATGAGATTTATCAATTGTTCATACATTATTCATCTGTTCTCCACTACGGCTGAATGAACCATGCGTCCACATTCATGAATCAAAAATCATCAAAACACAGAAGGAGAGAGAGAAACACGAGTCAATATACAGTTGAGGTCAAAAGTTTACATACACCTTGCAGAATCTCTTAATTATTTTACCAAAATAAGAGGGATCATACAAAATGCATGTTATTTTTTATTTAGTACTGACCTGAATAAGATATTTCACATAAAGACATTTACATGTAGTCCACAAGAGAAAATGACCTTGTTCAAAAGTTTACATACACTTGATTCTTCATACTGTGTTGTTATTCCCATAAATTCTTTGGTTTTTCAGCATTTTCGTGTATTTTAACCCTTTTCAACAATGACTGTATGATTTTGAGATCCATTTTTCCTCAATGAGGACAACTGAGGGACCATATCCAACTATTTACAGAAGGTTCAGATGCTCACTGATGCTCCAGAATGGAAAAATTATGCATTAAGAGGCGGTGGGTGAACCTGCAGAGATGTCTTCAGTCTTCATGGAGAAAACCTCAGGATGCTTGTTAAATAGTGAATGCAGCAAATTAAGAATGTAACACGGTTTGTCGCTGAAGAACTTCAGAAAAACATATCAAAAGCTTGAAACCGGATTGCGCTGAAGATATGTCGCATTCATCACACAGCAAATTGAGTTTTGATGTAAACATATAATTTCTTCAAGCGATGTGACAATAAACACAGTAAACAAAACCATTAAGCCTGATCTAATCCTGTCTGCAGCTGTGTGCAACTGTGTGTATATATATCATAATGAATATGAAAATAAAGTCTCTTATTACATTACAGAATAGACAAAGATCAAAACAGCATATAAACAATGCATGTATATATATATATATATATATATATATTCTTCTGCTTTATTATGTTACAGTCATGTGCATAGTTCTCATTCATTTCCAGACTGTACGTCTCTTGAGAGTAGCTGTGGAGATGGAGATTATGTAATGTGGCTTTTAGGAGCTCATGCACTTGTTGGCTGTGAAAGCACATGAATTACTTACATGCAAGCACAGCATCTTAAAGAGGTCAAATGAAGCAGTTTCTTGTTTTCCTTTGTCTTTGGAGTGTTACAAGCTGTTTATGCATAGATAAGATCTGTAAAGTTGCAAAGCTTAAAGTCTCAATCCCAAAGAGATATTTATTATAAAAGTTAAGACTCAGCCACGTAAAACGGCTCGTTTAAACGCCCCCACATGTCTACGTCACGGTGTGGGTTTGTATAACACCGCCCATATGTATATGCAAAGAAAGAAGGCATAACTTTTACCGGCTGTAGTACTGTGGCAGCCGCCGCCCTGTTGTGGAGATGCTGTGCTTTAATTGTAAAAGTGAAAGTACTTTGTCTAGCCTTTCAAATGAGGACACAACTAGAAATCAATGGTTAAGTTATATTTACAACACTGTTCCGGAATAATACAACGCAAACATTCGAGTGGGTGCTGCGCATTTTACAGAGGACAGTTTCCTAAACCTGGGAGAGTAGCCTACAATGGCAGCTGTAAACAAAGGGTTAAGGCTATAACGTGGGGCAATTCCAACGTTGCAAGGACAGTCTGGCGCTTCTGACTGACGGCCTGTTAAGTACATTTTCATATTTAAAGAATTTGCTACTTACTATTCAAACGCGAGTTTTGAACAGTGTGAAGTAGTGCTTGTTGTTTCTCATTCTAGGATCGCAAATGCAGACATGGTGCTATGTTTACGACGCAACGCGTAAAAAGACAGTATGAGATATTATAATCAGTAGTTATTATCCTACTGGATGCAACAAATGTTTATAATAGGTTTTATTGTTTTTGTCTCGTCGCGCCGGGAAAAGGCATCACAACATGGTAAGGGGCGTAACATTTCCTTCACGCGCTTGAGGTATTCGGCCAATCACAACGCACCGGATAGCTGGCCATTCAGAGAACACCTCGCTTTTCATCAGCGATGAGCTTTGTAAAAATCGGGGCAGAGAGGAGCAACAATAATGTAGAGTATGTGGAAAATAATGTGTTTTTTGAACCTCAAACCGCATAAACACATTGCATTACACCAAATACACCAAATAATGTTCTTTATAGCAACATATGACCACTTTAAACGCCGGCAAGGCTTCAGTCTGCAAGCGCTTTATTCCTGCTGAAATAACATAACACTCACACACATACACACACACACACACTGATAACTGCTGAATGACTGCCATTCTTTATTGGTTTATGTTACTTGTGACAGTAACACTGTGGTTGTTTAAATAAACCCCTTTCAGATAATTTTGACAAAACAAGAGGGATAATTAAAAATTTGCAGGTTACTTTTTATCTAGTACTGTCCTGAATAAGCTGTTTCACACGTCAGATGTTTCCATAGCCACAAGGCCATGAATTTACAAAAATAAGCAGTACAAAAAGGGGGTGTATACTTTTGAATAGGACGAAGATGTGTACATTCAGTACTGACCTTTCGACACAGCATATTTGAATGTCAATATGATTTGAAGCAGAGGAGAAGATTTTCACCCATGCATCCTTTCATATGGAAAAGAGCAGCATGAACATTCTGCCTAATATCTCCTTTTGTGCTCCACAGAAGAAAATGTCACACAGCATGAGCGTGGGTGCACTATTCTGTTAACCAGCAAAGACTTGAGTGTAATTTCCAGTGTAAATAATTGATTCCAGACTCTGGATCTCATGTTGCATTTGAGCCAGAGAAATGAAATTAATCACACGGCTGATCATATCAGATCCACACATTACCAGCATATGCTGATATGAGAGCATCAGCATTCGGAAGCTTATATAAGCATTAATGTGTATCTGCTTCGAGATGCCACCGCATTCACACCATGCTGCGACTTAAGCTCATCAATATTCCAGTGGCTGAGATGTGAAAACTCAATCACGGCCTTCACAAACCCACTGTTTCCATGTAGTATCCCTCCATCCCGTGCTTTCGCCAGCTGCAGAGGAAGAATTAATACTAATCCGGCATTATGGGCCGGATGAGTCCATCATGAAGAAGGTTTGCAGCACTAATGACTTGAGATGTGAGTCCAGCGCTGTAATCCTTCTCCACAAAACAACACTATTCACAAACACGTCTTATGTACAGACTGTAAGTGCACTTCATTTGAAGAAATGATTAAAAATAAGGTGTTTCACATAGCTGCATTTCAGTGGTGGAAGTCAATCATGGCATTCCCACCCCTGGAGGGGTTTTTATACTATATGTCTGCTGGCATCCAGCACGTGCCAAACAGATGAGGATTACTGAGGGCAAACGTTAGGAAATCTGTTTGCTGCTGCGTGTGGCACATCTGCTTCTCCCTCAGATTCACGCTCAAATATTAATGTGAAACTCAATCTTCTCTCCTTGTAAGAGGTGACCATCTGCTGTCAGGAGACCACAGCACCTAGTCAGTGTTTGCTTGCATGTTCACAGAGTTTATGGACTAGAAATGTCCCGTCGCCAACTTAAATGTCCGCTCATCCTCAGAAAACCATGAGTAAAGCTATGCGAGGTAAAATAAAAAAAACAGTGTTTAACAGTGTTGGTACTGCACTGAGTCGGCAGTTGATGTCAGAAGTAGAATTTGTGTACTAAAGCGAAAGCATTTGAGAACTGAGAAAACTGACCACAAAAGATTCCGGTCTTTGCACTAATTTCCACTGCAGCTCTCTTACAGAGATGCTGACAACTCAAGTTAAGTTCAAGTATATTTTCCATGCATGCTGTAACAAACAAACAAACAAATGTGACCCTGGACCACAAAACTCGTCAGAAGTAGCACGGGTATATTTGTAGCAATAGCCAACAATACATTGTATGGGTCAAAATTATTGATTTTTCTTTTATGCCAAAAATCATTAGGATAGTAAGTAAAGATCATGTTCCATGAAAATATTTTGTACATTTCCTAGCATAAATATATCAAAACTTAACTTTTTGATTAGTAATATGCATTGCTAAGAACTTCATTTGGACAACTTTAAAGGCAATTTTCTCAATATTTTGATTTTTTTGTTGCACCCTCAGATTCCAGATTTTCAAATAGCTGTATCTCAGCCAAATATTGTCCTATTCTAACTAACCATACATCAATGGAAATTTAAAAAAAACTTTTTGACTGGTTTTGTGGTCCAGGGTCACAAATAAATGAATAAATGAATGCACTACTACTTCTTGTAAGTACTTCAGCATTTTTAGTTTATAAAAGTATACTTTTAAGTGTACTTTATGTGTAATAGCAGTCAACATTGAGTGCACATCTACTTTACATCAGTTTCTTTAGTATAACAAGTATTTCTTTAGTATTGCACTTTACTAAGTGCACTGTTGGGAAGGTTACTTTGGAAATGTAATAGGTTACAGATTACTACGGAAGCATTTAGGTAGCAAAATTCCTTTGCAATATGCAGTATGTAAAATGGCAATGTTTTTCTGTATTTAATGTAATTTAGACTTACCATTTCCTACACTAGATTTAATATGTAAATTAAAAAAATATTTTAAGGCTTTATAAGAAAACTTATTATCAAAATTGCAGTCCCAAGTGTCCTATCCTTAAGTCTAAATGCAGTTAGGAAAAATAGCATTTAACTGATAATTTTGCTACATTTTTGTTTGGACATAAACTTATCTGGGGCGCGTTTCCCAAAAGCATCGTTAGCCAACTATGGTCGCAAGTTCTGTCGTTACCAACGTAGTTCAACGATTCGGTGTTTCCCAAAACCATAGTTCAAACGAACATTCGCAAACAGCGTCACAAACTTACGTGGTTGGAACTACGGCTCTCGACCTGTGGTTAGAAGCATAGTTCCTTGTTAGTAAGACATATGGGCTCAATAAATTTTGCTCTTGGGCACAATAAGCAAGCTAACATGCAGTATAATCGATATCTTTCACTCGATCTAAATTTAAATGCATTTTAATCTATGTATTTTTAAGCTTCCTCTGCAAGCTACGTTTTTGCATAGTGCGCATGCGCAAAAATGCCTAAGGGAACCCCGGAGTATGACGTAAGAGGGAACCCACGATGAATCAAACATCAAATAAAGCGAAATGACACGGAACAAAAAATAGTAAATTAGTCACCCGGTGCCATGTTTAATATAGCTGCATTTTAGAGATCTCTAATAAGTTAAATAGCATAAATTATTACTCGGTGACATCATTAACAACGGCCCTACATTGTTGAACTAATGTGGTTCAAACGACGGAGATGCGACCTTGTTCGGGAAACAGTCGTGACTAGCTAGTTCGTATCCACAACAACGCATGGTACTATGGAGGTTAATCAGCGAGTTGTACGGGAAACGCACCCCTGATCAATTTTGGTAATACATTTTGATGTTAATTTTAATGCAACTTATAAAGCATTAAAATTTGGTTTTAATTTACATAGTAAATCTAGTGTAGGAAATAGCAAGTGTAAATTATATCATTTAATTTTCATTTTGCACTGAATGTTGCACATATGGTATGGGAAAATGTAAATTTAAATACAGAAATACATTGCCATTTTACATATTGCATTGCCATTTTGCATATTACATTTCAAAATGAATTTTGCAACCCATGTGCTTCCATAGATTACAAGTAGTGTAATTCAATTACTTCAATAAAGTCATGTAACTGATTACATTTGATTACTTTTTGATTGCTCTTCTAAATTTCTAATGAATGCTTTCAACTGCTAATCATTTTCAAACACCAGGCAGTGTTAACTTTACTTTACAGTAACTTTACAGTTTTATTTTTAAATTTCCAGCACTGGAATGCATTTTCATTACTTTTTTATTTCTCAGTAACTGTAATGGATTACAGTTACATTTATTTTGTAATTAAATTACATAACGCCATTACATGTAACTAGTTACTCCCTAGCACTGTACACGTGAACATATTGTAATATGTCTATTATATAATAATATGCCTAATATATCTATTTATAACCCATTTTTAGTTTATGAAAGTATGCTTAAAGAATAGTTATAATAGTTAGAAAAAGTATGAACAGATGATTGGAAGATGGGTGTTATTTATTCTAATATCTAAGTACAAGTGGTATATTTGTAAGTGTACTGTATTTCAGTACTTAGGACTAAACTGGCCAACTTTTTAGTTTATATAAGTGTACATTTAAGTGTATATTGAGTGTATTCGTAGTCAACTTTGAGTAACTAGTTTGCATCTAAGTGTTTCTTTTAGCGCATTACAAGTAACTTGAGTTACGTTATCAGATTACTTTTTTTCAAGTAACTAGTAAAGTAATGCATTACTTTTTAATTTACAGTTAAATATCAGAGTTACTTTTTCAAATAAGTAACACCAGTTTTCCCATTTATTGACTGACAGATCTCCTGTCACATGTTGAGAGAAATCAGGAGTAAGTGCTTTTAAAAAAGCACTTACCCCAACACTGGTAGTAACTATATTACAAGTGAACTTGAGGTATTCTGTTAGTTTACTAGTCATGTATTTTTAGCAACTTTTATATTTTACGAAAGTAGGGGAGAGCTGGGACGAAAGTACCATTTTTCAGAAAAACATAAGTTGTACACATAGATATATTTTTGCTGTGGTCTGTAACTCAGAAGTGTGGTCTATTAATACCAGGTGGTATTTTATAAAAATGTAGAAAGACTTCAGTATAATTTCAGTTTAAACATTGTTGCACATTGTTACTTTTGACTCCGTTGGTTGGGACGAAAGTAACACACAGGTGGGTCAAAAGAAACACTACAATAAAAGCTAGTTTTTTTGTGTTACTCTTGTTTTTATTGAATATACATAACTATGACCTTGTTAATATGTAACTGCAAACATATTTTGTCCTTAAAATTATTACATTTTTCTTTTAAATTTAAGTTTCATCAAATGTTTCAAAACCTGAATGTACAAACTTGAATTGTTTAAATTAATTATTTCTTTATTCAAATTATGTTTATAAAACATTTTTTAAACAGAATGAACAATATGCAAATTAAATTAAATTACTATAATATAAATTCTCAGCATAATGTAACAGCAGGCCTATTCGTGTTTCCATCCAGTTGTTTGTATGCATAAATTCAAAATGTGCATAAAAACATCTGGAAACACTGCAAATTCATAGGTGGAGGTGGAAAAGCTAAGGTATGGCTAAAACCTAAATATGACTAAGGTAAATGTGATGTAGCAACAGCCCTGAGACTGATATTCCTGACAGATAGGCCTATGTCCAGAAACGCACTCTCATGAACATGTGGACCTCTGTCTGTCTTTCTGACCCTCACTCTTGGCATACTCTTTTGGTATAATACAATATAAACATGTATAATAAACGTTTTAATTAATGATGCAAGACACAGAAAATCACCAAATTAGCATGCTGCGGGACAAAAGAAACACTTGTTGTCACTGTAGGGGGACAAAAGTAACAAGTGTTACTTTCGTCCCGACAGAAACTCCTGACATTTAAATCCGATTTACTTCTATACTGAAAAATTCTCAAAAGCCAAACTTCAGGATGTATTACAGCACTAAATAACATGTAGATTGATCATTACTGTGACACATAAAACGAGAAACACAACTAATTTGAAAAAAACTACCGCTTCTATAATTTACTTATTGTATTCGAAAACTACTTCCGGACCTAACTGTGGGAAAAAATCATGAAATCACGTCATATTTCTCAGCTCCATAAAGGGTTGCACGCTGAATGTGCTGTCATAGTTTGGAAAGCAAATATAGTCCGGGCTCTGAGAAAATAGCTTTGTTAATTTTGTCCCGCGTTACTTTCGTCCCCGCTCTCCCCTACTTTTTGAAGAATATTCTCAGTAAACTACTAGTTTTTATATTGCAAGTATACTTATATTTTACTATTTACGTACTTATTGCAATAGATTACAAACTTTCTACATATACTTGCTGAATATACATGCACTGTAAGGGCATTACAAACTGCAGCCTCAGCTCTTTTAAAACTATTAGTGAAATCGTGCTTGTGTTTGTGTATTTTCAGGCCTACAGATGTCATAATCATGGTCAAAGCAATGGATTCCTGCTCATAGTTGTTTAAACACAGTATACATGGAGTGACTGTCAGTGACATGGGAAGGAAGGAGATGCTGTTCATCGCTGTTCCTCTATTTGTGACAAACACAGCAGAGTCATGTCTGCTTTCTCCTGATCTCAGCAAAAGCACTTCCAGCGCTTCCTTCCTCCTGAGATGACTGAAGTCTGGATGGCAGTTATGTGAAGACACTCAGGAACAGCTTCACACGCAAGGTTGATGACTTTTAAAGAAATGACACATATTCAGTGGAAATGGCCTGGATTTTCTCTGGAAAAAAAAAAAAAAATTAAATATTTATGTTGAGAGCTGAGTGCTGGTGAACTGAACCACTTAGCTAGCAAATTAATTGACTTAAATGCATGATATATCTGCACAATGAAACAAATACATGGCAGGTGAAGTGCAACTCATGTTGTGAGTAAAATGCATAATTTCATCTAACAAATCAACATTGACACAGCCTGTCATCACCCGCTGTATATGTGACGCAACAGCATATCCATCCGTCCATCTGCAGTACGAGGATCTGCGGTCCCATGGGGATCTGAGCGCAGTGATGGCTGGAGTGCCAGAGAAATGTAATCAGTGTAATGGCCGCTAATCCAGCCCGCGAGATTCAGACATGAGATCATTCCCTCTGTCTCGCTGTTAAACGGGGCTAATGAGAGCTAATTGAAGCCCACTGTCACTGCTGAGTGTCGATGAGATCAGTCTCTCTCACATGGGCTTCACAACACAGACAAGACAGACTCTAAAACTAAAGACCTGCAATCTGCTGTTTGCTTTCTTTGCTTTACCATTATAGGCTGGTTGTTTTCACACACTGCGGCCACACAAATGTTCAAATACTTTATAAAAGTGATTTTTGCATATTTTTTGCTTTAAAATATAGAAATATGTATTGTTAACATATTAACATTCTTATAATAACTTGAATATTCTATATATAATACCATACAAAAGTCATCATAGACATTATTAGCATATGTACATATACAGATTGTACTATGGTTATTTTGTATAGCTTATAAACATGTATTTTCAGATATGCAGAGGATGTATATATGACTATTTACCATGCCTCCCTTTTGCTTTAATACCAGTACTTACTGAAACTGGCATTAGGACAGTATATATAGACTTATCACACCATGCTAAAAAAAAAATATGTGTCAGTATCAGTCATGACGATTAGGACCAGAGCCGGTCTCTGCAGTATTAGAAATGCACGAGTTGACGGTTTGTGGCATCAGCACAAGCTCTTTTCATTGATCTCTGGGTAAATGTGTAATTAGTAGGCAAACATGACCTCACCCTAAACAGACTAAACACTCTGATCACAGCTACTCAAATCCAGCATCTGTAAAGCGTTTCAGTATCGACGTGTTCAGAGTCTATCTGAGATCAATGAAAATCAGCTTCAGACACATTACCACGACACTGTAAATCAATAAAACCATTATGGATGTGTGACAAAAAGATACTATAGGAAAGGTTAGATGAAAACACAGTAAAAAAAAAAGTTGAGACAGTTTGAATAAGTAGATTACAGCTGAGTGAAAATATATTTTTGTCCCCCATAACAATGTAAACAACCCAACCCAGCAGATGAGATTTGCTATACAGTATATATTGCTTTACATGAGTGTACTGTATGAATGTGGATAAAGTAGGATATATGTATCCAACTTTACATTTATTGCTGGGCGATAATATTAATTGATATTATATAAATTAATTATAATTTAATATGAACTACATTTCATGAGGATTTGATTTCAGGAAATTGAGAGAATGAAAAAAATTAAATTAGTAGGAAATCCATATATCTATATATGGGGAATCCAATCCAGTCCATTCATTCACCCATTCATCCAACTATTCATCTATGATCCAGCCATCCAACCAACCATCCATCATTTATCCATACATCATCCATCCATCTATCTTGTATCATACGTCATCCGTCCATCCATCCACCTACTATCATTCATATATTCATCATTCATTCATTCATTCATTCTCCATTATCCATTCATCCAACCACATCCATCCACCTTTTATTCATCCATTCATCTGTGTATTATCATTCATTCATCCATCTATCCACCTATTATTCACCCATCTATTCATCTATCATCCATCCATTAATCTGTCTATTATCATCCATCTATCCATGTATTATCATCCATCCATCATTCATCCATCCACTTATTATCCACTCATCTATTAATCTACCATCCATCCATTCGTCTATTATTATCCATCTATCCATGTATTATCGTCCATCCATCATTCATTCATCCACCTATTATCCACCCATCTATTAATCTATCATCCATCCATTCATTTGTCTATTATCATCCATCCACCCATCATTCATCCATTCATCTATCCATCCATCCACCTATTCTTCTATCATCCATCAATTTATCCATCCATCCACTATTCCTCCATTATCCATCCATCCTTTCATTTGTCTATTATCATCCATCCATCCATGTATTATCATCCATCCAGCCATCCATCAATCATTTCTCTATCCATCCATCCACCTATTATTCATCCATCTATTCATCTATCATCCATCCTTCCATCCATCCAGCCACTATTCCTCCATTATACATCCATCCATTTATCTATTATCAACCATCATCCATCCATCAATCCATCCTTCCATCCACTATTACTCCATTTTCCATCCATCCATTCATTTGTCTATTATCATCCATCATCCACCCATCCATTCAACCATCTATCCATTAGCCATTCATTCATCCATCCACTATCCATCTATCCATATATTCACCAATCTATCCATTATCCATTCATTCATCCATCTACTATCCATCTATTATCCATCCATCCAATAATCTATTCAACCATCTCTTCATTATTCATCCATCCATCCACTGTCCATCCATTATCCATCCATTATCCATACATCCATGTACCTATTATCCATCCATTATCTATTCATTCCTTCATTCATCCACCTATTATCCATCCATCTATTCATTCATTCATTCGTTCATTCATCCACTATCCATCCATTATCCATTCATTCATTCATTCATTCAGTCAGTCAGTCATCCATCCATCTATCCATCTATTCATCCACCTATTTGTCTAGCTTCAATGCAAAGGAAAAGATGCATAGGTTAGCTGCATAAGACCAAGCAGAAGCCTAAACAGCTGAACACCTAACTGGTTGCACTGGCAGAGTACTGGTTGCATAGGACAGAGTAAACACAGAGTAAGCGATAATCCTTCTTCAGCAAATCAGTTATGACTACTGAGTGAATGTCATGTCACGCCATTAACATTCATGACTAAAGCTGATGTTTTCAGATGGCTCCTGTGGCTCTGCTGAAGATCAGTTTACTTTCACAGTAGCATGTGTTTTACAAGGGATCTGAGTAACACACAAGGCCTCAGTCTGGGCTTTGTGAACTAGTTATTACTGCACAAACCAAGACAATAGCATTCAACTGTGTCAACAGAGTCCCTAGTTAGATATTTACACTGGCCTATCAGCCCTGAACATACCCACAATCACTCCTGCCTGTTTTGTAAATCCTGAGGATACCTGACTGGCTGCATTTGGACATGATTTTGGGTGAGTACCTTTAGTAGAAGACTGCAGTAAGAGGTTACACTACATGCTGACATTCATTTACTGAATTTGACAAACATAATAAGATCATATAATAATCTGGGTAAGGACTATGATCTTTTGTGATTCCCTGAATGGAAATATTGTTCATTAAATCAGGTGACTGCAGTGTTTGTTCCGTTTTCAAATTGTGAGAGCAGAATAGAACAAGCCAAGAACCCACTACACAGCAATTGATGAGACTAAAAGAGCTCTTGACACAAAAGCACTTGTGACAGCAAACATTAACAATACCAAGATTAATGGCGTGATATGGAGCTTGTCAAAATGTAGTTTTAACCTTATATATTGCAGGGGGCATTACATTTAGGCTATATGCTACTTTACATGTAATAACTTACTAGAGATCTGGGGCTTAACTTCTAAACCGCTGCATTGAAGGAGCCCGACACTTAATCTTGTGTGATTCAAAAACTGAATATACTTAATAACACTCAATGAAAACAAGGTGATTACAACTAAACCAAAAAACTAAAACTATACGTAGGTGGTGGGAGGGAGCAATTATGACTATGAGGGGAAGGAAGGAGGTCTAGTACCCCTAAGTCCAAGGAGGTGCTGGCAGTGGAAGAGACCACAGAGAAGCTGGAAGTGGATGAGGCGTAGCTGCGGAGGGAAGAGCGAAGTTGGAGCTTGGTGAGGTCAGGGGAAACCAGGCGGATGACCAGCCAAGGAGGAGCCAGGAGAGGTGGAAATCCAGGCAGAGGTGAGAAGATGAAGACCCAGGTCAGTGCCAAAGCGGCATCATAAGCTCACGGGACCAAGATGGAGGCTGGGGCTCAGAGGTTGAGGTGGATGGGAGCGATGACCAAGGAGGTACTTTAGAGGACGAGGAGTATGATGGAAGGATGAGTTGCAGCCAGACGCTGGATGTCAGTGGAGGAGGCAGAGCAATCATTGACCAAGAAGGAGCCAGAGGTATAAACTAACCCGGCAGAGTCTAAGGGATGATGGGCCACAGAGGTGCCAAGGGAGTGTGGAGACAAGATGGAGCTGATGGGTCATCAGGGGCTCGGAAGCCCAAGGTGGAGCAGGGGGATTTGAGCACAAAGGCCTAGCTAAAGATCGGCTCTGCTTGAGGCAGAACTGGAAAACTAGATGGGGCCAGCAGAAGAGGAGAAGCCTAGGAGCTGAATGTAAACAGCATTGACAAAGGAGACTGGAGGCTGCATGGAACCAGTGGAGGAACAGCCAGGAAGCTGGGTGGAACAAACAGAGACAAATGAGCCAGGAAGCTAGGAGTGACCAGCGGAGATAAAGGTGCTAGGACGCTGGACCAGACCAGTGGAGGAGAAAGGACTCTGGATGGGACATCCAAACAGCTGGAGGACACAGGTAGAGAAGGAAGAGCTTTAGGGGGTGAGGGTCAGCTCCTGAATGTAAAGCTCCACCAGTGGCAGTTCACTCCATCTCTGGGAAGAATATCTGCTCCAGCAGGTGGTCCGTGGCAGGTGTAGACTCTGCCTCTTTGTCTGTGGCGAGTGTGAGTTCTGTGTCCATGGCAGGTAAGTGTCAGTAAAAATTCTCCTCCTCCTCACCCACGGTGAAAGAGGAGCTACTTTTAAAGAGCACAAGCTTAACAAGGTCAATAGATCTCCCTCAAGGACCATAAACTGACTGGGAAACAAGTTGTTTATAGCGGTTATTGAGACCAGTCCAAAAACTGGTGATTAATGAGCAGTCCGGGTAGTGGGTTTGGTATGCAAGGTCTAAAAACTCGAGGTCCTCTGGTCCCCAGGAGAGTGATCGTCCTGGGTGAGGAGGGGGAGACAAATGGCTCCTAAATCTATTTTAGTTGTGGTTCGGTGTTCTGTCACAGCAGATCACTGAAACAAGGAGTCAAGGATCTAAATGCAGCTTTAAATTTATATCTAAACCAAACTTTTGTATGGGCTGGTATTTCAGTTCATTTGTGATATAACTGAGAGCAATACATTAAATTCATTAGCAGCAGTACTGATGATAATCTGATGATAGTACAATCTCTCAACAACTCTATTACTACTAGTAAACAACTTTTTTTTGTCCTACACTGCCTCTGTGATGTGTCAGCAGATTATGGTCAGGTATTAAAATTATGATTTGACACATCTTCTTTCTGTGTACGTGTGATAACTGTCTCCACACACACACACACACACACACACACACACACACACACACACACATACACACCTGCTACTTAGACTAGGACATAAGAGTACAGTGAGGCCTTTTGCAATCACCTGTTAAAGTTTAACTGGCAACGGACACACAGCAACCTTATCAGGAGAGCAACTGAACAACACAGAGATGAGATGGAGCAAGAAACACAAGAGAAAATGAAAGATAGCTGCAGATATCTGTCTCATGAGCTGTAAAATCTTTTTCCTGTTACTTAGCATTATAAAAAAAAATGAATGGATTGTAAAGACATAGGCATGGCTGTGTGTCCATCTCACGGATCATGGCAATCCATCTCACTGTATGAACTCAAGCAGAAAAACTGCTCTATTGCGAAAAACTCACACAGGTTATCGGGTCGACTGACCAGTAATGGTGACGGGACCTAATCACGTGAAATGAACACGAGCTGAGCTAAAAACTAAGAATTTGATCTTGATGTTCTTAAAGCTCTCTGTATGGATTATCTGTATCTTTGTGTGTGCAAAAGTGTGCTTGTGTGACCAAATCTGCATGATTGTTAAAATAATAGCAACTGATATTTCTAACAATAATAAAAAAATAAAAAAAAACGTTGAAAAGTGTTGAAAATAAGAAATGGCAGGCTAAAGCAAAACGTCTTGGGATTTAAGGACACAACAGTACTTGACAAACACTGATTGAGTTGAAATTGCGTAAAAATGCTTTAACATAATCTGCCAAATAATCACTCCTATGGGACACAGTGACCTGCCTGATTTTGGGACACACGTGCGGATTTGTTTAGCATCTCTAGACTGAGTTGTTTGAGATCAATGTTCATGTGTTCATTGGAAAGTACTGATAATTGAAACCCTGACTGATTGTGCATTGGTTGGCTGTAGGATGACATCATATACTTATCACACACACATCCACAGTCCAGATACTCTACATATGAAGAATGATTATGGCAAATCTAGTTAGATAAGTGCATTTTTAACATAACTTTGTTTCCTGTTGGGGTGACTGTATTTGTGATCTTCCTTCCAGCTAATCTGGGACATTTCAGTCAGCACTACTATATAGTTAAGCTTAGACTAACCTTACACCAGCCTCATTATTAAATCAGAACTATGATCATATGAGAGTATAAACTTATATATACCCTAATGTTTATCACAAAAACACATATGGAGGTTTGCACACCTCAATGACCTTGATGACAACAAGGACACCTACTACCCTTCATGTCCAGTTGACCTTTTTATCATGATGTGGACCAAAGGTGGCTCATGGCTACGTCACAATCACTACACAGATATGGGTTGGTCATCAGTCCTGAAGGTATGTGCGCTGAAAACTTGCCTCACCTTGTATTGTTCCTGCGAGGCATTGTTAGCATGCCACACCAGCTTTATGTAACATGTCTCTCATTCGTAAAAGGGACAAGCTCATAGCAAAGGTTCTTCTTTATAACACTAGGCTTGTTATGGTGATGCCTTTGGCAGGTCATATCATGTTACATAACCACAAACTCAAGATGTTTTTGACCTTGTTTAGGTAGAGTTAGCAACAAAAAGGTGTGTCCAGATCATCACAATCATCTGTTGTGTTTATCTACAGGTTCAGTGTATGTCCTGTTACATTTGATAATTATATTTGATAATCAGGCTCTTTTGATAATCTGTATATGTTATAGTATGCAGTTATGCAATGTAAATAAATGAGAATCTGCCAAACACACAGCCACATAATTTGATCAAAGACTAAACATCAGGACTTGCATTGTTTTATTAAATGATTTGAAATTATTTTCTAAATTACGGTGGTGTTTTAATGCCACATTAAAAAAATGTTACAAAATTTAAGATTACGAGATTAAAGTCGTAATTTTTTGAGAGAAAAAAATCATTATGAGAATGAAGTTAAAATATTTTATTATATTTGTATGTGAAATATAGTCTAACTCATATTCTCATAATTGCTGTGACTTAATTCTCTAATTTTGACTTTATTCTCATAATTTTGACTTTATTCTCGAAAAATGTCAACTTTATTCTCATAATTTTGACTTTATTCTCGAAATATCTTGACTTTATTCTCATATTGCTACTTATTCTCAATTTTGAATTTTTACTCAAAATATTTTGACTTTATTCTCGTAATTGCTGTGACTTAATTCTCTAATTTTGACTTTATTCTCAAAATATTTCAACTTTATTCTTATAATTTTGACTATTCTCAAGTATATTTGAACAGAAATAGTTTGAGAATACAGTCAGAAATACAGGTCAAAATATTTTGAGAATAGTCAAAATTACAAGTATAAAGTTGAAATATTTTGAGAATAAATGTATTCTTTTTTTCTAGAATTTTATTCTCATAATTTTGACTTTATTCTCGAAATATTTCGACTTTATTCTCTTAATATCATCTTTATTCTCAAAACACTTCGACTTTATTCTCGTAATTTTTACTTTTTTTCTCAAAATATTTAGCCTTTATTCTCGTAATTTTGATTTTCTTCTCAAAATATTTGGACTTTATTCTCGTAATTTTGACTTTCTTCTCAAAATATTTCGACTATTCTCGTAATTTTGTCTTTATTCTCAAAATATTTCGACTTTATTCTCTTATTGCTATGACTTTATTCTCATAATTTTCTTTATTCTCAAAACATTTTGACTTTATTCTTGTAATTTTGACTTTTTTCTCAAAATATTTTGACTTTATTCTCTAATTGCTACGACTTTATTCTCAGAATTTTTACTTTATTCTCAAAATATTTCAACTTTATTCTTGTAATTTTGACTTCATTCTCATATTGCTACAACTTTATACTCATAGTTTTGACTTTTATTCTCAAAATATTTGTACTTTATTTTCATAATTTTTACTCTTTTCTCAAAATATTACGACTTTAATATCGTAATCTTAGATTTTATTTTTTTAACGTGGCACTAAAACGCTCTCGTACTAAATGATTTCATTTGTTGTAAAAAAAGAAATTTATTTCACAGTAAAGTCTGAGGAGTGTTTGATTGTAACAAATCAGGGCATTTTTTAACAATGTACATCATTTTGTTTTTATTTGTTTTTATTTTTTATTTGTTTTTTATTGTTAATGTAAACACTTGTTGGGTTTAGTACAATGGCAGAGGCAATAAGCTCCAGGTAACAGGTTTGGAAGAGCAATTTAGGAGCAGAAATATTCAGCTCATTGCTTACAAAAACAGCATTTCTCCTTCTATTTCCCATGCTGCCGTAAGATATATCTAGCAACACAACACAGGCTTTAAAAACGATCAAAAAATCATTTGATCATTCGTGTCTTATGAGATTTCTGTCCACAGGAATAATGTGACTTATTCTTCAACCCCAAAACAAACCGGATGAGCAGGATGAGAAATGATGATGAATGAAGCCTCTGGTAAAAAGAACAGCTTCTTACAGCCACCCACACATGTTGTGTAACATGAAGTGTTTTCAAGTGTCATGAGTGCTAACAGGAAGAGGATTTTAGCTTCATTCACAGTTCCCCTGGATGGATTCAAGTATCTATGACCCCCTTCTGGCTGCTGTTTTGTGAAACTCCAAAAACTTACAGCTGAAATGATCACTAGTTGCAGTAAAATACCAATATCATTTTTTTTTCTTTCAAACACACAAATCATGATTACAGGATCATATTATTGATTAATAAAGACTTATTTCTACACAGTTTCTATGTTATGAGCTCAAAACACTTTTACTAATGCATCTTGACATTTGTGTCACATAACCTGCTCCATATATGTGGCTTTTCTGATGTAGTAAACTTGCTCAGTAGCGCACCCGGTACAACACGGCAGCTCACCGGTACAAGTCCTGTGAAACGATAAGAGATCAAAGACTCACAAAGATAAAATAACACGCTTGCCTCAGTAAATGCATTTTTATCTCATGTTCATTAAAACTACCAGCTAGATTTAGGGGTTAGTATAAATGCTGTGTCGTTTTTAAACTGTTACATTCATGTCGGTGTATGTCTTTGGTTTCTCCCATTGTCTCCCCCCGTCTATCTTTCTGCTTTGGTTTTACCCTCGTTAGCGTTATTCCCTTCACCTGTTTGCATCAATTAGTTCACCTTTATAAGCCTGTTTGTTTCTTGAGTTCCCTGTCGGTCTTTATTGTTTGTTTGTTTCTACGTGTGTGGATATTCCTGCTTGTGCTACCTGAAGTTTATATTAAATATTGTTGCCTGTTATCTCGTCTCTCGTCTCGTTCCGTCCAGCACGCAGCTACTACGTAACAGAAAGACCGACCTACAACAGTTTAACCGGCGTTATTCCCCTGCGTTTATTTTTTCGTCTTGTTTCTCAGTGTTTTCTTTTTTGATTTACCCCCATGGATCCCACTGTTCTCCTCATCATAATGAAGCAGGGGGAACGCTCTCTTGAGGACCACACCCGAGATTACATCTTCCTCGCAGAACACTCCCACTTTCCGGATAGCAGCCTTTGCACTTTCTACCGTGCAGGACTGAACACCACCACTAAGGGGCTGCTATCCGGGGAGGGTCCTCAAGAGAGCTTGCCGGACTACATCGAGTGGGTGCTGGCGTCCTGTGGATCGTCATGGACTATTGACTTCGTCAAGGAGGACGTCAGCCCCACTCCAGACCCAGAACCCAGCCAACCATCACCCCGACAAGCGGAGTTGGAGCCCGAGCCCACCGCAGATAAAGAGCCAGAGCCAAGAGCGACAGAGCCAGAGCCTGACACGTCTGACCAGGTGCGAGAGCCGGAAACTACATCCGCGAAGGTGGAGTGCTGCGTGGAGCAAGAGAGGGCTATGGAGAGCCCTGCCCACTGCACCACCGCTGGGGGTGAGCTTGAGCAAAACTCTGGGGATTTAATAGACTTCTTTACTGAATTACCTACCTGTAATGATCATCCTGTCTGCCTGGGATTCCCACCCACCCACCCTCTTCTGTCTACATCCATGTCTGTCTGGCCACCGCTGTCCCCTGACAGCCCCTCTGCTTATCCTCAGCCCACCACCTGTGCAGTGGGCTCGCCGCGGGTCTGCCAGTTTCCATCGGCGTCATGGCTGGAGGATCCCTCAGCTCCGCCTCCAGCCTCAGAGTCCAGAACTCCGCCTCGGCCCTCCGACCCTGCGGCTCCACCACGGCTCTCAGCTCCCTCGTCTCCACCGTCGCCCGTCGGCCCACCAGCTCCACCGGGCTCCCTCGTCCCTCCAGCTCCGCCTTGGTCGGTCGTCATCCCGCCATCGCCTCGGGACTCCACTCCTCCGGCTATGCCTCGTCGCTCCATCCCACCGGCTCTGTTGGGCTCCTCCCTCCCTCCGGCACAGCCTCCATCCTCTGTCGCTCCGGCTCCGCCGCGGACCTCCGGATCTCCGCCTACGCCTTGGTCGCCAGAGCCTAGGGCTCCGCCTTGGCCCTCCGGATCCTCGGTGTCGCCCTGGATCTTCGGCTCTCCGTCTCCGCCTCAGGCTCCTCCGCCAGTTGCTCCGCCTCTGTCGGTCGGCCCCCTGGAGTCGTCAGCCCTTCCTCCACCATGGCTCCTCCCTCCATCGGCTCCACCGTGGGTCATCATGGCTGCGGTCTGGGTCTCCCTCTGCTTCTCCTGCTCTGGGTCCCTCCTGTTTCCTCCTTGGCTCCTTCCACCTTCGTCACCCCCCTGGACTATGTTATGTTGATTTGATCTGTCTGTCTGGCCATTGCCTCCTGTACCGCCCACCTACTCTCTTGTTTTTTTTTTTTTTTTTGTATTTTGTACGGCGCTAGTCGCGCCTATTCGGAGGGGGGCGTTATGTTACATTCATGTCGGTGTATGTCTTTGGTTTCTCCCATTGTCTCCCCCCGTCTATCTTTCTGCTTTGGTTTTACCCTCGTTAGCGTTATTCCCTTCACCTGTTTGCATCAATTAGTTCACCTTTATAAGCCTGTTTGTTTCTTGAGTTCCCTGTCGGTCTTTATTGTTTGTTTGTTTCTACGTGTGTGGATATTCCTGCTTGTGCTACCTGAAGTTTATATTAAATATTGTTGCCTGTTATCTCGTCTCTCGTCTTGTTCCGTCCAGCACGCAGCTACTACGTAACATAAACGCAGTAAAGCATTAACTTTTCAGCGCATTTCATTTCTGAACTTCCATGATACGTACAACAAACGACAGATTGCCAGATTCACATTTATGAAAAAGGCAAACACGCTTGTAACACCACCCGGTGGACATCTCACTTTAAAACTGAAGCAGCATGTTGTGTATCGTCACTGCAGGCAATTTTTTTTTCAATGAGTTTGGGTTGTTTTGTTTACAACAAGGCTATACAGGTACAAACAGGGTCTAAAATGTTTTTAGATTTTACTACTTTTTAGATTAGTTGTTGCAACCCCTACATGCCTGATTTCATGGGATGACTGGCAATTTGATGAAGCTAAATGACAATATGCCACTAGTATATGACTGGTCGTTCGCATACAGAATTCATTAGTTAACCCACATCATCCTTTGTAACTCAGCTTTGCTTACATCTGGCTGTTCCCACACCTGTTGCCAGACATTATCAAGCATCTCACGCTAAATTATTTCCAAGTTGCTGTCACATTTGAATACGCCGTGGCTGCCATTGCATGTAATGTTCAAACGTGTTAGACTTCATAGCTTTAAAGTGAGGTTTGGTTCGTTAGTGTCATTATGTACTCAGATGAGCGCTGGTTTCTGTAGTCTCTGTGTGGATGGAGGTCAGGGGTCGTGCGTCATGCACTATTAGCAGGCTGTGGGAGCTCAGCTGTTCTTCAGGACTCCTGGACATTGTTCTAAATCTGGCCAATTAACACCTGTCGGGCTGCTGCTGCCAACACAAGTTTTAATGGTGCACTGAGGCGGTACAGCGAAGAGCTAGTGAGTGTGCTGCTCGATGTGCTGAAGACACTGTTGGGCTATTAATAGTGTCTTAGTGCACAACACAGCCTGTGCCTTACTCCTCCACCAACAATCAGAGCCTGAGCATTATGTGCTCTACACATGGACATTTTTATCATTGTCATTCTGTCATCTGCTTATCACATCCTTATGTGTTGCCGGCTGGATGGTGACTGCGTTAGGATCAGTAACATTACATGCTATAAGTCAAACTGAAAGACAATAATCTACAAGACAATCAAAACAAACAATCTACAAAAGCAAATAAATGAAAAATGAATTTAAATAAAATCTCTTTTGCTCACCAAGTCTGCATTTATTTAATCAAAAATACTGTAAAAACAGTAATATTGTGAGATATTATTACAATTTAAAATAACTGTGTTCTATGTGAATATATGTTAAAATGTAATTTATTTCTGTGACCAAAGCTGAATTTTTTCAGCATCATTACTCCAGTCTTCAGTGTCACATGGTCCTTCAGAAATCATTCTAATATGCTGATTTGCTGCTCCAGATACATTTCTGATTATTATGAATGCTGAAAACATTTTATTTTTCAGTATTTGATGAATATAGAGTTCAAAAAATTTTACTTTTTTTTTTTCATGCAAACACTGTTTTCCTGGCTTGTATGGCTAGTATTTGTGTTTTTCTCAAAGCAACCACTGTCAGAAGTGGTAAAAAAAAAAAAAAGAATCTGTTAATTGATTTATTTTTTTCACAAATTGTGTAATTTCCATTTTTATTTCAAAAGAGCTGCTGAAAGGAGTCTTGCAGCATCACTGCAATAGAAAATATTTTTTTCAGCCACGCACATTCTTCATTAGAGATGTCATCTGACAATATCCGTACTGCGCTATGCAAATCCAGTGACAAATATTTCAGTATCACAAATACCAAAAACTCAGAAAATCATCTCAGAGTATCAGATCCCACGTTAAATTGATTCTCATGATTCTCACAGTCTATATAGGCTCCAGAATCCTGCATCGTGCCAAGCAGATCTGGCCTAATTCCAGCTTTCTGTGTTGCGTGGGATTCGCTCCTTTCTGCTTCTGAAAAACGAGAAACAAAACGCTATGAACAAAGAGATAGCTCTCAGTCAGGATGCTTGATTTTTTTTTCCACTGACCTCTGGCAGTTCCTAGTTTGAGGATGTCAGCTGAAGTCACCCGCGGATTGTATTTGTTGCTGTATGTTTGAACGGCTCAGTACAGGTTGTGTAAATGAGATGGAATCACACAGAATTACAAAACCTTATCTTCAGTTAATTAACCCTTGTGTACTTCTTGTTGCATGGCTTCAACTCCATACTATTTTTCCTTGTTAAGTAGTTATTTTTGCACCCTGTTTGAATGTTGTTTTAAGCACAATATCAGTTTAGCTTTAATTAGCACTGCTTTCCTTTGGCTTATTAGTGTGGTGTGAATTAGATTGTGTGAAGGTGTCATCATAGTAAGTTGTTTAACAGCCCAGCGTCTCTCACACCAACTAACCCATCAGCCATCAATCGCTGGTAGTATATAGTAAGCACATCTTTGCTAACGCTGCAGTGATTGCAGCAGCCTCAAGTGAGTCAGATGTCAGGAGTGATTTTGCACATACCCACCAAAAAAATAAGAGAGCGTATGTAAAACAAGCAAAGCCTCTACCAGCGGTTAGTGTGGTCTAGAGAAATGGAAAACAGGTCCACCTACGAGTCAAAACTACGCCACTGGTGTGAACATGCCAACGGTTTATAATAAACAGAAAGCACACCATGTCAGCTAAGGCTTCACACTTACCTTCGGAACAAGAGAGAAAAGATCCCATCGCACACAGACGGCATGGGAAACTCTTGCAGGTACCAGAACAAATGCAGAACAGAACTGATGAAAAGTGAAAAATGACAAATAAGTGGACTAGGGTGACCATATGTTCTTTCTATATTGTCTACAATATTCTGTTTTGCTGTTGTCATAATTCCCGAAAGTAATGATCGAAAAGTAGTTAGACCAATAAAATGCCGACAATGTACATAATTGACCAACCATGGCGTGAGAAGTTGGGATCTACAGAGAACGGTAAAAGCTATTGCAATACGTGTACATATTACGTGTGTTTGACTCGAAGCAGCGTCACGTAGACCGATCATTATATTAATCTAGATGTTTTAAGCAATAAAGAATCCTGGCCAGGACATGTCTGGGAAAAAAGGACATATTAGGCGCTTTCACAGCACGTAGTTCTAAGAACTTAGTTCTAGGAACTAGCCAGCATGGTGGTTCCTAGAGAACCAATTTCCCCGTCTAGCCATTTTCCTAGTTGCATTCGCACCGACAGCAGGAACTTTGTCTGAAGCGGCAGACAGTGATGTCTTTATTTGCGGCATTTACAAATGTCAACAACCGGTGAATGGAGGACGCCATGATCAGAGCTGTTTTTGTTGCGTGTTGTGGGTTTTGTGATAACGGAGATGGAATGTAAACACAATTTACATGATTCAAATCTGACTAAATCTCCTATGACAATTGTTATCATCGAGGCTGAGAAGAGAACATAGTGCTGCAGACAACAGGTAGCTAAATGCATTATTATCGCTGTTTTCCATGTTCGTGGAGTAAATATTTTTACACTGCTTTTTAAAAATGCCAGGTAGTTTTGTATGCATTTGGCCAATCAGTGTACACTTACGTCACTTGTAGTTCCTATAGAACGGTTCTAGACCCTACTCTGAAGTAGAAGCTAATTTAGTTACCTCAAACGGATTTCCTAGTTCCTGCAGTGCAAACACGCCAAAAAGTGTGAACTTCTGCCAATAGTTCTAGGAACTATGAAAAGGTTCTACCGGTGTAAAATCCCCTATGGTCACCGCAAGTTTTTCATGACTGACAGTTAATACACGACTGGAAGAAAGTAGTGGCGTGTGGATTAACACCAAATTTAGATCTAGAGCAGGAATGGACAAACTTGATCCTGTAGAATTTAGCTCTGGACCTAATCAAATACATCTGAACCAGCTAATGTCTTCAGTATTACTAGAAGGCTGGTGAGTTTTCTTAGTGTAGGATCTAAACTCTAATTTCTGGTCTAGAGACCCAAGGACCAAAAGAAGATCCTGTTCAGTCTGTCCTATCCTACTCCAAACACTTTGGACCTCATTATCCTGGAAAATGTATTTGCATCTAAAATCTCAAGATGCACTCAGGAATAGTTTTTAAAAAGCACAGCGCAGAATGTCTCCTCCACCAGGTTGGCATCAAATAAAACAGATGTCAGGCCAACTTGCTACTGCAAACAAAAGCGCACAATGCTTGCCCCACCTCCAGGGTCTTCTGATTGGTCCACTGTTTTGGAACTGACATTGATGAGCGGCACTGCGTGTAAAAGATGAAATTCTTTAAATTTGACAGTGTCTTAAAAACTCAATCCTGGAAAAGAAGCGAAACGCAAGCACAATGGTTATAAACATCCGCCTAACGCAGGGATGCTCAAACTCGGTTCGGGAGAGCTGGTGTCCAGCACAGTTTAGCTCCAACTCGCCTCAACACAACTTCTAGGAAGTTTCTAGTATGTCTAGTAAGAGCTTGATTAGCTTGTTCAGGTGTGTCTAATTGGGGTTGGAGCTAAACTCTGCAGGACATCGGCCCTCCTGAACCAAGTTTGGGCACCCTAACACATTCACATGGGAAAAAAATGGAAAAGTAGCACACTAGAATGGAAAAACGTGTTGCATGTGAACGACCCTCAGTGCGTTATTGAAGCAGACTTTATATTTGCCTGTTAGGCAAACTAGGTGTCTTTATGTCTTCTGATCTAGTTTCGTATGCAAAAATACACCTCATCAAGCCACAGTCATACTCTTTTCTTCCAAAATATCTTCCTACTTCCTACCGCTTTTGTCAACACATCCTTATTCTGTGCAGCGTCCCATTCGATAGAATCCTGCATGACCGCAGCGCAATGGAACTAAAACTAAAATTAATGACTGGTGTCACTCATACTTTCATTAAAATGTTTTGGTTGAAAGTCATTGTTATTTCATTGTCATTGTTACACTCTTTTTATTTTGGTAGTTGTTGTTTCTCTTAGTCTCTTGGATGTCAAACTCTTCTTTCTGGACCTGCTCCTGTTGCTGTTTCCTCAAATTCAAGAGTGTCCAATCCTGCAGAGCCCAGCTCCAACCCCAAACAAACACAGCTGATCAAGGTCTTCAGGACGACTAGAAACATCCAGGCAGCTGTGTTGGGGCAGGCTGGATCTAAACTTTGCAGGATACTGGCCCTCCAAACTTGCTTTAGAGCATGAGGAAATGAAGGACTTTGCATCTTCACTATCTGCTGCACCTTGTCTCGATTCTCGTCATTCACAGCTACCCTACTGTGCCTGCTGAGATCTAAACACTTTTAACCTCTAGAAATGTGAGCTGAGACTTTGCTCAGATCTTCACAGTTACTGACAGTATCTGCTAGACTTCTTCAACATCCTGATCCTGGCTTGTAAAGAATCTGTCCTACACTCCTGTCAACCATAATCAAGGTGTACATCCCAGACACTTGTCGTCACAGCAAGCTCACGTCATGACAGGTTCACACTTGTTCAGGTGGTGATTTTCCATTCCCTGTCCTTTACTTATGCAACGACCTTCAAAAAAACAGGCTGAACACATTCATATCGCAACGTACGTCTTAAAACCTGTTACCTAATGGTCTTTGAAAGAGACACCCAAAAGTACAGACTGCAGTATGTTGAGCTATAATATTTTTTGTTTAGAGCAACTATTAAAAGTAGAATCTCACTTCTATGCAAGAAAGTACAAAAATATCATCTAATATCTGAAATTGTGGCAGTGTGAAGAGTAGAAATTTGAGGAGTATATTTGAAAAAGAAACTCCAGCACAATATCTAGACTCATTACGATTTCTTTTCTAAAAAAACGTCTAATCTCTCTGAGAGTGCATGTCAAATTGACATTTAAAATTGAAAAAATTGCATTCATTCTCAGAAAACAGAGGACACGACTGACGTGCGCCGTAGCCTGGACTGATCGATGACATTGTGTTCATACTTTACGGCCAGAGAAGAACCGCCCCCACCGACTGAGCCTGGAAGGCTTCCTAACGGAAGTTCCTTGCCACTGTCCCCTTTAACCTACTCAGTGTTAGATTAAAAAACAATTTATATTCAATCAAAATGATTGATTTACAGTAGCTGTACTTGACACCACTGAATGAGGTCACTGAAGAAATAAACTTGCATATCTTCTGTACAGCTGCTCAGCTGAAGCTGTAATTCTAACTGTAATTCAAATATTTCTGATTAAAGAATCTGAAACTCTGACACTGTTCCTCCTGTTTATTATGTAAAGCTGCTTTGAAGTTTAGTATGGTTTAGCGCTTTACAAATAAACATGACTTGACATGGGTTACAAAGAGGAAGCAGAGCGGTGATAGTTTCGGCAATCGGATGTGGTGTCATCACATGCTTCAGAAACCATCTGTATCTGAAATTAACCACAAGGCAACAGGAAACCAATCCTCAGAGTGGGCGGGGGGGGGAGTCTCACCTCATGCAGGACTCATATTACAGAAAAACACCCTTGGGGTGCCATTTCCAAGAAAACTCCTAAGTCGTGAACAAGACGGAAGATAAAGCTGGAATAAGAGTAACATTTATGTGATCCTAATGGAGATTCTGAGCCTTAGTCAGCTTTTTATAGCACACTTGAAAGGGTGTAACGGGAAGAGATTGACAGAACGTGGGGGGGGGGATGGACGCTGTAGAATAATGTAAAAGGAACACACCAAAGCACATCGGATAACCAAAAAAATAATTCAATATTTATTTGCAGTACAAACAAGTCTTGTATTGGTTTTCATATACTATACAATACATAGGGACAATTTTATATCCTTCATAAACCAGAAAATTTAACTGCCCGGTTACCAAGCCCAGTATTATACACATATATAGATTGTATCTTTTAAAAAAATGTATACAGCACATATAAAACAGCTCTTTGACATTTGAAGCTGTAACACGATGCCGACGCATTGTCAAATAAAAATCCCTGAAAAATTCCTCGGTGAGGTAAGATATACATTTCCTTATTCGCTCATCTAGTTCCTGTGTGTCGCTCTCTTCCATTCTTACTGTTATTAATCGCAGAACCGTTTTGTAGCTACAAGAAATGTCCACAGAAAGCCGTGTTCCTGTGTTCTGGCAATATACAAACAGAGAAAAACATTAACGATTTCTCTTTCCCATGGTTACAGATACAAACATTCCTCCACAAGAAGCAGCTTGAAATCAAGATTTACAAGTAAATAAAGAAGCTGTGAAAAAAAGCGCCTTTCTATCCCGGGGTGACGCGAGAGCGCCGTGTTGTTATTGTGACTGGGTCGTTTCAAGCATGAGAAAAAGTCATCCGCGATGATATATTAAGGGGACGACTGTTGCATATCTGCACAAGATGAACATTACATATATATAAATATATTTATATATTGAGATACATGAAAAGGCCACAGGAGTCAGTATATAGCACATATATCGTATATTACGGAAATCCGTGGTTTAAATCGAATCTGATGAAACGCGAGCGAATGCCCAGCACCCAGCGTGAGATGCGCTTCGGACACCCCGGGTGAAAAGCTGCCTCCCTTCCAAGCTCACGAAGCTATATTTCTGTGGATCTCTAGTATCAAAAGTAGAGGAGTCAAAAACCCGAGGCCATTTTCTAGAAAATACTGCAAAGGGTTGTTGAGTATATTGCAGAGTAACAAATACAACCTTGACTGACCCGTTAAAGACCATTAGTCGTCTATTATTATTACTACATATTGGTTTCTTTAAAAATGAACAAACGTCTTCTTAATACAACGAATTTTCTAAAGTGAGATACAAAGAGTATTGAACAGTCAGAGTAGGAAAGAATTAAAAAGGTTATATAAGGCCAGCTTAAAGCAACCCTGTTAACTCAAGCACTCGTCCGCTCGGGTCCATTCGCTCGTTCCCGCGGTCAGGAACGCCCTCACTACACACTGTTTGCTGCCCCGGTCGCCACGCGCAGGAGCAGCAAGAGTAGTTAAAAAAACAGTCCTCAACATTCAGTGACGTGCCACGCCTCGAGAGGATCGCATGCCCAAATACATCGAGTGAATAGATATACTCTTATGTAGAAACTAATACAATATATTCATACTGTAATGAGAATCACCAAGGCCAGAAGGTGAGCGAGCCCGGAAGTCGGGACTCGTGGCTAGGACACAAACGTCGATCTGTCGTTTGCAGTTAAGGAACAATGAGCTTTAAGTGCGCGCGTCGTCCCGAGCGCCCCACGCAGCTGCGCGGCCTCGTCGCAGCCTAGGACTGGCAGCGCCGCAGGACCTCTGAATGTGTCTTTCTGTGTGTGTTGGAGTACCGCTTTTAAGTGCCAAGAAGTGAAAGGCTTCACCACTGTGCAAAACGCATTAGGTCATTGCAAACGTAGAGCGAGAGACAGAGAGAGAGAGAGAAAGAAAGAGAGGGAGAGAGAAAGAGAGAGAGAAAATAAAGAGGGGGAGGGCTCACAATGTTTGTTTGTGTCAGTTCGGTCACCAAGACCGTCACTACTTTGGACAACATGGTTCTGCGCATTTCATCTGAGAGGAAATATACAAAGATATAGAAACAGACAGACTGCATGTATGTGTTGTGCACCTCCGTGATGCCGCTTCTGTCTTTGCTCGGAGAAAAGAACCGATCCAATCCTACATTCTCCTCCGGTTAGAAAAGCAAAATCCCAGGCAGTACGTTGGCACCCTTCGAGACGGGAGGTTGAAGGCATCGCACAGCAGTCAAAGCTTCCTTCTCTGCGAGCGAAGCGCTGTGCAAAAGTCTCGCGTTTCTTCTCGTGTATCAAACCGTGACAAAAAAAGAACAGTCTGTTCCATAAAGGCAAGAAAAGCTGCATTAAAATCCACCGGAATAGCTGCGAGGGCTTGAGAGGGGCCCCGTGTGCTTAACCACCCTCCGTCCCTCCCTTCGCCGCGGCTGCTGGCCTGTCCTCCAGGTCAAAAACTCCCCTGGAGATGGGAGATAAACATTCAAAGGGTGGCTGCTCCCACCCAGCTTCCTCTGCTGGCCTTCATGTAGACTCCAGCGTGTCCAGCTGGAACATGTTGTGATTGGTCGGCGTGGTGAAGAAGAGCTGGTCGTTGGGCGAGCGGTTGTCGCAGGGACTGTTGAGCCCCAGTGTCCTCTCAAAGTCCAAAAGCTGCCCCATGAAGTTGAAGTTGGGCGAGATGTTGGACTTCTTGCGCTTGACGAAATCGTAGGCGTCGTTGAGCGACAGGTTGAGCTTCTGCATCAGGTACGCCACCGTGACCGTGACCGAGCGACTGATGCCTGCTAGGCAGTGCACCAAGATGCCACACTTTTTGGAACGAGCTTCATCTGAGGAACAGATAAAAACACAAATAGATAAGCACTGAGTGCTAAACCACACACACATTACATGAATGAACTCATCAGTGTATCAGTTTGAGAGCACTCTCATGCTCACATTCAACTACAAAAAAAGATTTTTGAACAGCGGACGTCATTTGGAAATTTGCCTTGTGAATAAGCTTTAAGACCAACTAGAATGTTTAGATTTTTTTGCTTAAAAGAGATGCATTAAAAAGCATGACTTTGACAAATTAACCAGCTTCAATGACAGGTTTTTAAGGCGATTACATTTCAAAGACTTTTCATCTGTTCGATGAGGCCTAAAATTAATGTTTGATGCGCAAATTCAAATTAACATTCATTTGAATGAACGGCTATCAGTGCATCTGTTCAGAACATCACAAATTTGCATGTCGCCAATGCGACAGTTTTTTTCTAATCTTTTTTCCATCACACTGTAAACAAAACCGGCCAACCAAAAGAGCGCATTTGTGCCTGTCCATTTGTTCAGTGGCCTTGGTTCTGGATGTCACTTTCCCCATTTATTCTTCCAATAGAGATCTTAAAAAGACTTTTTTGTAAGCCATGACTCTATGAGGTGAATCACTACAAACTTTGACTTGAAGCAAAAAAAAATTTAGCAATAAAGGTACAAGACGGTCTACTTCATGGCTTTAATGAGGGGAAAATGTTGCGAATAACAATCAAAAAACATAAATCTGTTAAACGTTGATTACATATAGACAACATATTTTACATTTATTGCAATACATTCAAAGCTTTGTTATTGTTCAAAATCACTTCCTCTGTGGAGGAAATGAATGCCATGTTTACTTCTGGAAACTGACTACTGAGGTCTACGATTCATGTTTTTGATCATATGCCCAGATGCTGCTGTTACATAAATATACGACTTGGTGCCACTCATGAAAATGAGTATTTTGCTAAGCGACAATGAACAAAGGAAGAATCCTGACTAAATTTTGTGCTGGTGTAAACAGCTCTGTTGACAGTGAGGTTTGATGCTATAGACATGTGGTTATATTTAATTTAGTTAATCACATTTTGGTTTTGATTTAAGGTTTAATTTTCACTTTTATCGTACAAAGTGAACACTGGATTACATCACGTGGTTAGGAATACATTTTTGTTACCTTTGCTTGTTTTGGGAGCTTGAAACTTTCAAACCACACTAACTTTAACTGTACTGACAACTGTTTTATGGGTTAATACTAGTTAATAGAAAATCATACTGGTTTTAGACGACATGAGGATGAGTAAATTGAGACAATGTTCATTTTCAGGTGAACTGTCCCTTTAATACACAAGTGAGTGATTCTGCTCAACACTGAGCCAGTGTAATCATACAGTGCTTCCTGTAGACCAATTAATCACTAAATCGTGTTTGGAAGACAAGCAGTTACAGCTCTACTGAACTCCTGAAATTACTAATACTGACACAGACCGAGGCTGTGATCTGAAGTCTGCTTCAGTACAGAAGCGTTCAGTGGCCTACAATAGGAGCGCATTACAGCTCCAGTCAGTGAAGCCATGAGCAATTCATCCAATAACATCAAGATCAACCATTACAAACATAGATCACATGAGAAACACCCTCTATAAAGCTTTCTACCGGCTCTGATCCGTGAATGGGGAAAAATTACAGCTATACATTATTTAGAGACAAAGTGCATCTGGTTTTGTGGGGCATGACGTACTACAGAGCCATTAGTGCCAGGCGAGGCAGAGTAAAGTGGCCATTTCCTCTTCTCTGCTCATGATGGATGTGGCAAGAACACTCTGAGTCCAGCTGAACCCTAGAACAATGAGGTCACTTCCCCCAGAAACACTGGCTCCAGCACGGAGATGTTTCTCTTGAACCCTTCTAAGCTTCAATTAATTCATAAAACACAACAACACCACTGAGCTCTTTAGGCTTTGGTGCTTTTCATCTAAACAGGAAGTTTCTTTCAGCAAAGCTTCCTAATGTTCAATAGCTCTTGTAGGAAGCAACGGCACAATTTACACAATCACACGAAAACTATGTTTATGCAGCAAAAGCGAAAGTGTTCACAGACCGAACAGCAGCGTCCAGCTGCATAACAGGATGTTGTGATAGTTTAGTGCACCAGTTTGCCCTACTTACAACACAACCACAGGATAATGCAAATTTAACGATTATTTCACCTGACAGTGAACGTTCTGTTGTCATTCACTTATTCGCATGTCAACACTTTTCCTTTTTGAATGAACTAGACCATTCAGTTACCCAGTTAACTCATCTGTTCAATACTTCCCACAGTCTCAATGAAACACACACACCGTAACTATTTAAATGCTAAGAATGAGCGGCAGAAACCAGAACAACAGGTTCCAGTCAAAAGCACATGTACGTGAGATGCCAAAGAGCCACACAACTGTCACACGACAATACCTCCAGTGCAAATGGGAAATTATTTCAAATACCAGTGGTGTTTCAGTACATGATCACACAAAACTGCTGCCAAATGGAAGTACACAGTGAGCTTACACACTCACGGTACCATTTTCAGCTCAAACTGACATCATGAAAGATCCTTTGTAATGCAGATATAACCTCAGACTAGATGTTTTTAGGAAATGACTTTAGAAAGTGTCAACCAAGACCTGCCGCAGACAGCACGTGTGGCTTCACCTAAAAAACAATGACATGAAGAGAAACTAAAACCGTTTCCGTTCTTATTCATCTGGAGACTCAAGCTTTCAACTTGTTTTTTTTTTTATTAACATTCAAAGCAAAAGATGAGGTGAAATCTGCGTGCTCTCCGTAGTTTGCGTGTGTGTCAGTCTCGATTCACGCTCGCGTGGTTCAGCTCACCATTAGCGGAGGCGCTCTGTGATCTATGGCCTACATTGATCACTTCTGTACAGCTCACTGAATCAATTATATCTACTTCCTCTGCTGTGCCATTCCAGTAATGTTGTGCCCTTGTTTTACATCACCCAGGGAAAGCTTGTCTGACCTGACCTGAGCTCATTTGCTTGAGAAATGTCTAGAGATGACTATCTGTCAGTCAGTAAGCTGGTTTAAGCAGTGGTGTTCTTCATGTAGACCACAGGTGAACTGTGTAAATCTGACCCCTGTTAAAGTGACCCTGCAATGCCGCACGGTTTGATGACATTTTAAGTAAAAGAAAATGATAATTTAAGAAAATGCGAACAGAAAGATTTGGCGTGTGAGGTTGGGGAGTATCCTGAACTTCAGGAACACAAACACATCCTGAGTTCATTTCCAGATACACAATGAAAATAATAAACCACAATGTGACAGACATGAGCTTTACACATTTGAAAGTCCAAAAGGCAGAAACTTACCTATGAAAGAAATGGCTTCAGGGAAAAACTGAGATAAGTTTTGGCTCCAGTGATCAGAGATGGGAATTTGCTTGTACTTGAATTCCCCATCATGTTCAAACATGTTGGGCAGGTTGGGAGTTACGTTCAGGATGTACTTGATGTTGTACTTGCCCAGAACGTCCAAGTTGGTGGAGTCTTTGGCACAGCCCAGGTAAAGATATGGTAAAATTTGGACTGGGAATGCTGGTTGGTTATTAGGTAGCGGGCTGCCCTCGGACTCCGTGGCACTGCCTGGTTCCCGGTCCGACTCTCCGTCAGAACAGTCCGAACTGATCCGCAGTCCACCGAGACCCAGAACGGACGAGGGCGGAGAGCTGCTCGGACAGGAGCAGTCAAGGTTCGTCTCGCAGTGCTCTGGGTATTCAGTCTGAAACTTGTTAAATCCTCCTAGAACAGGCCAGATAACACACACACACTCATAAGTCAACACAAACTATTCACAACTCAGTATCATCACAAAAAGACATTATCATATTAAATAGTCTTCAACAGATAATGTTACTGTACGTTGAAATAGTGATGACATGTATTTGTACACAAACTGTACACAGATAATATAATGTTTGTGCATAAACAACATAGTTATTAACAATGCTTATTAAAATTGTGTCAATGGCAAGATGTCACATAATTAGTAGTTTAGTGTCACTATGTAGCTTTTCATATCTACTTCAGTTTTCTTAAAGCTAACTAAATAGACAGTAGACACTATTGTGTATTCCAACTGTTGTTAGTTACATTAGCCATGCTGACTAGTTATTACATAAGACAAAACACTATTAACTACTGAGGTCTGAAGTATTAGCAGTAAGACTGAAATGGATATCAACAACAGCTGGAGTATTAAACAGTTAAGGAGATTATTCACCCAAAAAAATGACCATTTTGTCATAAATTCACCCTCATGTTCTTCCACACTTCCGAGAAGAAAGTGTGTAGCTTTCTTTAGAGAAACGAAAAACAGACGTTTTTCAAAATATCTTGTTTTGCATTCCACAGAAACAAGGTTTGGAAAGACATATGGGTGAGTAAATGAACTATCCCTTTAATATCTGAACCACAGATCCTCATAAAACTCTAATGGAATAGTTATTTGCCACTACTGGCATAGTGCCTAGTAGCAAAGAACATACTACTATGTAATGAACTAGTACTACTGTAACTGAAAAAGATGCTGGTCACCAACAACAAAAACACGTTCTGAATGTTAAACGTGTCGTCTTAAAGCTGTTGAGTGTTGAATGTATGTCACGTCTTGCCGCTGTATCTCGTGTCATGAACGGTCATGACTGACACTCGATGTCTATTTTGTGAATGGTGGCGAAACCGAGAATTACACAGCCAAACACCATTTCCACGACAAAACGGTCGACGTATGCTTATATTTGCACGAAATATCGAACAAAATGTGTGCATTTATCGAAAAGAATGAAACTGCGTCGTGATTCAGTCCTTTTGGCCGTTCATTCATGAATCGCTCGTTTTCCCTCTGAAAGACAACATGGCGGAGCCATTTTAGGAAATTAATTGAAAACATGTTTGTTTCTCTTTCTTTAAAAGGTTTGCAGTGAAAACACATATTGAAAAAGATAGACAGGGCAGAAATTGCTCATTTTAAAAGAAACTGAAGACAGTTAAAATAATATTTCACACACACGTTACTGTATTAGTGAAATAGTTCGTCTTTCGTACTCTAAACAACATTAAGTTCAGCTTTTCATCTCAGCGCTTCTAAACTTTTCCATCTCTTAAAACTCACAGGAACGTGTGTTTCAACTTGAGAGGAAGAGGGAGAGATTTAATCCGTTTCAAACACACACACAGAAAAGCCTTTTGAGCTCTTAAAAGTTTTGAATAGCCAATCAAACGTGTCGTAACTCCAAATAAATCAAACTCCTCGCCATTCCCTGTTATTCTCCATTTGCATCGGCATCTTTTTTACCTTCCAGGTAATAGGCTTTACATCCGTCGTCCCGCAGCTTGTGCATGAGGAGCCCCAGCACGGATCCCGCGGCTCCGCTCTCCTGCCAGTCCGCCGTCGCCTCGTCGTACAGCACCACCGTGTCCGTTTTACAGCGCTTGACGAACTTCTCCTTGTCCTCGTTATTAGGGATGATGGAGCGGATGGGCAAGTTGCCCTTCTTCAGCCTCCGCAGCATGAGTCCCGGGATGGCCAGGTTGATGGCGGACTCGATATGCGAGGACTCGAAGAGTTCGTGCGACCGGCAGTCGAGCAGCAGCAGCGAGCCGCCGCCGGACTGCAGCTCATCCTGCAGCCATTCCGCGCTTTTGCTCGACATCATCACACCGCTCCAGAGAGTGTTTTTCATGGGGGAGATAGGGCGAGGCTGCTGTGTGCGACAAAACGGGGGGAAAGACGATCAGGCGCTGAGAAGAAGTTCCCCCGTGGGCAAATCCATGCGTGTGGAGTGGAGGGCTCTGCTGTTTCAGCTGCACACCGCGGCTTTGCTCCGCTCGGCGTCCATAAGAGACTGCTGCTGCTGCGGCGGGGCGATCCGTCAGATTCGGGCCAAACGCGCTGAACGTGTCGCGGCTGTGATGGGGTGAAGAGAGCAGCTCATGATCGCGATCTGTCCGCTTGCCTGTTTGTCATCTTCGGATGGCTGTTTGACAGGCTGTAATAAAACGATCGCGTCACACGAGTGGGCGGGGTCTGTCAGGAGCATTTAAAGACGCAGCGCCTTTTATTTTCCCTCCTAAAATAATGGAGTAGTCAACACAAATATTCTGTAGAGAAGATGTAAAATTCATGTGTTCGATAAACCGACTTCGTTCTTTTTTCTTTTTTTTTTTTTTTTTTTTTAAAGAAAACAAACCAAATCTTTTCAAGCACAAGTAGGCTACGTAAAATGACGCTGTGAATATACTGTACATTCTTAAAGGGTTAGTTCTCCCAAAAATGAAAACTCTGTCATCAATTACTCATTCTCATGTCCTTTCAAAACTCATAAGACTTTTGTTGATGGACTAAAGAAGAATAAATATATTCTGAATAGCCATTCAAATTTACAGCAGATGAAACTAAGGCTGTGAGGGACAAACGTTCAGTCTTCACATTGGCATGTGCTATATAAAGGTCCTAGATCACATAATTTCTGCTTTAAGTCTTTTGGAAAGATGTTTTGTCAGCTGAACAGTCAATGTGTTACTAAACAACAGTATAGTCTATTGATCGCACTGTACTTCAGTCCCTCACAACCTCGTTTTCATTCCTGTCAGAAATTAAACATGCTGGTACCCTGAAGAAGGTCTGTTACAACATCTGTGACTCAGTGCTTCATTTTCATTTGTTAAAAAAAGAGAAAAAACAGGAACCTGAAAAATGAGAGGGGTCAGTAACGTCATTTGAAAAGGAAAATCATTTCACAGGTGGAGCAAGTTATTACATTCTGATGAAATATTATGCTACACATCTGGAATAATGATGATTCATTCACTAAAAGACTAAAAAGAAAGTAAATAGGGTGTATTTTGTACGGTCCATTTCTTGTTGACAGTTAAATATTTAGTCCAGTGTTTTTGATATTGATGGAGGATGCATCTGTGCTTGAGCTGACAGAGCGCGCTGGCCCTTTAAGGTTTACAGCTCTGCATCAGAGCTGTATTTCAGTGAGTGTGGATTGTGAATGGATCAACCTCAGTTTAAAAGTTAATCTCATTAACTATCAACTCCCTTTTATACATCCAACCGTGAAAGGTCTGATTCTTACTCTTAAACACTGCTGCGTAACATCTGATGGTTAAAATATGAGAAAAAGTGATTGAGCAATATGACACTGTGTTAATTCATAACATATGAGAGAGAGAACTGAAATAGTGCAGCTCTCCAGGAATAAGGCCAGAGTCTCAATCATATGAATGAAGCTCAGAACTGATGAGATTCACACTACCTGTAACTAAACGCTCATAACAGCAGGAATGCAGCATCAAATCGGCGAAAATAAGGAACTTTTGATTTCAGCACAGAGGCATGATGGGAGTAGTGAGATGCCCAGACTGGACACAATGGCCTTTTATGCATCCAGATGAGTTGTAGTTCCTCCAAACTGTCAGCTCCTTGTGTCTCCATCCTCTCATCCTAAAGGCCTCTCCACACAAAATGAAGAGACAGGCCTCTCGCTGAGAACAGAGCTTCTCATATAGGCGACGAGTGTGCAAAATACAGACCAAGGGCTCCGAATGCTTCTGTTGGGCTATTTTTATCTAATTTATGACAAGACACCACAGATGAGTGTGGTAAACATTTGAACTGATATCACTGTACCTCCCCAACTTATTAATCACAGCACATTGAGACAACTGTTTTGTGTCACAAGGTTTCTGAAATTTAGTTTACACATACACTGCCAGTCAAAAGTTTTTGAACAGTAAGAATTTTAATAATTGATCACTACTTTTTATTTTTTAAATTTATTTGTATTTTTTGGTCAGGGGAAGAAATCATAGAAATGAATACTTTTATTTAGCAATGATGCTTTAAATTGATCAAAAGTGATGATAAGGCATTTATAATGTTACAAAAGATTTCTATTTCAAATGCTCTTCTGAACTTTCTATTCATCAAAGAAACCTGAAAAAATTCTACTCAGCTGTTTTCAACATAATAATAATAATAAATGTTTTCTGAGCAGCAAATCAGAATATTCGCATGATTTCTGAAGGATCATGTGACTGGAGTAATGATGCTAAAATTCAGCTTTGAAATCACAGGAATAAATTACATTTTAAAATATATTAAAATAGAAAACAGTTATTTTAAATAGTAAAAAATATTTCAAAATTTTACTGTTTTTGCTGTACTTTGGATTAAATAAATGCAGGCTTGGTGAGTTCTTTAAAAAATATTAAAAATCTTACTGTTCAAAAACTTTTGACTGGTAGTGCACAATGAAGCATTATCAAATTAAGTATGCACTAATTTGCATACATTGCCAGAAAAGAAATCTATTTTTTACAAAAGAGATTTTGGATTTCTCTATTCTCAATCCATAAATACTGCCAACAGCCAGGAAAAGAAAAACACCATGTTTTAAGGAATAAAAATGTAAATATATATCATATCAGGCTAATTATATATAAACAAACCCCTCAGTAAAATCAGAATTAGTGTTGGGGAAAGTTACTTTTAAAAGTAATGAATTACAATTTTGCGTTACTCCGTGACTTACGTTACTTAGTTACTTTTTATGGAAAGTAATGCGTTATGTTACTTTTTAAATCTGGGCAGGGCTTGCTTCTTTGTTTTTAATATAAAACAATTCTAAAGTAAAAGCCCTTTCACACCAAAAGTGAAATTAATTCACCTTAGACTATAAGAAAAGTACATTTATGCAGGAGATCACTCTTCAGTTATAAAAAAAATAAATGAAGCACAAATGTTAGTTTATCTAAAGTAATTTTTGCTTATTAGTATGGTTGAATTGCATCATAGAAGGTCAGCAGCAAAGACACTGGTTAATAAAATGGGATTAAGATATTTGGGATATTGTTTTATTTAACATATTTAATTATTGCAGATTTGCTTCATATTCTGAGTTTGCATTTCACTGTTTTTTATTCATTTTGAGGAATACTAAATCTGTTTTTTGTGAGTGAGATGAATTAATGCATGGTTCACATTTAGTCTAGAGTACAGTAACATCATGTAACATCATCACTGTTCAGAATAAAACTTTAAAGTTTGGTGTAAGTGCTGCTGAATTGGAGAAAAAGCATTGTGCCTTTAAATATATGTACTGGAATTGAAATCTACAGAGGTAAATAGATAAAATGCAATAAAATAGACAAATGTGTATTTTGGATGTTTTCTTTCCACTAGTCTAAAAGTAGATGTGTTATAGCAGCAAAATAGACCTAAATCTCGAAACTGATCTGCGCATGAAAAAAATAATGGTTTTGCTTGTGGTGTTTTGCCTTAATGAAAATTTCTACAATTATATTATCTGTATTCAATTCCAAAATTCATGTGAATTTCACGGTCATGTTCTCTAGCATGATTTGATTTGATCCGTAGAGCATCTTGTTCTTCAATAGAAGAACATCTGGCACATCTGTACAGAGAGTCATATGATCAATGTCACATTTCATTACATTTGATTATTGTCCAAAAATGATGATGCGGCTTTTAAACTTGTGTTCATATTGTGTTATCAGACTCAATGATTTGACGTGATGAAAGTGTGGTTTCAAGAAGAATGAACATGTTTTCTGGTTTATGGGAATCATGTTGCCTTTGCGCTTCTGTGTGTCACACGTAAGCGCAAAGGATGATGGGCAGGAAACCACACTTAGCTTTAATTTCCTGCTGGATTCGAGTCCCTGCCAACTGTACAGCCGCCTAAACGTGCATCCCTACCAGACGGGGACAAATACATGAGTGCTTCACCAGCCCGAACACCTACACATACGCGTGTGCTCTTCAGAGCCGAGAGCCTCATGCTTCTGCTCAGACAATGAAAGCCACCATTTGAACAACTCCAACAAAGTGCTCTCCGCTGCAGAGCATTAGAACCGCTCTTGAATGTTAATGTCATTTGTGAAGGTGAGTACTGTAGCTGATGGCTTGGATGAAGTGGCGTTTTGTAATCCGGCAGAAGTGAGTGACACTGACCCCGGCTACGGTTTCCATGCGGCTCACTGCAGCGCTAATCCACCCTCACAGCATCGACTCCCACGCCTTGACTGGCATTTCCTCCCCTCCATTTCAGCCTGGAAAATCCATTAATGCAACCCCAGTGCTCCTGGAGCAGCCTTCAATGATATAACACTAGAGAAGGCGATACAGGAGTGAAGCAAAGATTCTGAGCCATAAACTTGATGTTCATCTGCGCTTGACTTTAGCTTTGATCTCAAAAGCAATCGCTCATAAAAAGCGGTATATGGCAGGTACATCAGAGACTGTTCGGTTGCTGTACTTTGTTCAGCTGTTCACAAAGCAAAGTCTCTCTTTAACACAGGCGTAATGTGTTGGTGAGATCTTTGCTCTCTGGGCGGTGGAGTCCTGAGAGAAATCCAGCAAACAGTTAATAGTCTGGGATTTTGGAGGTGGATAATCCTGAAATGTGGTAAGGTAAATTTCTGTCCCAGTGCTGTGATTCAGTCTGATTACTAGTTTTGGAAAATTCTTTTGTGTCTGTACCACCTACTGTAATGTAAAACACGTGTACGCTCTTAAAAATAAAGGTGCTTTACGATGCCATAGAAGAACCTTTTTTGTCTAAATGGTTCCATAAAGAATCTTTAACATCTGAAGAACCTTTCTGTTTTACAAAAGGTTCTTTGTGGCGAAAGTTAGTTCTTCAGATTACAAAAAGGTAAGAAAGAGATGGTTCTTTAAAGAACCTTTGACTGAATGGTTCTTTGTGGAACCAAAAATGGTTTCAAGCGATGCCACAGAAGAACCTTTTGAAGCACCTTTATTTTTAAGAGTGTAACCCAATGTACAATTGCGTTTTTGACACAGTGACTATAATGACATGCACCTATCAACTAAGGCCAGCAGATGACAAAACATGCCATAGGACGAGGAAGGTCTAAGGAAAGCCAATATAAAATTCAGTCCATTCACACAGTCATCCAGCTGTATCAGATTCAATGTCTGCACTCCTACAGCCAATCACTGCAAGCCTTTCAGCTCATCTGCATTAAGTTAATCACTGCTCAGCTTTGTCACATCGCCAGCGTTCATTGAAGATGAATGACTGCAGGCCTGTTAAAGGGGTCATCGGATGCTGATTTTCCACAAGTTGGTATGATTCTTTAGGGACTTAAAGGAGAAGTTCCAGAACAAAAGTTTACAGATAATGTACTCACCCCCTTGTTATCCAAGATGTTCATGTCTTTCTTTCTTCAGTCTTAAAGAAATTATGTTTTTTGAAATAAAACATTTCAGGATTTTTTTCCATATAGTGGACTTCTATGGTGCCCCAATTTTGAACTTCCAAAAGGCAGTTTAAATGCGGCTTCAAACGATCCCAAATGTGATTGTAAACAATCCTAGCCGAGGAAAAATGGTCTTATTTAGCGAAATAATTGGTTATTTTCATGAAAAAAAAATACAATTTAAATACTTTTTAATCTCAAACGCTCGTCTCGTTTTGCTCTGCCTGAACTCTGGTTTAAGACAGTTAGGGTATGTCGAAAAACCCTCAACTTCAAAAATCATTTCAAAACCATCCTACATCGCTGCAGAAGTACCGACCCAGTCATTGCAAAGTGAACATGCAAAGAAAATCAAACACCCTTAACAAAAAAGGTAAAACAGCAATATAGGACGATTTTGAAGTTGAGGGAGAACATGAGATGGGAGTTTTTCGACATACCCTAACTGTCATGAACCGGAAAAAAACAGAGTTCAGGCAGAGTAAGACAAGACGAGCGTTTGACATTAAAAAGTATATAAATTGTATTATTTTTATGAGAATAACCAATCATTTCACTAGATAAGACCCTTCTTCCTCAGCTGGGATCATTTACAACTACATTTGGGATTATTATTGTCAAAATCAGCCCTTTTTAGATTGAGCCATTTTTTTGCATTTGCCTTTAAATGTTAATGAGCTCTGCTTGCCCCGCTCTTTCTTCTGTGGGGTGACGAGCAGTACTGTTTTCTTCAGACGCATTTAGCCGCGAAACTTGCTAACTAGCACATTATTTGGAAATGTGATTTGCAAAGATGCATAAAAATACTCACTTCTGCTGTAGGTGAAGCTGGATCACGAATGATTCACGCGAACATAGGCGCATTTATGTAGATCGCTGGGCGCATTTCCTTCAAAAACTAAAGTAATGTTAATCCTCTGCATCTTCAGCAGCTTAGATGTCAGGAGTAAATGATGACTGCTATGTTCATTATTACATCCAACAACAGAACACCTCAATCGCTTAGGAGTCGTTCTTGTCTTCCTGCACCGGCGTCGAAACAATGACGGTTGGACTGTTTACAGCTCACTCAGGGCGGGTCTAAGGTAAGACGGCCGTATCAATCAACTATCGTGGAAGCGGCCTTGGTTGGTGTGACTTCACATAGACAAGATGCTGAGAATGGCTTGATTTTTATCATTACAGGGTGGTTGTGTACACACACTGCCAACACACATTTATGATCAAACAACATGTAAAAGTGAGTTTTGCATCCGATGACTCCTTTAATGCACTGTCATTACATGTGCTTGTAGGTGATCTGTTGTGTAATATCACACGTTTTGGCTACCTGTCGCTTATCAGTGTTGTGGGAAATCACACCTGTGTCCGAATCGGAGGAGCTGCCCTTCTTGTTAGCTGATCAGAAAATCAGCCAATAAGCTACTCTCTGCTGCTAATTATTTTGACCTAAAAATGTAAATTCACTCGACGTCATCATTTTAACCTGTATTACTGACGTCTGTGGAACACAAAAGAAGACATTTTGAATAATGTGCTGGTTGGTTTTTTCCATTCAGTTACATTATTCAGCATCAGTGAATGAGGACTGAGACTTTCAGGCTTCAGAAGCACCTTGGTTCTTATGATCTATTTTTTTTCTTATGATTCTTATGATCTAAGGTTATGGTAGCTAACTAAAACCAAAATTAAAACCAAAAAAAAAAAAAAAGTTACTTGAAATAAATGTTTAACTTGATGTATTACAAAAACTAAAACTGAAATTAAAAAATAATAAAAACTATACATATATAGAATAAAGTCTGAATATATAGTTATAAAGCAGAATATATAAATGTAAATCAGAAGTATTCGTACCCTTTTCTGGGACAGGAGCATTCATATTGCTTGTAGCTGTTACTACACTTTGAGTGGAGTTAAACTGTGGCAAATTCATTTGAATGAATATGATTTGGAAAGGCACACACCTCTCAGAAAAGATCTAACAGCTGAAAATGAATATCAGAGCAAAAACCAAGCCCTGAGGTCAAAATAACTGCCTGTAGAGCTCAGAAACTGGCTTGCGTCAAGGCACAGATCTGGGGAAGAGTTCAGAAAAAATGTAGTTGCACTGAAGGTTCAGAGAAGCATGTAGCTTTCATTATCCATAATGGAAGATGCTTGGAACAACTAGGACTCTTGTAGAGCTGGCCTCCTGACCAAACTGAACAATTGATGGAGAAGGGGCTTGGTTATACTGGTGACCAAGAAGCTGATGGTCACTCTAGTTGAGCTCCATGATCATATATGCAGATTGAAGAAACTTACAGAAGGACAAACAGCACTGCAACTCTCCACCAATCCGGTCTTTTTGGTGGTGTGGCCAAACTCAATCCTCTCCTCAGTGAAGACACATGAAAACCCACTTGGAATTTGCCAGAAAGCATCTAAAGGACCCACAGACTGTGAGAAACAAGATTCTCTGGTCTGATGAACTTCAGTTCCAAGCATCATGTATGAAGGAAACCAGCCAGAACTATGGCTTGAACGCATTCAAACATTTCTGGTGAAACAATGTGCGTCTGCCCCCATCCAAGCTAACAGAGCTTGAGAGGTAAAGAGGTGAGGCGAAGAATAACTAATAATTGCCAAATGCAGATGTGCAAAGATGTAGCATCATTCCCTAGAAAGACTTGAGGCTGTAAAGGTGCTTTGTGTAAGTACTGAGTTAAGGGTATGAATACTTATGAAATCTACTTATGTCAGTGGTTTATCTTTAATACATTTGCAAAGTTGTCACAAATCTGTTTTTTGCTTTGTCATTATGGTGTATACATTGTAAATTAATGTGAGAAAAAAGGAATTTAACATAAGCCTTTTAGCATTTTAACGTAAGGCTGCAACATAAAATGAAGGGGTATGAATACTTTCACAAGGTAGTGTACAATAATAGTATAGTAATATATAGTTTTAAGTCTGAATATATAAATGTAAATTGTGAATATACAGTGGCATGCGAAAGTTTGGGAACCCCTTGCAGAATCTGTGAAAATGTGAATAATTTTAACAAAATAAGAGAGATCATACAAAATGCATGCTATTTTTATGTAGTACTGTACTGAGTAAGATATTTTACATAAAAGATGTTTACATATAGTCCATTAGACAAAAAAATAGCTGAAATTATTAAAATAACCCCCTTCAAAAGTTTGGGAACGCTTGGTTCTTAATACTGTGTGTGGTTACCTGGATGATGTATGACTGTTTTTTGTTTTGTTTTGTGATGGTTGTTCATGAGTCTTTGAGTCATGAGTTTGTTTTGAACAGTTAAACTGAGCACTGTTCTTCAGAAAAATCCTCCAGGTCCTGCAGATTCTTTAGTTTTCCAGCATCTTTTGCATATTTGAACCCTTTTCAGCAGTGACTGTATGATTTTGAAATCCATTTTTTCACATTAAGTGCAGTTGAGGTACTCAAACACAACTATTAAAAAAAAGGTTCAAACATTCACTGATGCTCCAGAAGGAAACACGATGCATTTAGAGCCGGGGGGTGAAAACTTTTTGAATTTGAGGATCAAGGAAAATTGTACTTAATTTGTCTTCTGGGAAACATGCAAGTATCTTCTGTTACCTCTGAAGGGCAGTACTAAATGGGGAAAAAAAAGATATGCCAACAAAATAAGAAAAATTTGCCCCCAGCTCTTAATGCATTGTGTTTCCTTCTGAAGCATCAGTGAATGTTTGAATCTTTTTTAAAAAAAATAAATTAAAAATAATAAAAAAGACATAGATCATCCAGGTAACCACACACAGTATTAAAAACCAAGGGATCCAGTTTAGCTATTTTTTAGCTATTTATTTTTTTGTCTTGTGGACTGTATATAAACATCTTTTATGTAAAACATCTTACTAAATAAAAAAATAACATGCACTTTGAAAGATCTCTCTTATTTTGTTAAAATTATTCACATTTTCACAGATTTTGCAAGGGGTTCCCAAACTATCGCATACCACTGTATACATGAAAGTTGCAATTTATAGATGTCTGTACAGATTAAAAAAAAATACATATATATATATATATATATATATATAAATGCAAATAATGAATATATGTATAGAAGTTAATCTGAATATATAGTTAAAAGTCTAAATAAATTATTAAATATGAAAATATAGTTGCAAGTTAGAATATATAGTTATTATTCTGACTATATAATTGTAAATCAGAATGTATATTTATAAATCTTGAGTATATAAATGCATATCTGAATATATGTAGTCTACATCTCAACATAAATATGTCTTTATTATTATGCATGGCAATATAGGCAGATGTTCTTATTACTTTTTTAAGAAAATTTAAAAAAAAAAAAGAAAGAGAAAAAAAAGTCAGTGTATCCTGAACATATATCAATGCAAATATTAACTATTAATATCTAATATATTAATTATAGGAATTATTGGTGTCCATCACATGCTGCTGCAATATCTCAATAAAATAATTTGTAAACAAATGATGTTGACAGTTTTCCTATCTCTGTCAGCCATGTTGAATTGTATAGAAAAGATTAACAGTCACTGTGTGGACCTTCTATATAAATATAAATCTATGTATTCATAATTTTCACTTATAAATTCAGCTTTATAAATATATTCTGATTTACTTATATACTTACATATATTCAGGCTTATAACTATATATTCTGAATTACATATATATATTCAGATTTTATACAATTATTTCCTATTTCCAAAAACAAATCGGCAGGTCTGTTTATAAAAGGAGAGAATTAAAAAAACAAAAAACAAAAAACAAAAAAAACAAGATTACGGTAAAAACTTAAAAAGCACAAAATGTATCCAGTAAGAAAATAAAGAAAATGATTCATGATCGTTACGCAGTAAAAGTGAGTAGCTGCTAAATACTGTGTTTTTGCTGCATTATAAATACATCTATAACTAACCAGCAGATTTGGAAAATAAAACTGTTGTGGGTTAATTCTTCTGTAAAAACTCTTCATATAAGCCCTTTTTAGTCTGCAGAATCATTAAAAGACTGTTTTTCTTTTTTTGTGGGCTGAAGCTGGAAGAGGCACAGGACAAACGAGTGGAAACATCATTCTGCAGCTCTTGCGTGGGCCGCTTTGTGCGGCGGCTCACGGGGGGAAAGGCAAGGCCTGAATTCCCAGACAAACATAAAGCCAATACTCGCGGAGGGAGAGGAAGCAGGAAATGAAGCAGTGCTTGAGGCAGCCCAGCCGGAGCAGCATTAGTGGTCAGGAGGGACATCGCTGCTGCTGCCGCTTTCTGATAAACACCTACCGGCCAACAGTTTAAAAGCTTCTTAAAATAGTCATCTGTGTCATACGGCAGCACAGAACTGAACATTCAGTCTGCCAGAACACAACACCACCTCACTCGTGCTGCTTTCCACTCGGCACAGAACCCAGTGATGTCATCAAAGATCTACAGCAGAAATCACTGCTGTCAATCATTCAGTTTGTGTAAACCCCGCCCCTTTCTCACAAACTACTATGAACTTGCATTCAGATCCGCCTCCGACCAATCAACTGATGTAGACAAACAAGTTCTGCCCTACATTTTTTTTTTTTCAATAATCTCTTAAAGAAATAGTGCACCCAAAAAATTTAAATTTGCACACACACACTAACAAACAATTGTGCTCACCCTCAGAACATCCAAGATGTAGATGAGTTTGTTTCTTCATCAGATTTGGAGAAATGTAGCATTCCATCACTTGCTTACCAGCAGATGCTCTGCAGTGAATGGGTGCCGTCAGAATGAGAGTCCAAACAGCTGATAAAAATAATTAACATGTAATCCACACTACTCCAGTCCATCAGTTAACGTGTTGTGAAGCCAAAAGCTGCATGTTAGTAAGAAACAAGTCCGTTATTAAAGAAACACTCCACTTTTTTTGAAATTAGGCTCATTGTCCAACTCCCCTAGAGTTAAACAGTTGAGTTTTACCATTTTGAATCCATTCAGCCGATCTCCGGGTCTGGCGGTAGCACTTTTAGCATACCTTAGCATAGATCATTGAATCTGATTAGACTGATAGCATCTCGCTCAAAAATGACCATATATAATGACAATATTTTTCCTGTTTAAAACTTGACTCTTCTGTAGTTACATCGTGTACTAAGACTGATGGAAAATGAAAAGTTGCAATTTTCTAGGCTGATATGGCTAGGAATTATACTCTCATTCCAGCGTAATAATCAAGGAACTTTGCTGCCGTACAATGGGTGCAGCAGGTGCAATGATATTACACAGCGCCTGAAAGTGACCGGCACCAAGTTTGTGTAGATGCAGAGTTTCAGCCGGCAGAGTTGACGGCTGCATAATATCATTACGCCTGCTGCACCCATGGTACGGCAGCAAAGTTCCTTGATTATTACGTCGAAATGAAAGTATAGTTCCTAGCCATATCGACCGAGATAATCGCAACTTTTTATTTTTCGTCCGTCTTTGTACATGATGTAACTACAGAAGAGTCAAGGTTTAAATAGGAAAAATATTGCAACTATTTGGTCATTTTTGAGCGAGATGCTAACAGTCTAATCAGATTCAATGATCTATGCTAAGCTATGCTAAAAGTGCTACCGCCAGACCCGGAGATCGGCTGAATGGATACGAAAACGGTAAAACTCAACTGTTTAACTCTAGGGGAGTTGGACAATGAGCCTATTTTCAAAAAAAGTGTAGTGTTCCTTTAAGACTTTTTTAACTTCAAATCATTGCTTCTGGGTAAAATACGAATCCATAATAGTGTTTATATTAATTGTCCTTAGTGTGAACGGTCCTTCATAGATATATGTCACAATATAGACATTATACCATGACTTTAAAACTGTCGACCCTGTTAGGTTTCACTGTTGTATCCTGACATTATTCTGTTGCTGTTTGTACGTCCTCTGCTTTTTTGTCTTTTTCTCAAACTCTTGTGAGGGTAAAATGTGTTTTTCTTTTCAGTGCTGTAACAGACTAGCCACTGAGACTAACTAACTAAATAAATACATACACTACCAGTCAAAAGTTTTTGAACAGTAAGATTTTTAATGTATTTTAAAGAAGTCCCTTCTGCTCACCGAGCCTGCATTTATTTGATCCACATTGCAGCAAAAACAGTACAAATTTATATTTTTTACTATTTAAAATAACTGTTTTCAATTTGAATATATTTTAAAATGTAATTTATGTGATTTCAAAGCTGAATTTTAACATCCTTCGGTCACATGATCCTTCAGAAATCATTGTAATATTCTGATTTGCTGCTCAAAAAACTATTATTATGATGTTGAAAACAGCTGAGTAGAATTTTTTTCAGGTTTCTTTGATGAACAGACAGCATTTATCTGAAACAGAAATCTTTTGTAGCATTATAAATGTCTTTATCATCACAAATTTAAAGCATCCTTGCTAAATAAAAGTATTCATTTCTATATTCATTTCTATATTTCTCCCCCCAAAAATGTATATATAAATACTGACTCGAAGCTCTTGAATGGTATAGTGTATAATATTACAAAAGCTTTTTATTATAGACAAATGCTGCTCTTTAGATCTTTCTATTCATCAAATCTTGATACAATGTACTTAACTGCTTTAAATATTGAAAATACTACTGCTACTACTAATAAATGTTTCTTGAACAGCAAATCAGCATATTAGAATGATTTCTTAAGGATAATGTGACAGTGAAGACCGGAGTAATGATGCTTAAAATGTAGATTTGATCACAGGAATAAATTACATTTTAAAATATATTCAAATAGAAAGCAGTTATTTAAAATAGTAAAAATATTTCACAATATTACTGCTTTTGCTGTATTTTGGATCAAATAAATGCAGGCTTGGTGAGCAGAAGACAATTCTTTAAAAAACATTAAAAATCTTACTGTTCAAAAACTTTGGACTGGTAGTGTATACAGTAGTCAACATTTGAAGTGGATCAAAACGGTTAATCAAAGTTGTCCTAAGACAAAAACAGGTTTTGGTTTGGTTTTAGGACAACTTTGATGGAAGGTTTTGATCCACTTTAAATGGTGACTACTATATACATGCATACATAAAAATAACAACCAGAAACAACCTTGGACAGATTTAGTGTGAAACTCAACTAGACATATTTTTCTTGGATGAGTCATGTATGTATTTCATATTTTAGTGTTTCACAAGTTAAAAGAAATATTTTCTGTTTAAACTTGACTCTTCAGTGTTTTTCAAAATGTTGATTTTTTGGCAAATTGCATGGAAACCAATGGGGGTCAATTTGACCCGCAACAAAAGTCATACACTTTGTACAGTTTTTCAATCTGTGTTAAAACTTGGCATTCACATCCATGACCCTAAATTAAATATATTCACAAAGTTTCAAGAAGAGATATATAGTTTAACCAGAATTTCGAGCAGTTTGAAAAACGAGCGTGGGTCAAATTGACCCCGACAAACAGGAGGTTGGGGAAAAAAAAAGCCCATTTTACACAAAAACCTCCACATCTTTAAAGAAAGTCTGCAAAGAAAAATGGTTTCCATTTCAAATCCTATCAGGCGCATTGGAAGCCGTGAAAGCAGACAGAAGGCTATGCTGTGGAGGCTGCAGCATGACGCTGAACTCTGACACATCGCGCTCCTTCGACGGCGACGGCGGCGCACAGCAGATCAGGGGAAAACACATCCAGATGTGATCTCCATAAAGAGCCAAAGAGAGGGAGAAAAATGAGGCTGACTAATTCTTCCCCGGCCCTGCGGGCCACACATGTGCAGCATGAGGCAGAGTAACGCTCAACTTCTCTTTTCTCACTAAACAAACACACACTGAATGAGGGGAGAGTAACTGCCATTTGTAATTAAAGGCCCTTCATAAGCGTGATCACGCAGGTGGAGCTCTCGATATTTGGAGGTATGAAACTCAGCCATCCAGCACAGTCTCCAAATCCAGACAGAAAGGAAAAGAGCAGTTTCATTTTTTTTTTTTTTCACGAATGTTACAGGCGCTCAGACGCTTTAGTGGGTTTGTTCGCCGCTCACCTGGAAACGACATGACAGCATATAATGGCTACTACATAACAAATACATTACATGTTAGCTGATACTAAAATGTAGTGATATACAGTTGAAGTCAAAAGTTTACATACACCTTTCAGAATCTGCAAAATGTAAATTATTTTACCAAAATAAGAGGGATTATACAAAATGCATGTTATTTTTAATTTAGTACTGACCTGAATAAAATATTTCACATAAAAGACATTTACATATAGTTCACAAGAGAAATAATAGTTGAATTTATAAAAATGACCCGGCTCAAAAGTTTACATACACTTGATTTTTAATACTGTGTTGTTACCTGAATGATCCACCGCTGTCTGTTTTGTTTTATTTTATTTTTTGGTTTAGCGATAGTTGTCCACGAGTCCCTTGTTTGTCCTAAACAGTTAAACTGCCCTCTTTTCTTCAGAAAAATCCTTCGGGTCTCACAAATTCTGTGGTTTTTCAGCATTTCTTGTGTATTCAAACCCTTTCCAACAATGACTGTATAATTTTGAGATCCATCTTTGAGATCCCTCAGAGGGCAACTGAGGGACTCATATGCAACTATTATAGAACGTTTAAACGCTCACCGATGCTCCAGGATGAAAAACGATGCACTAAGAGCCAGGGATGTAAACTTTTGAACAGAATGTGTACATTTTTATTTTGCCTAAATATATGTTTTTCATTTAATACTGCCCTTCAGAAGCTACAGAAGATACTTGCTCTCCAAAAGACAAAATAACTTAAATTTACCCCGATCTTTAAATTCGAAAAGTTTTCACCCCCCCCCCCCCCAGCTTTTAATGCATCCTGTTTCCTTCTGAAGCATCAGTGAGCATTTTAACCTTTTGTAATAGCTGCGTATGAGTCCTTCAGTGTGAAAAGATGGATCTTAAAAGTATGGAGTCATTGTTGGAAAGGGTTCAAATACGCAGAAATGCTGAAAAACCACAGAATCTCTGGGACCTGCATAAAGAATTTTTCTGAAGAACAGTGAGCAGCTTAAGTGTTTAGAACAAACAAGAAACTCATGAACTATCACCAAAAAAACAACAACAAAAAAACAAAGCAGCCGTGGATCATTCAGGTAACAACACAGTATTAAGAATCAAGTGTATTTAAACTTTTGAACAAGGTCATTTTTATAAATTCAACCATTATTTTCTCTTGTGGACTATATGTACGTCTTTTATGTGAAATATCTTGTTCAGGTCAGTACTAAATAAAAAATAACATGCATTTTTTAATGATCGCTCTTATTTTGGTAAAATAATTAACATTTTGCAGATTCTGCAAGGTGTATGTAAACTTTTGACTTCAACTTTATAGTGATCAACTGTGTTTCGTGTCTATAAATCTTCAGACAGGACTATATTCACTACACAACTGGACCTCTTGAACCTCATCACTTTTTTTGCAGCAGCGGCAGCTTAAATAGTGTTGGTAATCAGTATTCAGGACCACTGTCAGTTTTATAATTTACAGCAACATACAGAAAGAATAACAGCACACCATGATAAACAAACACATTTTACTCAAACGGACAAAAAGTGAAACATCAAAACTAAGGCTTACAGAACAACAGCTTCATTTGAAATAAGAAGCAGTTAGCTACTCAGTAGAAAATGACGACTTGAAAGTTAATTTAAAACAGGGCAAACACATATCAAAAAAAGTACAGAAAGGAGGCTTCGTATTTTGATTTCTCTTATCAGATTTCAGCCAAGGATGAGTTTCAGTTTGTTGATGCTACGGCCTGCAGCACGTCCACACTCAGCACAATCCTCCATCCTCACACTGCTGTTACTGCAAAAATCTGCACGAGCATCTGCCACCAAATAATGAAGACTCTCTCTCATTTTATTCATTCTTATCACCGTGGATATTTAACACACGTTTGGACAAGTTTTGAAGGTGGTTTGTGAGCTGTAAACCGGTGACTGAGGTAGCTGTAGCTCCGGTACATGGTCGGTTCAGCTTTCAGATATGGACTGACGTTGCATCTCCATACACTCCTTCAGTTTGTCCTCTGTCAGAGTCAGTCGCTGCTCCAAAATGGCCACCGTCTACAAAACAAGATCAGAACGGTCATTAGATTGACCAAAAGTGACCTGAAGTCCAACCTGATCTCATGAAAAAACATAACTCTGAGTGGGTGCACTGTATAAACCTGTACAATTTGTTGTGTATTAGAAAAAGGCGTGATGGTCCACCCATAACCTTACCACCTTAGCAGTATCTTGAGAATTGTGAGGGATTCGGATGTCTGGATGTGGTGAGAAAGATCAATCCATCAAAAGGGAACATTGAATGAGAAAGATCTGGAAAGCGATTTTGTGCCTCTCGTTGGTTTCTGTGGTACCATCTCTGTGCTGGAAGAGCATTGTGATATTCCATTTTATATTATCTTTCTGATGCTGTGCAACGGAAACCAACTGGTCATCACAGATTAGCCCAAGGTTTCAGGCTGGCCTTGTAGGTAACTTTTAATGATCCTAGCTGGATGGTGGTATTGGGCTGTAGAGTTGAAGTGGCTGGGAAGACTAAAGTTCTGTCTCTGCTAGATTAAAGGAGAACTCCACTTTCAGAACAACAATTTACAAAAAAAAAAAAAAAAAAGTACTCACCCCCTTATCCAAGATGTTCATGTCTTTCTGTCTTCAGTCGTGAAGAAATTATGGTTTTTGAGGAAAGCATTTCAGAATTTTTCTCCATATAATGGATTTCATTGGTGCCCCGATTTTGAACTTCCAAAATGTAGTTTAAATGCAGCTTTGAAGGGCTCTAAACGATCCCAGCCGAGGAAGAAGGGTCTTATCTAGCGAAAGGATCAGTCATTTTTTCCAGAAAAGAAAAATTTGTATACTTTTTAAGCACAAAAGCTTGTGTAGCACAGGCTCTGGGATGCGCGTCCACGACACTATGTACTATTGAATCACGTCGAACGGTCATGAGGAACGTACGCGGAACTACTGACCCTGTGTTTACAAAGTGAACGCACAAAGACTAAGGAAGTGCAAGTAAGTCAAATGCTGTTTACAAACAAAATGGTTCAACAATGTCAGACAATTCTGAAGTTGTAGGAGAAAATGAGATGGAGTTTTTCACCATACTCTACCTTTTTGAGCCGGAATACACAGACGATGAACTTAGACGTGATTCGTAGTGTCGTGGATGCACATCCCAGAGGCTGTGCTACACAAGCTTTTGTTCTTAAAAAGTATACAAATTTTTATTTTTTGAAAAAAATGACAGATCGTTTCGCTAGATAAGACCCTTCTTCCTCGGCTGGCATCATTTAGAGCCCTTTGAAGCTACATTAAAACTACATTTTGGAAGTTCAAAATCGGGGCACCAATGAAGTCCATTATATGGAGAAAAATCCTGAAATGCTTTCCTCAAAACTGAAGACAGAAAGACATGAACATCTTGGATGACAAGAGGGTGAGTAAATTATTTGTAAACTGTTGTTCTGGAAGTGGAGTTCTCCTTTAAGTTGCAGGTGATGGTCTTTCATGCCGGTCTTTCATTTCACCAGGCTATATGAAAGCTATTGTGGGATCATTTGGTTGAAATTAAAAGTAAAGCTGTGTGTCATCAGTGTAACAATGGCAGGAGAAACCATGTGCTTGTATGATGGATACTAGAGATGTAGTATATATGGAGAAGAGGAGGGGTCCAAGAACTAATCCCTGAGGAACCCCAGTGACCAATTGATGCGTTTTGGACTCCTCTCCCCTCCAGTAAACCCTGAAGGACCTACGTGTGAGACAGGACTGAAACCAGTGGAGTGGAGTTCCTGTGGTACCTAGTGATAAACAGAAGGAGGACAGAGCGGGTAGGCGGATAGATCTAGCAGAATGAGAACTGATGATCTGGAAACAGCTTTCGCAAGCCAAGGGGTTTCAGCGACTAACAGCAAGGCAGTCTCAGTTGTGAGGGGGAACCCTAACCCTGAACCACTTAAAGAATTAGTTCACTTCCAGAATAAAAATTTCCTGATAATTTACTCACACCCATGTCATCCAAGATGCTCATGTCTTTCTTTCTTTAGTTGAAAAGAAATTAAGGTTTCTGAAGTAAACATTCCAGGATTTTTCCATATAGTTTTATGCAAAAGTTTGGGAACCCCTTGCAGAATCTGTAAAAATGTGAATAATTTTAACAAAATAAGAGAGATCATACAAAATGCATGTTATTTTTTAATTAGTACTGTCCTGAGTAAGACATTTTACATAAAAGATGTTTACATATAGTTCACAAGACAAAAAAATAGCTGAAATTATTAAAATAATCCCCTGCAAAAGTTTGGGAACCCTTGGTTCTTAATACTGTGTATGGTTACCTGGATGATCTACAACTGTTATTTTGTTTTGTGATGGTTGTTCATGAGTTCTTTGTTTGTTCTAAACAGTTAAACTGAGCACTGTTCTTCAGAAAAATCCTTATTATTTTATTAAAGTTATTTTAATAATTTCAGCTATTTTTTTTGTCTTGTGGACTATATGTAAACATCTTTAATGTAAAATATCTTAGGACAGTCCTAAATAAAAAATAACATGCATTTTGTATGATCTCTCTTATTTTGTTAAAATTATTCACATTTTCACAGATTCTGCAAGGGGTTCCCAAACTTTTGCATAAAACTGTAGTTGACTTCAATGGGAGCCAGCGGGTTGAAGATCCAAACTGCAGCTTCAAGACAATCCCAGCCGTGGAATAAGGGTCTAATCTAGAGGAATGATTGGTCATTTTCTTAAAAGAAGAAGAAAAAGAAGAAAAAGTAAAACAACGATGTCGGATGATTTTGAAGTTGGAGGAGAAAATGAGAAGCCGTTTTTAGCCCTACCCTACTTTTTTGCACCATAGCTCACAGACGAAGAACTAACCACATGACATTTCCAACACTATTAAGTAATGCGTGTGAAGGTGTGCATCACAAAGCCAGTGCAAGATGAGCATTTGTGGTTAAAAAGTATATAATTTTTTTTGTTTTTTTAGAAAATGACTAATCGTTTGGCTAGATAAGACCCTTGTTCCTCAGCTGGGATCGCGTAGAGCCCTCTGAAACTGCAATTTGGACCTTCAACCTGTTCTTCAAAATGGTTCTTTTAAGAACCATTCACCTTTAACGTTCTTTAGGGAACTAAAACTTGTTCTTCTATGTCCTCAACACAAAACACCCCTTTGGAGCCTTTATTTTAAAGAGTGTAAAAGCATTTAGGATCCATCCTGCTCTGGCCTGTACTGGGCGCCAGTATGGGAAAAAGCGTAAAGGACAAATACAGGCGTTGATGCATTGCTGTGGAGGTGGTCTTGTGCTGACACATACAGTGTGACATCATAAAGTGGGGAAGCACAGAGAGAGTCGTTTTTGCAGCTGGATTCAATAAATGAGAAGAAAGGTTTGAGTTCTGAAATGTATAGTATATTTTCATAGTACAAAAAAACTCAAAATTCAATGCTTTAAACGAGTTTTGTGATGAGGAATCAATTATTGTAAGATGTAAAGTTGATAGCAAATCATAACAATGGGTATTTACATTGTCTTAAAAACCAAGGGGTCCTAAAATATATGTATATAATAATAAAAAAAAAATACATGTGATGAGTCCTTGAGCTAAAGTTTCAAAGCTTCTCAGTACTGAGCTACTCAGATGGATTATGACAGAATGGAAAAAGAACAGAGTGAAGCACCATAAGAAAGCAAAATAAAGGACGGAGAAAAAGTGAGGGAGGGAAAGACATTCAGATTCAAGCGTGGGAGGGAGTCATAATCCGTCGTCACAAGAATGCATGAATGGCATCTATTTTGGCCGGCCCCAAACAGATGTGCCGTTCTCCTCGTAGACAAACCCGCTGATTATGCGGGGCGGAATACGAGCCCCACTCGTACATGGCATGAGGCAGAAAGCGAACACCACATCCTCTATGTGGGGCGGAAGCACAGACGGACCCCTCAAGAAAGCGGCCTTCTCTGAGCGTGGCTGGAGAGGAGATGAAGAATGGAGGCGGGATGACTTGTGCCAGGGTCAGCATGGTGTACTGGGCTCACGGAGAGGGTGCGGGTGAGGAACACACTGACCTTGATGTAGCATGGGGGCTGGGCCATTAACAACAGCACATGTGCGGTGGGAGCGCTGAGAGCGTGTCCTCAAAACAAGCTCCCCGGGAGAGATGAGCAACTATCGCTCAGGCTTTGCTTTCCTTAAAATCGGTCAAAGATAGAAAGCTGGCAGCCCTTGAGGATATTACATTACAGAGAACATTTGTCACAGCTTATTTTAATTTAATGGCATCCAAACCTTAATACAGTATTAATAACATAACCTTGAAATTCTGTAACATTCTGTAACATCTGTATATCTATTACACCAGGGAGGGCAAGATGAATAGATAAAGACTTAACCCTCCAGTAGTGATATCAGACTAATGATTTATGATAAAATCTTACAGTGACAGCAATCAATTAATTCGTGTCAGTAGTGCGCATCAATCATGCTAAATCAAACTAGAATTTATCATTTTCACATAAAAAGAGAACACAAAGGAATGCACAAAACAACTCCATTAGAAATAAGCAGCGGTTCGGACTGTCTCTTAACTTTGGATAAACAAACCTGATCTCACAGCAATTTGTATAATTTGTATGAGGTGGCTAATTCGTACAAATTTGTACATTTTGTGAGAAATCGTACGTATTTTACGAGATGGCAAATTTGCGGGAATTCTACGAATCACCACCCCTAAACCTACCCCTCTCAGAAAATGTACAAAATAAAACGAGTGAGGTCGTACGAATTTGTACAAATTAGCCACCGCGTAAAATATGTACGAATTGGTCGTGAGATAGTGTTGGATAAACTTATTCATGACCACTCCCTCACAGGGCTTTACGCTTACTTTTCTTTTTAGGAGCACTGCTCCTAACTTAAAAAAGTCAGAAATTTCAGGAGCACCTTCTAATCAATCATTTCAAAATCTGATAAAAAATTTGCCTTTCCATTGCAAGGTAATATTTGACTCCTTAAAGTGATTTGCAGGGGAGTTTTGTTTTTACCTTTGTAATGGTATTTTTCTAACTTTATCAAAAGTTGGTTATGTCATCTATTATGTCAAATTAAAACAATCTATGTGATGCGATTTGGGAAAACCTGTTGGATGTTGCATTGGGACGTTTTCAGCAAATTCAAAAAATAGGTTGAATGTAAATTTTTTTGTCAAAATTAGGTTTTCATTAATTTATTATTCTATGACATTTTGAAATTCACAGCGATTTATTGCAGCAAGCAGAAATTACTGTGTCTTTCTCTTATGTTAAGAACACACTGCTGATGTGCTTTTCCTTAAAGGAGAAGTCCATTTCAAAAACAAAGATTCACATATAATGTACTCACCCCTTGTCATCCAAGATGTTCATGTCTTTCTTTCTTCAGTTGTAAAGAAATTATGTTTTTTGAGGAAAACTTTTTTGCATTTTTCTTCATATAATGGACTGATATGGTGCCCCGATTTTGAACCTGCAAAATGCAGTTTAAATGCGGCTTCAAACGATCCAAAATGCGGTTGTAAATGATCCCAGCCGGGGAAAAAGGGTCTTATCTAGCGAAACGATTGGTTATTTTCATTTAAAAAAAAATTTAAATGCTTTTTAATCTCAAACGCTCATCTTGCCTTTCTCTCCCTGAACTCTCTGTATTCTGACTCAAGACAGTTAAGGTATGTTAAAAAAACTTGTATTTCGTATTTTTTTTACCCGCAACTTCAAAAATCATTTCAAAATCATCCTACATCGCTGCAGAAGTACCGACCCAGTTTTTGCAATGTGACCATGCGAAGAAGATCAAACACCCTTAACAAAAAAGGTAAAACAGCGATAAAATATGGTCTGAGTTTTTCAACATACCCTAACTGTCCTGAGCTAGAATACACAGGGAGAGTAAAACCAGAAGAGCATTTGACATTAAAAAGTAATAAAAATATAATTTGTATTATTTTTATTAAAATAACCGAAAATTTGGGATCGTTTGAAGCCGTATTTAAACTGCATTTTGGAAGTTCAAAATCGGGGCCCCATATCAGTGCATTATATGGAGAAAAATCCTGAAATGTTTTCCTCAAAAAACATAATTTCTTTACGACTGAAGAAAGAAAGACATGAACATCTTGGATGACAAGGGGGTGAATACATTATATGTGAATCTTTGTTTTGGAAGTGTACTTCTCCTTTAACACCACAAAAACAGGTAACCTATCAAAATAAACCACTTAACATATTTAATAAAGGTGTATCAATGCACATTCTCTGCCCGTCCTGTGTAAACTATAGCACACAAAGATTTTATTTATTTATTTTTTAATATCGTGAGATGGCGGAGTGCAACAACGCAGTCTGCAGTACTGTAGCTGCTCATTTAAATAATCTCACTCATTTGAGTCTGCTCAATCTTGGTGATGTCAGTGGCCTAAACGACGTTATAATAGACTATTTCACATCCAGAGATGAAGGTTTGGATGATGCAGTTACTAAAGAGGAGGAGTCCGATGACAGTCTGTTTTATGCACAGTGCGCGAACAGTTGCGCTGTGCTCGCTTTTCTAAATGTAAACTACAAGGCAGGCTGCATTATTCGTGCTATCTAAACATACAAGGGGCGATCAAAAGTTTGAAGACCCATGATAAACAATGGAAAACAGATGTTAGTCTGTTTGTGTAATGATGCAGAATAGCGCTCCTGACTTGACAGACAGCTCTCGTTAAACCCATGAAAGTGAAAACCTTCTCACTTAAAACCTGTTTTTCTCAAAATTCCATTCCTGAAAATCATAGCTATCAGCTAATTTAAGATCGCCATAACTTTTGTTACTATGGACAAAATAAAAGCAGTTTTGGAAAGGGCTTGAACCCAGCTTTAATACAGTACCAAAACCTAAAAAGGTAAAATTTCACCATGTGTTGGGTTTTCCTAGATCTCATCATATATATACACAGTAGTCAACATTTGAAGTGGATCAAAAAAGTTCTTAAAATTTGTCCTAAGACAAGAATGAGTATTGTTTTAGTTTTAGGACGACTTTGATGAATAGTTTTGATCCACTTCAAATGCTGACTACTATATATATAAATTTTAATTTTAAAATTTCTAATTAAAACAATAGAATAAGAACAAGCAGAAGAAGTTACCAATCAAATGAAATCAGTATTAACAAAATTAATTTGTACTACATAGATGGCACAGAAGAACACAAAAGTGGTTTGTAGGTGTATTTTCCGACATTTACTGAAGCTCAGAGGTGGCATGAATGCAATTAAATTCATAAATTCATGTTGAGATTAATGTTTTACATATAAAATTTTGAATATAGAAATATTAAATTATTTAAATGACTGAAAAGATCATTTAAAAATGAAACTAAAACTGCGATTTGTTTGAATGCCTGATTCATTCAGGGACGAGGCAAGGGACTGTCTTTATGAACAGGTAACTGAATCATTAACTCACTAGATTAGTTTAAAAACGCATGTCCATGCAAAAACCAAACAATGCTGTGTTTGAATGGAAATGTGCAGCAGCTTAGCTGTGACTTTGTTCCTTCTGATTTGTTGAACAGTTGTATTAAATCAGTATCACATTTACAAACTCCCTTAGCAATCATTAAAAGCTGCCATTCATCTTAGTTCATCGCACTGCACAATGACTCTTTTATTTACACCCTGTCCACACATTGTTTATGAAAGGATTTGTGAGATATGTCTGTGATACTTTACTCAACGCTGCAAATATACGTAGAAACCTCTGAAGCTCCCCAGAGCGGAAACACAAATATGTTGATCGGGTCAGTCGCACTGGTGCTCCTAAATAATTTTTCATAGTCGCGCGCAGTACTTTTCAGCTACTATGGTTGTAGTACAGAGCCCTGCGTCAAGACCAAGTTGGCCCGCTTTGGACCAAGGTAATTGGTGGGCCAAAAACCCCTGGCTGCTGGCCCCGAGAAAGCCCCGACGAGGCACGGTCGAGCCCCAGAAATGGCAGTGGAATTGTCAGAAGCCCTGGCACACACTAGTACACTCACTTTTGACTCAATGGTGGAAACGTGGCTAATCAGGAGTGTTTCTTGGGGACACATAAAGGCTAAGTAAACACCACCTTCAAAAAAATTCAAGGACAAAAACATCCAGATTGAATTGGTCAAGTAACACATCCTTATAAATCATGGGCATTAATGTGGCATTGCGCCACTTTCTGCCCTATAGGAATACTTTTTTAATAGATGTCAAGCCACATTAACATGTTGGGAACTGATCACTATCTTTGGGTCACAGAGAGAATGGATAGTGTTTGATGGGACTGAGCTTGGGACTCTGTTCAGCCAAATGATGTTCTTAAACACCCACCTTGACAAACCATTTCTGTATGAGCTTCAGCTTCCTGTTATGCCTGGGAGTACTGTCATAATGAAACAGGACAGGGCCATCCTCGAACTGTCACTGTCGCCACACATTTACAAAGCACAGAATTGTCTAGAATGTCATGAAAAACATCTCATTTCATTATTATTCTCGGCCTAACATTGGCATGATGCTTTTGGGCAGGTAGTGTTCTTCTTGGCTTCCTCCAAAACCAGATTTGTCCGTCAGACTGCCAGATGGTAAAGTATGATTCATCATTCTAAAAAACGTGTTCGCACAGCTTCAGAAAGCCACGGCCAGTGAGCTTTACAGTACTCCAGCAAACACTCAACACAGTATGTGCTGATCTCATTCCTGTGTCTGCACGACCATGTACACGACTTTATGAAACTCCAGACAAACAACTTGTGTTGACGGTGCTTCCTGAGACAGACTGGATCTCGGCACTGAGCAATGTTTTGACCGTCTGCTTCACGACTGTTAATGACTGTTGCACCAAGACATTTACATTTAGCAACAACACCAATCAGTTGCCCACTCTATCAGAGCAGACATCTCATGTACAGACTTGTTGGAGAGGTGGCCTCTACAGTGCTAAGATGAGCGCCACTTCGGCCATTTTAGTCTCGGAAAGGACAGCTGCGAAACTGAAGACTGACAGAGAGATTACAATCCAAGCGGTGCTACAAAAGTATATCAAGTGTTTGGGTGTTCCAGTGGGCACTGTTGGTTTAATCATGTGGAAGTGGAAGCTACATCAAGCCAACCAGACACTGCCGAGAAAAGATCAACCCTTGAAACTCTCTGCACAAACAAAGGAGCACTTGTTAGTGAAACTACAGAGAGGCCAGTGATCACTTTGAAGGAGTTGCAGAGTTGAGCCGCTGAGAATGAAGTAAAGGTGAATCAGTCAACCACATCAAGAGCTCTGGAGAACACAGAGACACAGAAGAAGTCATTACTCAAACAGACCATCAGCAGATCCCACACACTGCATTTGAGATGGTAATGGCAGAGCATCCCCAAAGAACCTTTGAAATACAAAACGGCGAATAAAGAACTGCATTGGAATGTTGCAAAATGGAAACACATCCGTGGAAAATCTTATACAGCATGGGAGGCAGATGAAAACACATTCTGAAGGAACCACCACTGTAGTGATTCCATTCTAGAATATATGAAGATACACCAATGTAGGTATGATCTGGGGCAGAGTCGTTCAAGGATAGCCACTTTGAACCGCTGATCGATACGCTCGGGACAAATATTATAACATATGGTTTGTTTATTCATTTGAAGAGCTGGATTTAAATTATGCTACATTTCTGAGAACCCGTCTTTCAGTGAGAGATCTAACTGCAGACTGAAGCTTTGGCCTGTTTTTATAAAGTTTGACTCAGTGCGAGGCAAATCCCTGGAATGCTAATTATGGCTGGAGAGTTATTTCTGATCATTCTTCCACAGCACTCTCGTGTTCAGAGTCTTCCTTCTATCCGTGTTTGAGCAAAGCACTCCTCCTACAAGGACGTGCTTGATGTTCGGCTCTGGGTTAGCGCAACCCAAGGATGACCCCCAGAGTGCATGCGGTTCAGAATGTGGGCGAGACGGGCTGATGCTCAGTAAACAGGCTTCCTGAGCCGCCCCCTGAGGCCTGGGAGGCAGAGCTCGATAACATCTGCTGGTATTTCATGCTAGAGGGAATGGGTTTTGCATTTCCTTCCTCTGCAAGTGTGCTTTTCCGATCAATACGAGCAAGAGCCTATCGGCCCATCTGAAAGCGCTGGGTACACTCAGAGTACACTCTGGTGAAACACAGCGCTGAAGGTCACTGGAGTTACCGCAGGTAAAATTGTGGCAATAATACACTACACATGTTATAATACAAGACGCATGTTGTTTACAGGAGCAGTGTTTGAAATGCTGCTGCTACTGTGTGTGTGAGCTTTGAATTAATTCCATACTGACAGCATTTTTTTTTGGTTGACAGTCTTGTTGAATAGGACAAGTATCTTATTGTATTTGTCCTAACAGGGCTGACAGACCATTTCTGAAGGAATCTGTGTCACAGAAATTGTGTAAGATTTTGTTTTTAACTCCTTTTTTTGTAATTCACTTAACATAGGCTTAAATCATTTCCATAAAGATGGATATAATTGATCAAAAAATGTTATCTACAGCAATTTACCATCCCAGAATTCAGTAAAAGAAAATAGTTTCCCTGTAATAGAAACCTCTTTACAGAACAAAACAACAACTGCCTTTTTTCATGTGCCCTGTAAACCCGCATTATAGGCCAATTAAACCCTCTCCAGGTTTGATCCAGCTCTATTTTTGTTTCTCAATTGCCCACATACCCCAGATGTGGCTTTTCAATTCTAAAATGAGTTGTAGACATTAAACTGGTGGCTAACATACCCGTTGAGTGATCGTAATGATGTTTTGGCTCACTGTAGTACAATGAACGTTACCAGTCCCCATACTAACATCTGAAATCTGCAGTGGGTGTACGACTGATACGGGGAGTGTGTGAAAGTGTGTATCTTAGCACATTCCCCCGTTTCAGGTTCCAAAGTCAATTATTTATTGGGTCCTTCCAGCAACTGGATCCAGTGTTTTCTTTTAGCCGGCATTTGCAATGTGCATCAGGCCACTACATTAGTCGGTGCACTGCCAAGATTTATATCTAGTTTAGGTTTAACATTATGATCAAATGATGGCTAGAGAGATACTGAATGTCATCTGAATGTGCAATTCGTGGAAAAACTAGCTGCTGTACTGCAGGGTCACAATGACGAAGATTAAAGATTTTGCTTTTAAAGGAGAAGTCCACTTCCAGAACAAAAATGTACAAATAATGTACTCACTCCCTTGTCATCCAAAATGTTCATGTCTTTCTTTCTTCAGTCGTAAAGAAATTATGTTTTTGAGGAAAACATTTCAGCATTTTTCTCCATATAATGGATTGACATGGTGCCCTGAGTTTGAACTTCCAAAACGCAGTTTAAATGCAGGTTCAAACAATCCAAAATGCAGTTGTAAACGATCCCAGCCAAGAAGACGATCCCAGAAGAAGGGTCGACATAGCCTATCTAGCGAAAGGATCAGTTATTTTCATAAAAATAATCCAATTTCTATACTTTTTAATGTGAAACGCTCACTAAAAAGTACGCTAAAAAGTATTTAAACTGTATTTTTTTAATAAACAAATAACCAATCGTTTTGCTAGATAAGACCCTTCTTCCTCGGCTGGGATCGTTTAAAACCGCATTTTGGATCGTTTGAAGCTGAATTTAAACTGCATTTTGGAAGTTCAAACTCTGAGCACCATACCAGTCCATTATGGAGAAAAATCCTGAAATGTTTTCCTCAAAAAACAATTTCTTTACGACTGAAGAAAGAAAGACATGAACATCTTGGATGACAAGGGGGTGAGTACATTATCTGTAAATTGTTGTTCTGAAAGTGGACTTTTCCTTTAAGAATCTTTAAACAATGTAAGGAGAAAAACAATGCTGTACAGCAGAAAAACTGAGCCCATATGGGGGTCCTGTCATCCATTTACTTATTATTATATTTTTTTCCCCAGAGGTCCAAAGTTAAGTAGCTGTGTCCAAAATCATCCACTTATTCACTAATCCCTATATAGTGAATGGCAGTTGAGTGCACGGTTTCTTCCAGCTCATCGGTTCTCCACATTGGATTTTGTAAAATAGTGCTTCAGCGAGTGTGCATCGGTTGTACACTCAAAATCAGAGTGCATTGTGGGTATAAAGTAGTAAACGAATGTAGGGAATTTTGTTGTTTATTTAGAAGTGCACAATACAGAGGACAGGGAAGAGTTTCGGACACACTAAATTTTACATTTTAGTTTTTCATGATAATTTTCCACTTTTTTCTGACCCTTTAACATTAAGTACAGAACAGACACACTAGTCTGTGCAGCGTCAGACGAATAGGAAAAATCAAGTCACGATTTACAGTTTTATGCGAAAGTTTGGGAACCCCTTGCAGAATCTGTGAAAATGTAAATAATAATAACAAAATAAGAGAGATTATACAAAATGCATGTTATTTTTTTTATTTAGTACTGTCCTGAGTAAGACATTTTACGTAAAAGATGTTTACATATAGTTCACAAGACCAAAAAAATAGCTGAAATTATTAAAATAACCCCCTTCAAAAGTTTAGGAACCCTTGGTTCTTGAAACTGTGTGTGGTTAACTGGATGATCTACGGCTGTTTTTTTTTTTGTTTTGTGATGGTTGTTCATGAGTCCCTTGTTTGTTTTGAACAGTTAAACTAAGCACTGTTCTTCAGAAAAATCCTCCAGGTCCTGCAGATTCTTCAGTTTTCCAGCATCTTTTGCATATTTGAACCCTTTCCAGCAATGACTGTATGATTTTCAGATCTATCTTTTTACACTGGAAACTTGGAAACTTTTTGAATTTGAAAATCAAGGTAAATTGTACTTCATTTGTCTTCCAGGAAACATGCAAGTATCTTCTGTTGCTTCCGAAGAACAGTACTAAATGGAAAAAAAATTATATTTCAACAAAATAAGAAAAATCTTCATCCTGTTCAAAAGTTTTCACCCCCCCGGGTCTTAATGCATCATGTTTCCTTCTGGAGCATCAGCATCAGAATCTGCAGGACCTGTATGATTTTTCTGGAGAACAGTGCTCAGTTTAACTGTTCAGAACAAACAAGGGACTCTTAAACAACCATCACAAAAAAAAAACAAAAAAAAAAAAACAGTCGTAGATCATCCAGTTAACCACACACAGTATTAAGAACCAAGGGTTCCTAAACTTTTGAAAGGGTTATTTTAATAATTTCAGCTATGTTTTGGTCTTGTGGACTATATGTAAACATCTTTCATGTAAAATATCTTACTCAGGAGAGTACTAAATAAAAAATATCATGCATTTTGTATAATCTCTTTTATTTTGTTAAAATTATTCACATTTTCACAAATTCTTTAAGGGGTTCCCAAACTTTCGCATATATATATAATTTGTACAACAGACAATGCTGATAACTTTCTCTCTAGTTGAGGTTGCTTGGATCATGAATCAAGGCTGTATCCTGGCTAAATTTTACCACCTTTAGTGAAGCAGCAGGCCAAGGCAGACGTGGGTATTTGTATGAAGGTGAAGGTTAGCATTCCCTGCATGGAGAATGTGAATCTGGAATATGGATAAATGCTCCCAGATGATGAAAAGCCCCTTTTGAGGCCCGAGCGTTTTCCACATGCCAGAGGAACAGCGTTAGGACAGAAGGTGGTGTTCTTCTGCAATGGAAACCAGCTGTTACTGCCTAATAACTGCAGCATGAAGTCTTTTCCTCTCCACTATCACACAGATGCCACAAACATGCAGAATAGGGGCAGGTCAGGTGAAAGTGCTGAGCGGGGCAGCTCAGAAACATTAGCCTTCACTTTCCCAGCCGAAGATGAGCCAGAAAACAGCTAATGATATGTAAAATGATAACATCAGACAGTCAACAGAGCGCTAGGTCAGGATCTATTCACCTTCCCCATATTAAGTCATTAAAATGTTTTTAAATGAGACTCCTCAAAGTAAGTAATGTGCCATTTGTAGATATTTGTAGTAGGGCTGTTGATTTAACGGTATCATTTGGTGTGATTACATTTAACACAGCGCCCCGTCCAGACCTGTACATCATCTGATATTGATGCAGTTGCTGATGAACATGATGCAGGATGACTAACTGTGTAATGGAGCCTATTAAAAACAGTTATATGAGCCTAAAATTCAAGATATGAGGCAAAAAAGACCCTCTTATATTTATATCATAGCAATACCACACAAGTAAGAGTGCAGTTTTTCTGAACTTTTCTACAATTCAGTAGACAAGAAGTTAATATTGTGTTACATTTTAGACAATATAGTCAGTATTGTCTGCTTTGATCAATATCACAAACAAAGCCATAGCAGAAGTGTTGTGTGTCTCTAATCAGCACACAGCAGTGATTCGTTATTAAATGAATCCACAGTTTTGAAATAATTTCTTGACATTACAGACATTTATATAAGTCCTTGAATCTGATTAGCTGAGAGGAGTGTGATATTCTAGTGACACTGAAACTCTAACCGTTTCACCGTTTGTATCACTCCGTTTGCAATATTTCTCAGAGTGAGCGTCATGGTGGACATCCAAATGCACTATAATTTTGTAAATAATACCGTTTTTGTGTCACGGAATGTAGTTTCAAGAGGTTTTTTTTAGGTGAGAATGTACTTGTTTGGACTTCAAATCTGCGGTTTGTTAATAAAGCTAACATCTATTTGAAAATTTGCTTCAGTGTGTTCTTCCAAGGTGTCAGCTGTCATTTAGCGCTCATGAACCCACTGAGAGCAGCCTCACCTCGGACAGATCTTCTGGAATTTGATGCTCTGTCTCTATGGTGGTTAAACTGTTAAGACTGTGAAATATTTTACTCTCAACAACACCTTCTAAGACGCAGCCGACAAATGCACTGAGCAGTGCTGATAACAGATGAACAGATGAAAGGATAGTCTGACAAAGATATCGCTTTCCTCAGCGGACATTTAAACTAATGTTGAATGAATATGAGATTGAGTTGAAGAATAAATGGTGTATCAGATGCAGGTAATCAAAACTTACTTAGTCCATCACTCTCATAATACTCTACATCAGGCGTTCTCAGCTCTGGCCAGCGAGATCCATTTTCCTGCAGATTTCAGCTCCAACCCTAATCAAACACACCTGAACAGGTTAATCAAGGTCTTAAGGATTACTAGAAAGTTAGAGGCAGGTGAGTTTGATCAGGGTTGGCGCTAAACCAACTAGAGTTTAGAACCCCTGCTCTACATAATACAGTGAGCTTTTAATACATTAATACAGCAAGCAGTGAAGCAGCTCAACGTTCCCCCATTACTATTTCCAAAGATGACATTCTCGAACTAGTAATGAAGGCTTGGGCTCAGCTTTTAAACTGTCAACTTGAGATTTAACATACTCGTGCCGTCGAACGGTTGTAAAAACACAAAATCACACTCGTAGCCATGTGATACCACGGTCCACGGTACCACATTCACAGCCAATCAGGTGTTGATTTTTATTAAAACAAAAAACAAAAAAAAAAAAACTGAAATTATACAGATTTATTCTGTGCTTTTTTGTGTTATTGAGATTACAGTAATAGGAAGAAATGTTTTACCATCCATTTCCAAATGCTAAAACAAATTATGGAAAAAAAATCTAGGTAAATATCACTTGTAGGTACAATATTTTAAGGTGACATGTCTAATTATAATGTCAACTTATCCAAAAGCATGAAAATATGACAGAAGCATATTTAGGACAAAATGGAAGTTGTCACAAACACTTTAGCTGGGTTATTCCCTTTTAACACTCTGTTTTAACTGTACTAAAGCTTATATAGTAAACTCAATTCTAGCAGCACATTGCGATTGTGAGCTCTGAATCACATCCGCTCTGACTTACAGCACTGCAGCATGTGTGGCCATTGTTTTAATCAGGCTTTAGTCATGTTGTGGTGGTGTGGTACATGAAAGCTTCTCTAAGCCCTGAGTGTGTGATATATATATATATATATATATATATATATATACACACACACACACACACACAATTAAGGTCAACTGCAAAATGTTAATTATTTTACAAAATAAGAGGGATCATACAAAATTGAATTATTTTTTATGTAGTACTGACCTGAATAAGTGATCTCACATAAAACACATTTTTCAGGATTTTGGTCACTGATGCTCCAGAAGGAAAAACGACGCATTAAAGGAGAACTCCACTTCCAGAGCAACAATTTACAAACAATTTACTCACCCCCTTGTCATCCAAGATGTTCATGTCTTTCTGTCTTCAGTCGTGAAGAAATTATGGTTTTTGAGGAAAGCATTTCAGGATTTTTCTCCATATAATGGACTTCATTGGCGCCCCGATTTTGAACTTCCAAAATGCTGTTTAAATGCAGCTTCAAAGGGCTCTAAACGATCCCAGCCGAGGAAAAAGGGTCTTATCTAGCAAAGCGATCGGCCATTTTTTCCGAAAAATAAAAAATTGTATATATTTGTATACTTAGGCTCTGGGATGCGCGTCCACGATGCTACGAATTAGTGATGGGTCGTTCTTGAACGATTCGTTCATTTTGAACCAATCTTTAATGTGACTCGGGAAGTGATTCGTTCAGTTGTGCATGTGCAACATCCTATTAGGTTCTGTACTGGAATTAGTTAACCTGTTTCGAGTCTTCGGGTTTTTCGAGTCGTTCGTTCATCTTATGGGGCTGTCACATGATGAACAAACGACTCAAACCCGAAGACTCGAGAGATGAACTAATGAATTCTTTTTCTGGCTCACACTGCATTGGTTAAATTTATGGGGCTGTCACATGATAAACGAACGACTCAAACCCGAAAACCTGTTAGATAAGAGATGAGGTGACCTAATCATAGACTAAAGACTAAAGGTAAACAATGAAGTAATCTTTTCTGTTTCTTATAGCATTATAGTTTTGTCTTGTTTGTAGTGTGATCAACGTTTGTGTAGGCAGCAGATGTGTTAGGGAAGTAACACGTAACATTTTAATTATATTTCGCTAAAATGAACAAAATGAATGAAATGACTCGAAAAAAGATTCGTTCATTTTGCTGAACAAGACTCAAAGGCCAGAGTCGGTAAAATGATCCGAACTTCCCATCACTACTACGAATCACGTCTAAGTTCATCTTCTGTGTACTCCGGCTCAAAAAGGTAAAGTATGTTGAAAAACCATCTTACTTTCTCCTACAACTTCAGAATCGTCCATTGTTGTACCTTTTTGTTTGTAAACAGCGTTTGACTTACTTGTACTTTCTTAGTCTTTGCGCGTTCGCTTTGTAAACACTGGGTCTGTAGTTCTGCCTACGTTCCACATGACCTTTCGACGTGATTGAATAATACGTAGCGTTGTGAACGCACATCCCAGAGCCTGTGCTACATGAACTTTTGTGCTTATAAAGCATACAAATTTTTATTTTCGAAAAAAAATGACCGATATTCACTAGATAAGACCCTTCTTCCTCGGCTGGGATCATTTAGAGCCCTTTGAAGCTGCATTTAAACTACATTTTGGAAGTTCAAAATCCGGGCACCAGTGAAGTCCATTATATGGAGAAAAATCCTGAAATGCTTTCCTCAAAAACCATAATTTCTTCACGACTGAAGACAGAAAGACATGAACATCTTGGATGACAAGGGGGTGAGTAAATCATTTGTGAATTGTTGTTCTGGAAGAGGACTTCTCCTTTAAGAGCCAGAGGTGTAAACTTTTGAACACAAAGAAGAAGTGTACATTTTTCTTACTTTGCCTAAATATCTTTTTTTTTTTCATTTAGTACGGCCCTTCAGAAGCTACAAAAGATACTTACATGTTCCCATAAGACAAAAGATCTTCAAATTAAAAAAATTCATCCCCCGGCTCTTAATGCATTGTGTTTCCTTCTGAAGCATCAGTGAGTATTGAACCTTCTGTAATAGTTGCATATAAGTCCCTCAGTTGTTCAAGGATTGTTCTGAAGAACAGCAGGCAGTTTAACTGTTCAGGACAAACAAGGGACTCATGAACAAGTATGACTAAACAAACAAACAAACAAAATTAAACGCATGTAAACTTTTGAACAAGGTCATTTTATAAATTCAACTATTACTTTCTCCTGTGGACTGTATGTAAACGTCTTTTATGTGAAATATCTTATTCAGGTCAGTACTAAATAAAAAAAGCATAAATTTTGTATGATCCCTCTTATTTTGGTAAACTAATGAACTTTTTGCAGATTCTGCAAGGTGTATGCAAACTTTTGACCTCAACTGTATATAGAAGCACGCAAGAGCAGGCGCATTAACACACATTATTCCTCTCATTTAGTGTACGGTGAGCTGATGAACTGAATGGACGCTAATGCTGCATTAGGTGTGCAGTGGGACAGACATTCATCTGAAAGACAGCTTGTACCAGGAACAGAAAAACAGGCTTCATGCTTTCAGCTGTAATTTCACATTTGACTTACCTTCATTATAAAAGCTCCATCATACATGTATAATTAGATATCATCAGAGGCAATTACCCCACCTGTACCACATGATCTCAGTGGCTGAGACTGATTTGATCCGAAACATATAAACACTGATGAGAAAATGCAGTGGATACAGAAGTTGTAGTACATGTAGATAGATCTGAACCGAGGTAAATTATTTGAACTATATTCTAAATGAAAACACTTGGCATTTAGATGTCTGTTATATGAACAAACAGTCAGTACTATAATTAAACTGCTTTAAATCTCAAAGCTTACATACACATAAATGTGTGTGTAATGTGTGTCATGAGTGAAGCACTTCAGTGAAGCACTTTTTAAATTATTTAAAACAATAACAATAACTTGGTCTTGTTAACTTGGTTCATTAACAGAACCGGCTCAGTGTATTTGTTTTTGTGGGCAGCTAGTGAAGACGTCACAATAAAGACATCTTGTTTTTGAATTACTGTATTCTCCTGCACTTTTAGCTCTTCACACAAATACCTTTATTTGTTTACCTCTGTTTCGTTCCTCCTCACCCAGAGGACAACTTCAGCTTATTTCACTCACATGACCTTAAGAGAGTTAATATTCCTGCTCAGAGAGCTGCTGTGTGTAGTGACATAACAAATGCGGTCATTTGCCATGATTTACAATCAGTCAGTTGGGAACACAATGTTTTTTATTTTATATATTAACTGACAGAGACAGAAAAGAGAGGACACACGATTACTGAGTGGAAATGCTTAAATACTTGCTCCAATTTAGTTTGATGCCAAATTTTATATGTTAGAGGATAATTTCATAATTGTTGTAATTGTGCTATTGATATTAAATATTTCAGTAACACTTTGGTTTAGGGACCAATTCTTACTATTAACTAGTTGCTTATCAGCATGCAGAGTACTAGCATATTGGATGTTTATTAGTACCTATAATATATATAATCGGAACTCAGACATTTTTTAGGTTTCAGTGCCGTAGAGTAACATTGGAAGATCCAAAGCTTTCATTGGACTGATGGTGTTTATGCTACAAAATGGAAAAACGATGTGCCTGGGCTACTTGTAATACTGATTCCAGCTATCCTAAAAGGATAGGCAATGGAATTTATTTTATTCCATTTCCTAAACCCAAACAAAACAGAGCAAAATGTAAGCATTTAACCCCAATAAAAATAAAGACGAAAACCTTCATTTTCTGGTTGTCATACTCTAATTAAGTTACAATTTTCATCTGCTCAAGCAGAACATTAATGTCATCTTGTGCTTCAGCAAGGCATCTCTGGCTAAAATTAGCTAACATTAAAGTTAACGAGTCCATGCTAAAGTGAACTGTTCTCACGTCACGTACAGTGTATGTCAAAAACACATAAACGAAGGTCTACATTTCAGTGCCTTTTCATATTAAACGGGTTAAATGTCAATTAATTGAATCTTACACTGCAGTACATGAACAGTGTTGATCCGGGATGTTGTCAATGCGATTGTGATGACCGTAGCATGAAGCTTCTCCCATCTGCACTGTGATCTGTATTTTTACATATTTATTTTTGATATCTTTTATATATATCCCTCCATGGCATATTTAGTCCCACTTGAATGATGGTCCTTCTGTGTCCCAAATTTATCAAAAACATCTTGGGACAAGGTTTTCACACTGACAGCTACCATTGTAAGACAGTTGTCCGAGTGACCGACAGTAACAAAGGGGGCGGGGCTTGATTAATTATGCATAATTGCATACAAGTAACACTAAAACAAACCCTAATCCTAACCCTAGGTAAGTACACGTATGTAATTATTATTACCTAGTACTTAAATGTCTAATTACACTGTAACAAGGACACCTTAAAATTAAGAGTAACCAAATATTTCTATATATTAATATATGTAGAAATATATATTAAAAGGATTAATCAATTATTAATTAACTGTTCATTAATTATAGAGAAATATTTACTGATTATTTTGTCAACAAACTACAGCCGTAATAGCTGTGACTTAATAACATCTCATGCTTCACAAGCCTGGTTGGTAAGCCATGCTGATGTCAGTCATGAAACTGAACTCATATTAGGGCTGTCAGTTTAATGTGTTAACTTAATTAATTAGTTATGGAAAATAACACAATTAAAATATTTTAACGCAGTTAACGCATTGACCCCGCCCCCAGACCTGTACGTCATCTTACATTTCATATAGTTGACTGTTGACAAATATGATGCAAGGCAACAACTCCATAAATGCAGTTATGCCCTAAAAATCAAGATATTGGTGCAAAAAAATGCCAAAAATGTGTTTTGTCTTATACATCACGATATCACATGGGCAGCAAGAACAATATAACATGAGTGCTGATTTTGTCCTGATCTATCACAAGCTTAAATAAGAAGTTGATATTGTGTTATATTTTAAACACAATATTATGCATTTTTGCTGAATTTTGAAACACATATTACCTTTGAAGCCATAGCAGAATTGTTGTGCGTCTACGAGCAACACACAGCAGTGTTAAGTTTCTGAATGAATCTGCATTTTGAACAAATCGTGTGAACCAATGATTCAAAAGCCCATTCATAAAGAGAGCCATTTACTTCATTCCTGAATGAATCAGCCGTTTGAACCAATCGAATGAATTAATGGCTCAAAGACATTTACTGCCACCTGCTGGCAGATTTGGTTTCTAATTTAGAGTATCATTTCATTAAAATAAATAAATAAATAAAAACATTACAGAGTTAGTTTACCAAAAAAATTCAATTCTGTCATCATTTACTCACCCACATGTCATTTCAAACCTTTCTTTTGTGAAAAGAAGGTATTTTGTATACTGTTGGTAACAAAGCTGTTTTGGTTACCAAAGACTTTTATTGTATAAACAAAAATATTGAGATGTTTCTCAAATTATCTTTTATTTTTCATAGTTTACGTTTGGCCGTTGCAGCCTGCGGCCCTGAGCAGAGAGAATCCGTTTTTGCAGTGAGAGGTGCCTTTTTTTTAATTGTTTTCTATTGGCAGTGAGCGTTATGCGCGCTGTTTATGCGCCCCATGCGCCACGTGTTTTTGCAGGAGCGCTCTGAGCGCCTGAAGTTGAAAAATAAGCAACTCTGAGCAGAAAAGCGCCCGGCGTCATCGTGTTTTTTTCCATTGTCCAATCAAATGAATGGTGAGGCGGGCCTTCCGTTGTGGTGACGAAAGTTTACCATTGCTTAGAAAGTCTGGAGATTGCAGTGATGGAGGAAAAACTTTTGGTGTCTATTATGGGTTACCCGGAGCTGTATTTTTTAAGGTTTTTCCTAATATGACAGTTTACTTAACAGCAAAAACCACAGATTTTGGAGCGCTCGCGCTATAATCCTTTGATTAGACTGACAGGACGCTGATTTGATGGTTGCCTAGCAACATAAAAAAACGCAACGCCTCGCGCTTTCAGACCTGAAAAACGTGTTCAGTGTGATCGGGGCCTAAATGTTTGTGTGTAATAAATTCTGTTGAATCAAATAAAATATCTTTCCAAAAGGTAATGTCTACTTGATACTTCATTATTTAACGCAAAAATAGCTTAAAATAATCTTTTGTGGGTATTTTCAGAGTTTTATTTCACGAAACATCATGTAATTAATTAGGTTAAAAATTTTAATCGACTGACAGCCCTAATAGCTATGTTTATTTGCCCTAATCTTCAATAATCTAGTTCGATTTCAGATTCTAAAAGTTCCACATAAACACTAAATGTTGTGATCTGATTCATTTATTCATTAACATTACATGTATTCTGAACTCCTCCACGTTTAGAGGTGGGATACCTGGTGAGATTATTTCAGGTCTACACCACCCCTTTCATTCTGATCAAAATTTCATTCAGATCAAACTCATTTGGATCGGTTAAGGTGTTTACATGAAGTCTTTGCAGTGCAAATGAGCCAGCAAAGACAGATGATGTGGGTGCATACAAGGACATTGTTTGGTGTAAATCTGTTACCTGTGTGAGCACATCTAACTGTCCTACAATGTGCTGAAGGGTGCTGGCCAGCGCAGCAGGAATGCTGTCCTGCTGGGCGTCAGGCGGGCCGTCCACACTCGCGTGTCTGTCCGGAGCTGTGCTGCCACTCTTCTGTGAGGTACGGCCATCAGACAGACCAGCGGCTTCAGACTCCTGCAGGAGATACGGGAAACTATGAGTGTCTCTGAGCCCTTCACACGTGTCAATCTCAAAACTATTTATTAAAAAAAAGACAATTTTAAAAGGAAAAAAAAAAAATCTCAGCCCATTTAAGTCTGCATGTGTGATCTAGAGTAAACAAGATGACTGGCTCTTTAAACTGATTATTTTAGCGCAGAGTTTGATTGATTGGTCTTTGTGTTTCTGATAATAGTTTGAGAAATTATGTAAGCATGTTGTAATAGTTTAATTAAAGTGCTGAGGGGAATGTTAAGGTCAACTGTGTAATTGACTCATGTTGCCTGGTTACAGTATTATGGATACAAATGAGAATAACAGCATATAGGACTGACTGCCACTGGAAGACAAGAGGACGCGGAAAAGCCATCAACATTACAACAGCTCCATCAATAAAACATATTACACCAATAAAGACTGATATTAAACCCAGGACGACAATGATTCAAGATACTAATAAGCGCTTTTACCACCTCGAGTGCTATGTGTCAAGTGCACATTACGCTCAAGGTTTTTCCCAGAGTTTGTCCCTGTATATAAGCCTCAGTGAGGTGATAGTAATCCACATGAAACATCTGCGTCGTCACAACAAACTAAAGCCACAGCCTCAGAGTGTGTATGGTTCCAAGTGTTTAACTGCATGTAGTCTAATTACAGTTGAGGTCGACTGCCAGGCTGCTCATTAATGAAAATGAAAGAGCAGAAACTGTGAAACCATCTTAAATCAGGAGAACAGATGGTGTGAAATGAGTTCATGGAATGAATATGATTGACACTGATGGGAATTGAACAAGGCTGACCAAGTCTGTTTTGTTCACAGAGCTACAATCAGCTGTCCAAAGCGTTCGGCAACAGCGTTTAGACATCTGAAGCTTCAGGGAGACTCATCTGTTCAGAGATGTGTGTGTTGGCCTCCACAACCTCAGCATATAAAATTTTGATTTTACTGGTTTCAAACTTTGAGCAGCCAATAACTCACTGCAAAAACTCCGAGAGTATGTCCTGCAAGTGGATCTCTTATGTAGCCCGGCTCATATTTTAAGATTGGACAGGATCTCCCAGGGAAACAGCATTATTCAGAAATCACTTAAAGGAGAACTCTACTTCCAGAACAATTCACAAATTCCCAGCCGAGGAAGAAGGGTCTTATCTAGCGAAACGATCTGCCATTTTTTCCGGAAAATAAAAATTTGTATACTTTTTAAGCACTAAAGCTAGTGTAGCACAGGCTATGGGATGCGCATTCATGATGCTACGTACTATTGAATCACGTTGAAAGGTCACACAGAACGTAGGCAGAACTACAGACCCAGTGTTTACAAAGCGAACACGCAAAGACTAAGAAAGTGCAAGCAAATCAAACGCTGTTTACAAACAAAAAGGTGCAACCATGTCGGACGATTCTGAAGTTGTAGGAGAAAATAAGATATAAGAGTTTTTCGCCATAGTCTACTTTTTTGAGCCAGAATACACAGACGATGAACTTAGACGTGATTTGTAGTAGTGATGGGAAGTTCGGATCATTTTACTGACTCTGACCTTTGAGTCTCGCTCAGCAAAATGAACAAATCTTTTTGAGTCATTTTGTTCATTTTAGCAAAATATAATTAAAATGTTACGTGTTACTTCCCTAACACATCTACTGCTTACACAAACGTTGATCACACTACAAACAAGACAAAACTATAATGCAATAAGAAACAGAAAAGATTAATTCATTGTTTACCTTTAGTCTTTAGTCCATGATTAGCTCACCTCACCTCTTATCTGAGAAGTTTTCGGGTTTGAGTCGTTCGCTCATCACGTGACAGCCCCATAAGATGAACGAACAATGCGAAAAAGCCGAAGACTCGAAACAGGTGAACTAATTCCAGTACAGAACCTAATAGGATGTTGCGCATGCGCGACTGAACGAATCACTCCCCCAGACGACTCGTTCTTCCCGAGTCACATTAAAGATTCGTTCAAATTGAACTAATCGTTCAAGAACGATCCATCACTAATTCGTAGCATCGTGGATGCACATCCCAGAGCCTGTGCTACACAAGCTTTTGTGCCTAAAAAGTATACAAATTTTTATTTTTCGAAAAAAATGACAGATCATTTCGCTAGATAGGACCATTCTTCCTCAGCTGGGATCGTTTAGAGCCCTTTGAAGCTGCATTTAAACAGCATTTTGGAAAAATGGAGAAAAATCCTGAAATGCTTTTCTCAAAAACCATAATTTCTTTGTGACTGAAGACAGAAAGACATGAACATATTGGATGACAAGGGGGTGAGTAAATTATTTGTAAATTGTTGTTCTGGAAGTGGACTTCTCCTTTAACAGAAATAAGGAACACTACAAAAACTGTTTTTTGTGCATTGTTTTCCAGGGAGACACTCAACTTATCTATGTTGATAAGCTTCAACTGTAGGTAGTTTTTTTTAAAGAAGTAGTTTACTTCCAGAACAAAAATTTACAGATGATGTACCCTTGTCATCCAAGATGTTCATGTCTTTATTTCTTTAGTTGTAAAGAAATTATGTTTCAAACATTTCAGGATTTCTCTCCATTTAATGGATATCTATGGTGCCCCCGAGTTTGAACTTATAAAATGCAGTTTAAATGCAGCTTTAAAGGGCTCTAAACGATCCCAGCCAATTGTTTCGCTAGATAAGACCCTTCTTCCACTGCTGGGATCATTTAGAGCCTTTTCAAGAGGAATTTAAACTGCATTTTTGAAGTTCAAACTCGGGGGCCCCCACAGATATCCATTATATGAAGAGAAATTCTGAAATGTTTTCCTCAAAAAAACAATTTCTTTACGACTGAAGAAAGAAAGACTACTCCTTTAAGACTGTTGACTGTTGCACTCATGTCTCACGTCTTATAGTGCGTCTCGCACACAAGCTGCGTGTTTTTAAGATGCCGTGCGAAGTTAAAAGAATTTAAATTTTTACATGCAGCACCACTCATCAATGTCAGTTCCAAAATAGTGAACCAATCAGAAGACTCCGGAGCCGGGGCAAACATTGTGAGCTTTTGTTTACAGTAGCAAATTGGCATGGCAACTGTAGTGACTGCTGGCATGGAGGCACTTATAGTGGCTGTGTCCAGATACCCTGAATTATATACTATATTCTTCAAGCGATTATTAAAACTTGTTTTCTAAAAAAAGAACCTGGCGATAAATATTTCCATTTTATTACATGGCACTGTGGAATCCTCGATTCTGATTGGTCAGTCAACACATTCTGAGGTATGTTGTTACCCGGTAACAACTGGTAAAAACGAATAATACAGGCTCATTCAGCTAACCGCAGTCAGTGCTATTCGCTTGCTGGGAACATTTTTTCCTTTGTGGAACCTTTGTGTTTGGTTGGCTAATAAAATATTAAAACTGAAATATTCTCTAAACAAATATTTAATTATGTCATCCTGGTATCGCAGACTTACTCTCTCTTTTCAAACGCAGCTGCTGCCATTTTGAGATCACTGTTTTGTATGCTAATGAATTGTAAGATAACTAACAAACTGGTAAGATTCTGAGCACAAAACTATTCCTGAGCACTGCGTCTTGCGTTTTAGACACAGATACGTATTCTAATGGCCCCTAAGGCTGCATTTATTTGATTAAAAATAATGTAAAAATTGTGAAATATTACAAATTAAAACTGTTTTCTATGTGAAAATATTGTAAAATGTAATGTATTCTAGGCTGAATGACTAAAAGCTGAATTTTCAGCATCATTACTTCATTCTTCAGTGTCACATGATCCTTCAGAAATTATTCTAATATGCTGATTTGCTGCTCAAGAAACATTTCTGATTATTATCAATGTTGAAAACAGTTATGCTGCTTCATATTTTGTGGAAACCATGGTACATTTTATTTTTCCGGATACTTTGATGTATAGAAAATTCAAAAGAAAAGTATTTATTTGAAACAGAAATCTTTACCATTATAAGTAACATTATTGAAGTGTCATTGAAGCTGAGGAAGCTCCAACTGAAGCTGTGTAAGTGTGCTGTGATCACTCTGGATAAAAGTAAATAAAACTTACTGTAATATCATTCTGTGCTGTACTACAGGATGCAGTGAGGTAAAGTCTCACACCCTCAGACAGAACTAGACCACTGCCATTATAATCAACGGCTGCCAGCATGGACTCTGTATGGAAACTCTTCATGAATGTTGCTTCAATAACTTAAACGTTTGCATATTTTCAATTTAAAGCATCTCAAATTCATAGTCAGAGCTGGGCTGTCACCAGGAATGGTGCCCATGCAGTCTCATGTGGTCAGAGGGTATGGCATCAGGTCTAAGTTCTTCAACTGAGAGAAGCAATAGGGAAAAATAAACAGGCAGTTGCCTCGTTCATACAAGAAAGACAGCGCTCCTGCCATAAAACGCCTCCTGGACACATCTGGCAAACAGGTGCCATTCGAGTGCCTCTTCCTGGTCCAAGCTAGGTAAATATTTGCCTGTGTGACCCTGGTGATTTCAAGGCAAACAGGGGTGTCTGTTGAACACACGCTGATGGGATGGTCGAACAAAGCCGCCTGATGAACACCAGCAGGTCTGAGTGTGGTAAATATAAAGTGCCGCACAGCACACTTCCTGCAGTTGCAGAGAAACTACTTATCACAGATGCTACGATGATTGTGACTACAGACTTTTCAAATCAATCAAACATGTTTTCTGTTTTCAGTGGCTCAGTTCACAGTGAATACAGCAAACTCAATATCTACATGTGCTGTGAGTTTAGCATCAGGGTATTTTCACATTTGTATAATTTCTAACATTTCTGTGGACAGATGGTTATAGTATTTCACTAGATTTGTAATGAGATGCTGTGTTTTTAAACCTATTTTCATTTCAACTGCAAAAAAAAAAAAAAAAGTTAAGCATTATTATTATTAAAATTGTTTGGTCTAAGAGTGTCACAACTAATAAGAGGTCTGAATCCACTTTAAAGTAGGGCCCTATAAAAGTTAGTTTTATTTTTTTTCCAAATTCCGTTTTTTTTCCGTTTTCATTTTTCTGGATTCCGTTTTTTTTTCCATTTTAATTTTTCTCAACTCCTTTTTAATGGTAAATTAAATTTTATTAATCAAAGAGCATGTCTAATTAATTAAAATCATGAAACTTGTACAATTTCACATCAATTTAAAGTTAAACCTTTATTAAACTGATGTGAAATTGTACAAGTTTCATGATTTTAAAATGACAAAATGACATGTTTAGAGCCCTATGAAATATTTTATTTTTTCTCACCATGCTTTATTGTTATCAAATTCTGTGTTTTAGCATGTCTAATTATTTGAATGGATACTTAATTTACTCAAATTTATTGTTAAAATAGTCTTATGAAACTCTCAGAAATTCTGTGTTGTGTATTTAAAATGTTCTGCTTATCAAATGAAGGCATAAAACATTAATTTATCTTTTAATTACTGAAAATTAAGCACTTTTTTTTTTTTTTTTGCGCAAACAAAGAGGAGTTTACTATTAAAATTAGAACATGGAAGAAATGTTGTGTGATTATACCCTAAAATATAATGTTTGTTTCATTTTAGTAGTAGTAGTAATAGCAGTTATATATTTTTGGCACAATCTCTTCAAGTTAAACCGGACTTTTAATTTGACGGGTTGGCGTGTCTACCTTTATTTCCATATTTCTTTGTGTATATGATATGAGGCTAGTTCTCCTAAAATGGAACGGTCAAATGAAATCACAGTGAGCGTCACACGCGCTTCAGTGTGTGTAGTAAACAAAACTGCTCGTCTGCTCCATTCATTAAAACAGAGACACGCAGAACATACAGGATTCACATTTAAATGGTATTTTTTGCGGCGTAATATTTACAGATACCAGTCCATATTGCGGTTTGATTTAAGTGTAATGACCTACTTTTGATTAATTCATTCAAACTGACATTCCACGTTATTCAGATTTTATGACTGGATTCCGCAATTCCCTCCTCGTTTTCCGCATCGCGGAAATCATAGGACCCTAACTTTAAAGTTCAGCTCCAAATCAACGCAAAGATTTTATTCCAATTTAGTCACTGAAAAGCGGTTGGAGCTCTTAATTTTGCTCTCAAAGTGCACCAGATTGGTACATCTAACTTTAAAATGTACAACATTTTTGGACCAAGGTTCACCCCCATAGTCTCACAAAATCCTGTGGCAAACATTAGATGTGTTGCTACTTTACTACTTTAAGTGATCAGATGCACAAGAAGCTCTTCAATCCTGGGAATGTTAGTAGACAGGAATGTTAATCTAGCAATGCTAGCAGATGCACCTCATCAACCACCCCAAACAAGAAACTGCAGTGAGACCACCCAAAATAGCTGTAGCAACTGCATGGTAATGCCCTGGCAACCAACCAGAAGTCCCTAACAACCACCTAACCAGTGGTAGACAAAGTACACAAATTCAGTACTTAAAAATACAGACATTTTACAGATAACTTCTATGCTTTAATATTTAATCATTTTGTATAAAGTATGGGGGTGAAGGGCACTGTCATACACTGTTAAATATTAAATATATTAAAATATCAATATAGATCACTGACACTTCATGTTTACAAACAAGTGAAAAAATATATATAGCATGCAATATAAAATACATTTACAAACAATATATTCTAAAAACAGATTTCTTTTATGGCAAAATCTGTAGAGTTGTAAGGAATAAATGCCTAAAACACTGGGGTTCAAGTGTGTTGTGCTAAAACCTCATTGTATTTGTTAAGATTTTTAAAGATCACCATTCACCTAAAAGTGATCGGGCAGACCAAACTGTAAGGCACAGAGACATGAAACTTTGAGGGATGGTAGTATTCACCCCATCTACATCCCCAGTGTTCGCCCCGATTGGCCTGATACAGCGACTAAAAGTAGGAAATCACTCATAACTCCTAAAGCGCTCATCGCAGACTCTTTTATATCTCTATTATAGTCTCTTAAGGAGTCTTACATCATGGGAATACTTATATTTATTCTTAAATCCTGGCAAAAATATTTTAGACTTTTTGAAAAACCTATTTTTGCGAATTAGTCCTAGGTTTTTCACCCAATTGGAACTAAACCTGTGCAACAAGATTCTCTGGAGAACGAAAGTTTGGAAGAAGATATTTACACCAAACTCAATGGGCCTCATTTATGAAATGTACAAGAGAAAATTGGGCGTACAATTGTTTCTACACAAAACTTTATCAATACCCTAACTGTTTTGAGCTAGAATACACAGAGTTCAGGGATAGTAAGAAAAGACGTATAAATGATATTATTTTTATGAAAATAATTGATTGTTTTGCTAGATAAGACCCTTCTTCCTCGGCTGGAATCGTTTACAACCGCATTTGGAATCGTTTGAAGCCGCATTTCAACTGCATTTTGGAAGTTCAAACTCGGGCAACATATCAGAAAATCCTGAAATTTTTTCCTCAAAAAACACAATTTCTTTATGACTGAAGAAAGAAAGACATGAACATCTTGGATGACAAGGGGGTGAGTACATTATCAATAAATTGTTGTTCTGGAAGTGGACTTCTGCTTTAAAGAACGCAATACACACATCTCCCAGAAATCCTGTATAATCTAACCAATCCGATGACGACTTTGAAACTCCTGAAGCGTTTCCAGCTAAGTGTGCCTTATGCATCAAACGTTTAGCCAACGTTCCATGGGCGTGACATCTGAGGCTAAGACTACAATTTCTCCAGTTCAAAATAACAAGGAACGACTTGTTTTTACAAAATGTAGTGAAGTAAAAAGTACAATATTATGCTTTGGAATGTAGTGCTTTCTCAAAATAAAAATACAGATACTTGAAAAATGTACTGAAATACAGTAACAACATAAAACTGCTTGATTACTGTCCACCACTGCACTTAACAATGTGCTAAAAAAACATTTAGAAAACCAACGACAGAGCAACCACCCAGCACACCCTAAAAACCACCTAGCAACATGCAAACAAGCATTTATAAAGCACCCAGAAGGCTCACAAGGCTCACATTATCTTCACTATATCCAGTCACTCTAGTCTTCTAAACAAAAAATATGTGTGCTTATGATTTAGCCATAAATTAGTGGAGAATCATCAGATATGTCCAGACATAAATAAACTTCAAGGGCGGTGTAATTCAGTGTAAGTGTGAGGTGCAGTGTGAATGACAGCCGTAGTTTGATTCCTTCATGCTGCTGCTGTCACATTCCCTCCACCTGTCAGATGGACAACGCTGGACGTGGAGACCGGCTCATCTCAGTGCTGCAGTGAGAGGGAACTCTTTAATCAGTGCCAGCTCGTCTCCAGTGACTCAGCCCTGCTGCTTCTGAAGGATATTTATTACAAAGGCAAGCGTGGGATTGTCTTAATCTTCCCTGTTGATTTGCTCATATGGAACGGAAAAAAGGTGCATTTAGTCATGCATTAGCTCTGAATAAACTTTTTTTTCTCTCTACTCCAGTGATGGTGTGACGTGAGGACACCACAAGGTGCATTTCTGCAGTGCCGAGTAAGTGGCAGTGCCTGGCCAATTCAAATATTTACTTCCAGTGAAGTATAGCCTTATATAAACCATGTGCGGCTGCTCCGGCACACTGCGGCTCTATATTTAATCAGGCTGGGCTGGTCTGGATTAGAAAAAAAAAACAGTTCAAATACTAGATCCTCATTACTGGAACAATGGAAAACGTTTGGTCAAGCAGCAGGAGCCTGAATTATCCATCCTGAAATCAGGTGGCTGTTTGTGACATGCAAAATTCAAAATTATACATCAAATCAATTACGCATACAACAGTTCATTCATAATAATGTATCTACGGCGAGAATGTACAACTTTCAAAGGATTACAATTAAATTTTTTACATGAATGCTGATTAGTCAACATTACTGCAGCAGTGAAAGACAAAAAGAACAGATTTCATATCAATGAATACTGAATTTAAAGAGCACCTTTTGCATTTAGTTGGTACTTGCTCTGATGGCATGAAAACTGATTACAGATTGTATGTCGATGTAGGCCATGAATAATTAATTTATTTATTTTTTTAAATAATTAAGTGTATTAAACATATGAATTTGAGTTTTAATTTGAACTACGTTATCTCTAAATGCTTGAGAGGCAGATCTCAGCCGGTGGAGCTGGAGCTGAATGTTAAGGAAGAGCCTGACGAAACAACACAAAAACATGAAAGCTGAAGAGAGCTTATGCTGAGCCAACAGACTTCCAAAAAGCAGGATTAACTCTTGTTGAGAGGTGGACTTATTCACAGCTCAGCAGTAAAACAGCTGCTCAAACACACACACACACATACAGTGAGACACACTCACGCACCCTTTAACACCCTCACCATGAATCACCTGGACTGGAAAAACCAACAGTGGAAAATTTCCTGAGGCCCCAGTGAAACTCTGAACTGCACTGGTCTGACGGAACCATCAATAGCCGCTTCCTCCAAACACAGTCATTCATCAGGAGCCGCCCCACACAGCAGCACACACACACACACACACACACACACGCTTCATCATGCTGCTGTAAAAGAGGGAATGCACATATAATTAAAAGGTGACAAAGGCCTAATATAAAGCGTGTAATGATCATCATGTCTGGTGCTGGATGTGAAAGAGCGCTCAGTCAGGTAAATCGCCTTTTTTGCATTTCACACATTCAGTATCTTTTTAAAGACAACTAAATAACAGACCATTGTGTAAGTATTATGTTGGGTAATTTATGCATATGGCGTCTTTAAAAATGCTAATAATTTAATGTAACTGTTCAATGCAATATTTAGAAGATCTTAAAAATGAAATTTAAAATGAAGCAGTCCTGTCCTGTATACTATCAGTTATGATGTTATGATGCATAAATTCACTTGTAGCATTAAAAACTGCTGATTTTAGTTTTTAGAGTGCTTATTCTTTGACAAAAATAGCATACAATTTAAATTTCTGCCAATTATTGGTTAGCAGACATAATGTCAAAATAATTATTGACTTTTTCAAATCTGGCAGAATCTTATCATCAATGCCTGGCTTAAAAGGAATTAAAGCAATTTGTTAAATCAGAGTTTGATTTATGAATTAATCGGATATTAAATAACAATCATGTTCCATGAAGATATTTTGTAAATTTCCTACCGTAAATATATCAAAACTTTGTTTTTGATTAATAATATGCATTGCTAAGAACTTGGACAACCTTTAAGGCAATTTTCTCAATATTTTGATATATGGGCCAATATCACTGTAGGGTACCTTTTGGTGTCTTAAATAAACATACATAAATAACAAACAACTTACATACATAACTCATTTGCCATGATAATGTAACACAGAAATGACTATGAAAGTGTGTTTTATTAGGCCAAGTGTTTATATTCATAACAAAAGCATTACTTGGCTCTTTAGATACATTTTCTAGATCTTTTTAAGTTTTGTGTAGGAGGATGCATGTTATTTTGCTATGTCCCATGCACTGCTCATTAAAATTTAATGAGAGTAGAATATAGTCAAACCATAAAACTTTGTTCTCCTATTAATATTTTGTTAAATAAGAGATAACTCAATTTGAGTGCACTGACCATTTGATAATAAAAACAATATTTTATTTAATAAAAAAGAAGGAGTTCGTCCGTGTCCCTTGAATGGTTGTCCACCCTGTCGTAATGGGGAATCCGGCCCTTTAAGAAAAGACGACACCCTTGTGTGACATCTGGACAAAATTTTTTTTGGGGTGGGGGGAATTTCAACGGCTGAGGTGAGTAAGTTGGTGACTTTTAAACTGACAAATTTTCTTCGTATGAGTTTGCTTACTTGCTTTTCCACCCTGTCGACATAAAATATGCCGGAAGTGATTAGAATACAGTGTTTTCAAAGTATGTAAGTTTAAATATAACAAATTCTCTTCAACAACCAGACTAACTATTTAGTTAGTCACAGCTTGTTGTAAGCTAATATGCTATTTGAAGCTCAAAATGTCCACCCTGTCGTTGTTCCAAAATGTCCACCCTGTGTGTTTGATAGCTAGGTGTGAGGGCAATGACATGCAAACAAAAAAAACTGCATCCAAAAATCACAGCTTTCTCAAAAAAAAAAAAACAAAAAAAAAAAAAAAACATGCAAATTCTATGAGTTTCTTTAAAAACACATGGTTTCCATAAAATCTTTTATGTATTTATAATTTGAAAGTAAACAAATAACCCTGTTTAGGAAAGAGGCATTATACCTTTCAGAAAATATCATTTGGATCTTAATATTGCAATGAAAACGTATTTAACAGTAATACATTTGTCCATCATGACAGGGTGGACACATCTTACGGTTTATGCTTCGAATATCTAAATGTGTGAGAGCTCAGTTAGTACTTGAGCGTCTACTATTTAGGACATGACAAAAAGTGAATTCGAAATTAAGAGCAACATTTTTTGAGTATTGTGAGGGTTGAAAGGGTATCCTAATAAACCATACATCACTAGAAAGCTTATTTATTCAGCTTTCAGATTATGTATAAATTTTTACAATTACAAAAATCTGACCCTTATGACTGGTTTGTGGTCCAGGGTCACATATGTGACAGCGATAATGGTGTTTTTCATAAGCGTTTTGGTGTTTTTAAATAAAAAAAAATGCCGCTAAACACAGTTCATTTATTAACACATTAACTTGGACGACCTTATATGGTTCATCTATTAGGCCAGGGGTGGCGAACTCCGGTCCTGGAGAGCCGCAGCCCTGCAGAGTTCAGCTCCAACCCTAATTAAAACTCACGTGCCTGGAGCTTTCTAGTAACCCTTCAGACCTTGATTAGCTTGTTCATGCACGTTTGATTAGGGTTAAAGCAAAACTCTGCAGGGCTGTGGCTCTCCAGGACTGACGTTCGCCACCCCTGTATTAGGCTTTTAAAATAAATGAGTACTTAATATTAATGTCAGTTATAATTTCAGTAAAGTCATTTTTTGTTCAGGGTCCAAAATGAATTATTTGCCATTTTATCAATAGTAAATTACTTGTGAAAACTACTTAAATATTTCATAGCAACTATTACTACTATTATTATTATTATTTTATTACAAATATATACTCCTGTCAAACTTTGGGGATGGCAAGATTTTATTTTATTTTTTTTTTTATTGCATTTTATTTTATTTTATATTTTATTTGATTTGATTTTATTTTATTCTGCTCATCAAGGCTGCAGTTTTTGATTAAAAATGCAATAAAAACAGTAATATTGTGAAATATTATCATAATGCAAAATTGCTGTTTTTCTATGTGAATATATAGTAAAATGTAATATATTCCTATGATCAAAGCTGAATCTTCAGCATCATTACTCCCATCTTCAGAGTCACATGATCCTTCAGAAATTGTCTGATTTGCTGCTCAAGAAACATTTCTGATTATTATCAATGTTGAAAATGTTGTGCTGTTGAATATTTTTGTGGAAACCGTGATACATTTTGTTTTTCAGATATCCCATATGAATAGAAAGTTCAAAAGAACAGAATTTATTTAAAATAGAAATCTTTTTTAACATTATAAATGTCTTCACTGTCAGTTTTGATTTATTTAATGTATCCCTGATGAATAAAAATATTATTTTCTTTAAAAAAAACTCAAACTTTCCAACAGCAGCAAATGTTATTGTCTTTATGACAATGAATCATTTGGCTGTTCATTTTTCTTGAATATTAGTATACTAATGTGTATTCATCTGACAATGCATTGTTTTTTTTTGTTTTTTTTTTCTTCCTAATATATCATATTCCTACTTTAGGCACCCTACAGGAAATAACTAAGAATATACAGATAATTAAGATGCATGCATAGCTCAGAAGTGACAGCTGAGTTTTTCTTCAATTGAGTGAATATCAACAGCTGCTACAGCAGCAAATAAACTACATTTAGATATGCTGGCTTTGCCTAAATCTCTGTGTATTATGTTTCTATTGTCTGTTAATTTTGCTTCGTACCTCTTGAGAAATGAAACCAGCTTTCAGTCCAGAGGAGCTTGCTGCTCAGGTAAAGCATCACTTATTAGGCTCCATTTCCACTTCATTTAGGATCCTGTGCTAGAAGATCTATCTAGGTTTTCAAGCTGAGCTGTGGTATCATCAGAATCTTGCAAATTAGTCTGGTTTAATGAGATTAATGTGTGCCTCGTGGAGTGCTAAAAGTAAACAGCTCCCTTGCATTTCACACTGGCAAATGCTCTAATTTCCAAGCCTTTTCTGCTGCTCATAATAATAATTTAAGCCAGAGAGGACTTTGTAAATTCATAAAGGAAAAATGACTGAAAGATTCTTTCCCTCTGAGAGTATCTCCATTTGTCATCATGTACGATGAGCTTCAAGCTCAGGTTCATATGAGGTGGGAGCAGAGAGACAAAAAGAAAAACAAAGAAAAGACAAAAGCAGCGAGAGAGAGAGAGAGAGAGAGAGAGAGAGAGAGAGAGAGAGAGAGAGAGAGAGAGAGAGGGGAGCACAGGTCTTACACACTGCTGCTCTTTATCACTCCGCCTTGTTTCTCAGAAGTGCTCTTCATGAAAGCTGAAAGATCAGCCATTAGACGGTGAGAGAAAGAGAGCATCCTCACACAAGAGCCTCCAACCTGTCAAAGGCAATTCTGTGAAGTACAGCCAAGCAAATGTTACAAGGAATTATGGGATTTCAGTTTTTCCCAGTAACCTGACAGAGGCAAATATTGATTGCTCAGAGTTGAACTCTGCATTTGCCTTCTCTGCAAACATCACATCACGAGAGCTCAATAAAAGGACAAAGTTTTACATTTGCTGTATAGACTTTGTGGCAAAAACTGCATAAAGGTAAAACAAGGTAAAACAACACATTTATTAATGAAAAACAAAATTAAATCAACCAAAATAGGCAATAAACAATCACACGAGGGATGAGGAGTATGTTTTACTGTTGCTTTCATCCTGTGGATATCAGTGCAGTTTTCTGCATGCGTTGTGACTATGAATTCTGCAAATGTAATTGCGGCAAACTGACTAAACAATGGTATTTGCGCAAATTTTTTTCTTTTTCTGTTTGAAATGTTTAATTTAAAAAAAATAAATAAATAAAAAAAAGAAAATCAAAAAGCATGTTTAACTAATTGAAATCATGAAACATACACAGTTTCACAGCATTTTATTAAAAGTTTAAAAAAAATGACCTTTTTAAGGCCCTATGAAATACCTTAATTTATTTATTTATTTTTTCTCAAATTCAGGTTTATGTGTAACAAATTCTGTGTTCCATTAATTTTCTGGATTCCATTTTAATGGCTTAAATTGCATTAATCAAAATAATTAATTGATTTTATTTAAAAAAAAAAAAACTTAAATACAAAACAATGTTTTAATAATAATTTTATTACTAGTAGTGGTAGTACGATAATTACATTAAGTAATATACTTCGGTCACCGTTTGTTCAAGTTAAACCAAGCTTTTATTTGGACAGGTTGCTGTGAAGACTTATAAGTTTCTGTTTTCTGTATGATATAACAAAAGTTTTTTCTCAAAGGAAACGGTTAATTGCTCATAAAATGACTCTCAGAGCAGTTCTAGAGATTATGTTTATGTATTTATGTACTCATATATTGAGGCGACAGAGGCTGAAAACACCACGTCACACGCATTTCAATATGTGTGTAGTAAACAAAACTGCAAAACTGCGCTGCAACCAGATTCCATAATCGGTTAGGATTTAAAAAATCCTGTAATGTGAGCCCAGCTTAACATTCATCATGTTAACATTCAGCTAGCATATCCACCGTCATTGTTTTGTTAAATGAGAAGTCCACTTCCAGAACAACAATTTACAGATAATTTACTCACCCCCTTGTCATCCAAGAAGTTCATGTCTTTCTTCAGTCGTAAAGAAATTATGTTTTTTGAGGAAAACATTTCAGGATTTTTCTCCATATAATGACTGCTATGGTGTCCCAAGTTTGAAATTCCAAAATGCAGTTTAAACGTAGCTTCATCTCATGTTCTCCCTCAACTTCAAAATCGTCATGTATCGCTGTTTTATCTTTTTTGTTAAGGGTGTTTGATCTTCTTTGCATGTTCACTCTGCAAAGACTGGGCTGGTACTTCTGTAGCGATGTAGGATGACTTTAAAATAATTTTTGAAGTTGAGGGAGAAAATACGATTGGGGTTCAGGCAGAGCAAGACAAGACGAGCGTTTGACATTACAAATTATATAAATTGTATTATTTTTATGAAAATAACCGATCGTTTCGCTAGATAAGACCCTTCTTCCTCAGCTGAGATCATTTACAACTGCATTTGGGATCGTTTGAAACTGCATTTAAACAGCATTTTGGAAGAAAAATCCTGAAATGTTTTCCTCAAAAAACATAATTTCTTTACGAATGAAGAAAGACAGACAAGAACATCTTGAATGAGAAGGGGGTGAGTACATTATCTGTAAATTGTTGCTCTGGAAATGGACTTCTCCTTTAAGTGTTTATGGTTTAGCAGCTAAACTTTAGTTGTGGGCATGATTCACTTGCATAAGTGTTCAAATGTTTTTATCTCCTTTTTTTTTTTTTTTTAAGAACGGATTGGAGCACTATATTATTGTTTTGGTGCATGCTTTGTCAATGGTAGCCAGGGTTGCCAGGTTTTCTACTCAAAACTAGCCCAACTGCATTTCGAGGGGTTAAAAATCACATTCCGGTGTGTAAAATACATTTTTTTTTTTTTTTTTCTTTGTCAGGGTTCCCCTGGTAAATTTGCATCCAGAGGCTAAATACGATGTTATTTGGGTTAACCAGCGGACATCTAAAACAACCGCGGACTTGGCAACACTGATGGCAGTGCTCGATAACTTGCTTGAGTATTTCTCTCTGTACCAATCACAACAAGCTTGGCCAGCTGACCAATTAGAGCAGAGCAGGCTTATGATAGGGAGGGGTTTACAGACCTTGCGTTCTAAACTGATCGAACGAATCGTTCGAAATCACTGAGAAAAGACTATGTATAAATGTATATACTGAGAAAATTACAGTGTTTTGTGACCTTAGATGCATTTAAAGGGTTATCTCTCCCCAAAATGAAAATTAGCCCCTTATTTACTCACCCTCCAGGCAACCTAGGTGTATATGACTTCCTTCTTACAGACAAATGCAGTTGGAGTTATATTAAAAATTATCCAGGCATTTCCAAGCTCTATCATGAAAATGGGTGGGTGTTTCTCTTTATCAGTACAAAATAAGTCCAATAAAGTGCATCATTGTGAAAGTATTTGTAATTTGTAAGAAAAATACCCATATCTAAAACGTAATAATCACTTTAATCTAGCTTGTGCCAACTGCTTGTACATGGCAGCAGCTCCGGGTAGATGACATAGGACGTTTGTTTACAGGAGCAAAGGAAAAACAGTCCTCTTGGTTTATATCGCAATCCTCTGACATTTTTTTTTTTTTTTACAAATCCTCATTTTGAACTTTTAATTCATGCTCATTCATGCTTTGTTTACCTTTCTCCACGACGTGTTTGCGTTCCTTACATCTGAGCAGCAAATGCGCAATGGCAACATATTACACCTTCCACCTAGAACTGCTTCTGTGTACAAACAGTTGGCGCAAGCTAGATTAAAGTGATTCTTACATTTTAAATGTATGGATGTTTTCCTTACAAAAACGCACTGAGCCATGTGCCATGATAGAGTTTGGATATTAATTTTTAATATAACTTTGATTGCATTTGTCTGAAAGAAGAAATCATATACACTTAGGATGCCTGGAGGTGGAGTAATTAATGGGCAATTTTTCATTTTTGGGTGAACTATCCCTTGTTGTAATAGGACTCCAACACAATATTAGAAAACTTCAAAATACCATATGACCTGCTATATATATATATATATATATATATATATATATATATATATATACATACAGGGGTTGGACAATGAAACTGAAACACTCGCCAATATAGTATTGGAGGTTTCATGGCTATATTTGCGCTGTCTGGTGCCCAATCTTCACTTATTGTACATTACACCAGTTAGAGCAGAGTGTAAAGTTTCATTATGTGCACCCAATGGTTCAAACATTGTACCTTGAAGGTAGTGCTCTGTATCAGGATAATAATGCACCACTACACACAGCAAGACTGGTGACAGACTGGTTTAATGAACATGAAAATTAAGTTGAACATCTCCCATGGCCTGCATAGTCACCAGATCTGAATATTATTGAGCCACTTTGGGGTGTGTTGGAGGAGCGAGTCAGGAAACGTTTTCCCACATCAGCATCACATAGTGACCTGGCCACTGTTCTGCAAGAGGAAAATGGCTCAAAATCCCTCTGGCTGCTTTGCAGGACTTGTATTTGTCACTCCCATGATGAAATGATGTTGTATTAGCTGCAAAAGGAGGCCCAACATCATACTAATTGTGATCTAAAACCAGGTGTTTCAGTTTCATTGTCCAACCCCTATATATATATATATATATATATATATATATATATATATATATATATATAGTCTGAACAAAAACAAAAGCGCAGACTCTGGCAGTACATTAGTAGATAGTAGCACTTAAAGGAAAACAGAAATACAGCAGTTAACCCTGTACACAACAATAAAAACTCTTCAGATTTGCATGAATCACATGAATGGCCTTTTTCAGTGTCAGGCAATGAGCTTGCAGGTATGCATTCATGTGTGGTGCAGTAATGCAGACTTTTATCATGTTTCAGAGATTATCCAGGTGATGCTGTGCCAGATAGCAATGGTCTGCTGCTTCCTCCACAATACAGAGCTCAGCACGACTCATAACATCTCAAATGTGCTGTGAAAACTGCGCTTAGCACACATTTTGTGGGCGTATTTGAGCGAGTATGTTACAGTCAATACTGCAACTATTTGAGAGTGAATCTCACAGAACATGATCAGGCACATTTTATGTAAAGAAAGAAATGAGAAAAAAACACAAAGCAGGATAATTATATTATGCAATGAAAAAAGACAGTAAATTTCATCATTGCAAAACGTGTGGTGCTGTCTTTCAATACTGCGGACTGAAATAATAATAAAGAGTGTATGTTAGAAGAGCCTGACTGAGCGCTGGAGCTCTTGTGTGAATGAGCATGGGCCGTGTGCAGTGGAGCTGCAGTCGTATGTCTGGGCACGTGAGCGCATGGAGGGGGAGATGCACAGATGTGGAGCAAAGAGATTACACACTCACTGTGATCCCAGCATGCTTCAGCAGTGTCCCTGTAACCCCTCTGCCCTGTCTTTACAAGACAATCTCTTTCTCTCTCTCTCTCACACACACAGAGCAGCAGCACCATCAAACCAGACATCAACGTACGGTCTGTCAGACACTCAAACATTTTCTATCTGATAAATCTGATACAATCCAGAAGATTTATGGGGACGTCTGACTGTCATTGAGTGCTTTTTTTTTTCTGAAATCTGGTCCTGTCTGTCCATCACACTCAGCGATTATGTGTGGATTAAGGACTCTGACTCTTTACTCGCAGAATCCTGTCACGTGAAGCTTGTGAAATAAGAACAGGAGCACCACATGAACCACTCCAATGGACCAGGGGCTGAAATTAGATTCTGGAAATGAGAGGAACTGCCCAGTTATGAGAAACCAACCCAACCTCTTGGGAAAACGTACGTTTTTACGAAGTAGCAATTTTGTATGAATTTATACAATTTGATTCATGAAAAAGTAACCATGAAGGTACAGCCCTAAACCTAAACCACAGTGGAGCATGAACAGATTGTACAAAAACATATAGGGCAGGGTATCGAGTTTGATACTTTTTAGGCACCGACCGAATTGCCTCGATAACATCGAGTAAAAAACATCTTGTCGTTCAGTGCCAAACTTCGATACCTAAAGGGTAAATCTCATCAATGTCAGTGAGCGAATAAGCATGCAGTACTAGATGTTTTCAATTTGAAGCGGTGCTGCGCAGATTGATCGGTGTTTGACGATTCAAAAGCATACGAAGCAGTCTGCTCTCTATAGTTCTTGCGGTACTTTGTGGTCATACACTGATCGATCTGCGCAGCGCCACGTCAAGGTCAAACACACCTACTAGTTTACACCGGTTGAGGCTCACACATGAGGCTGTAGTGTGAAAGCGTTCAACCCCCATAGATGTAAGGTTTTGTTTCAAAACATTTTAAAATGAAAACTATTCTCATCCATATTGGGTTTACAGTGTGTTTCAGAAAAGATCGTCCAAACTACACAACCGAAAACGCATTTTAAAAAATTTATATTCTGCTTTTACTCACTTTAAATCTCTATTGAGTGTTTGTAATAACTTCTGATTGCGGCCTATAATGTGTGTTTTGGCCATATAATGTTGCCGAAATATAATATGTTATTTGTAGCCTTTTATATCAAGCTAATGGCTACATCATCTTAGAATTTCTCATGTGAACACCCTGAATTGTGCAAAACTAGTGCAAAACTAATTGATGCAAAACTTACTTTTACATGTGGTTTGAACATAAATGTGTGTTGGCAGTGCGTGTACACAACCACCCTATAATGATAAAAATCCATCCAGTGGTATTTTTTTCAATCTTTATAAGTAAAATCCCCTTTTTCAAATCAGGCCATTCTCAGCTTCTTATCAGTGTGACGTTACACCGACCAAGGCTGCTCCCAGGATAGTTGATTAATATGACCGTCTTACCTTAGACCCGCCCTAAATGAGCAAACAGCCCAACCACCATTGTGTTGACTCCGGTTCAGGGGAAGACAAGAATGTCAAGATTGAGCGACTGAGGTGTTCTGTTGTTGGATCTAACAATGAACATAGCAGTCATCATTTACTCCCAACATCTGAGCCGCTAAAGACGCAGAGGATTAATGTTACTTTAGTTTTTGAAGGAAATGCGCCTGTTGATCTACATAAATGCATCTATGTTCGTGCAAACCATTCGTGATCCACCTTCACCTACAGCAGAAGTGAGTATAAGGGTTTTTATGCATCTTTGCAAATCGCCTCTCTTAATAATGTGCCAGTTAGCAAGTTTCACAGCTAAAGTAAACATTACAACTCGTCAGCCCCCACAGAAGAGAGGGGCGGGGTGAGCAGAGCTCATTAGCATTTAAAGGAACACGCAACAGAACGACTCACTCTAAAAAGGGCTGATTTTGACAAGGTAAAAAGGGCGTTTTTTTACACTACCACTAAGAAATTTTAACCAAAGTATGTTAGACTTCACATTAAGACCCTAAAGAATCATATCAACTTGTGGAAAATGGGCATCCGATGACTCCTTTAATATGAAAATTGGCAGAATCTCATGAAAATCACATACAAATCATATACTGTCGTGATTGTGTGTTTATTAGCCTTTTTTTGTCTGTAATTTTTTTTTTTTTTTTTTTTTTACAGCTAATGGTCTTCAGTAAGCCAGTGAAAAATGAATAGAAATGATGATTCTGTCTGAGCTATGGATTTTAAAATGAACACGCACTGGTGTAAGCGCAGCCTAAAAGTATTATTTAAACTTAAATTTTTTTTTGAACTTTATTAAAACTACTTGCACTGATTTATTGTGTTGGGTACATTTTGTTCCTTTGTGCAGTGGCTCAGGAGAAGAGTACTCGAGTCTGTAAAAATGTCAACAAGCTAGATAATGTACTCTTGTTAAAATGGATTTTATAAAATTGGTATTGAAAAAAAAAGTAGTGTTTTCAAGGTATTGGTATCAATATCGAACATTTTTTAATGATACCCAGCCCTAAAAAATATGAATGAGATGGCACAAAATAAATGTTTTTTTTTTTTTTTTTCACATTTCATGTGTTTACGTCTTATCTTTTCTTGAATTTATCAGCATTTTAATCCAGTAAACCATGTAGATGAGAACTAAGGTTCACTTAAAGTGGGAACTAAATGTCTTTTCCAACTTGAAAACCATACAACGTTACAAAGAATTGTTTATTACACAGAATCTGTGCCAATATCATGGACCATAAGCATCACTTGGCTACTGAGTGTAGTTTGGGTTCCTTCTTAATGCATCCTATAAATGTTGTCATACATCTTTTACACATCCAGTCGTTTTTGCTTCATTAGTAAAATGCAATAGGTGTTGAAGTTTATCTTTAGCTTCTTGCATTCTTTCTCATCATGTAACAGGTTGAGTAAAAATGCAATAAGTAATATGCAATAGTGCATGAATATAGCAAAATGCTCCTCTTTATAATTATTTTTCTAGCTGACTGATGAGCTTATAGACACTGAATGGTTATTCTGAGGTAAATGTATTGTTACATGGCATTGTTTACAAGCCTTACACGTTTTCCGCAGTTTGAAACACTGAATGAGTGATTACATGAGACATTTCAGTACATTGTACTTTAGGCTCTCTTATAATATAGACAACTTTTTGACGTTAATTCATATTCATTTTGTACTATAGTAGTAAAGAGAAAGATGTAATGGGTTCACTTGCCGCTTGAACTGAGGTGTTGAAGCGATCGCTCATGCCACAGTAAAGAGCCGTAAAACCGTATTTATTGTTTGAATTTTGTTATGAATTTGGCATAATTTTAAAGCTGATACTTTATTAAAAGGCAGCAAAGCTTTTTCGATTACTTGGACAGCAAGTGCATTACAAATTATATGAAGTTCACGCATTAACAGAACACAGCATATAGACTAAGATCTTCATAACAAGAATCCATAGTATCAATTATAAACGAGAATTGTTAATGATATTGCCAATATCCACACAGCTGACAGCTTTACCTGTTGTAGTTTGTTCAAGTTGTGCACAAAATGGACACTACTGCGTTTAGCAGGTGCGTCAGCGCTGCTGTTCAGCAGAGATTGTTTGAAAGTCTTTTTTCCACTAAAACTTTGATGCGCATCTTCTCAGTTTAGTACGTGAACATGGGAAAAGATGTGGTCGCAAAACAATTTTTTTAAGTCCATAACATGTAAATTCATATAGACGCCAGTGGCGACCTCAGCAAAAATGTCACTCGCAAATTAATATTTTTGGTCGCAAATGCGACCGTTTAAGTCGCAGTCTGGAGCCCTGGTAATAATAGTAAAATTAATACAATTAATTATTATTATTATTATTATTATTATTATTATTATTATTAAAGGTATAGTTCACCCACCCAAAAATGACAACTCATTTACTCACCCTCATGATCCAAAAGATGTAATAAATTTTATCAAACAAAATATGTCTTGCTGAGGCTACTTTTTGTAATGTCTATTTGATGCTTTACACAACAATGACTTTAAATTTTCTTTTGGGAGTAATTTCTCAGCCAAATCTGATGTGCAATTAATTTGAAATTAATTAATTAATTAGATTTAAAAAATTGTCATCGCTTACCAGCCCTAGTAATTGTACAACACTATTGTGTACATGCAACTTAACTAGTCTTAATGCAAATGTAAAAAAAAAAAAAAACAACTCATATTATATATATATATATATATATATATATATATATATATAAATAATATAGTACTGTATATATATATATATATATATATATAGTACTGTGTAAAAGTTTTAGGCTACTAGTATTTTCACCAGCTCAAAAAAATGATTTAAAGTCATTTCTATTTCTATGTTTTGCTGTAGTGTGTAAGTAGGAACTATCAGTTTACATTTCCAAACATTCATTTTACCTTTAATTGTAATAATCATTAAGTCAGATTGTTGTTTGCACAAGAAGTCTGACAACAGCCAGTGCTCCACACAGAGATCTGATCTCACCATCATCCAGTCTGTCTGGAACGACATAAAGAAACAGAATAAACTGAGACTAAATCCAGAAACCGTGGCAACATCTCCAAGATGCTTCAAGAAACCTACCTGCAAAGTACTGTTAAATTGTTTTAGGCACTTGTGTAAAAATGCTGTAAAATGAGGATGCTGTCAAACATAATGCCATAAATAGATTTTATTATTTATTATTTTATTTTGTCAAATAACTTCTATTAACTAAATTAAATCAACATTTGGTAAACCATATTTGCGTTTAAAACAGCTTTTGCCCTAGGTACATTTGCGCGTAAGTTTTCAGGTAGCTTTGCATGTAGGTTTCTTAAAGCAACTTGGAGATGTAGCCACAGTTCTTCTGGATTTAGTCTGTCTCAGTTTGTTGTTTCATCATGTCATTCCAGACAGACTGGATGATGGTCAGATCAGATCTCTGTGTGGAGCACTGGCTGTTGTCAGACTCCTTGTGCAAACAAAAATCTCACTGGATTATTACAATTAATGGCAAAATGAATGTTTAGAAATGTAAACTGATATTTCCTACTGACACACTACAGCAAAAGATAGAAATAACTGACTTAAAACCATTTTTTGTTGGTGAAAATACTAGTGGCCTAAGACTTTTGCACAGTACTGTGTATATATATATATATATATATATATATATATATATATATATATATATATATATATATATATATATATATATATATATATATATATATATATATATATATATATATATATATATTGATATGTTGCGCAATATCCTACACACCGAGCAAGGACTTTCAATTTCCAACTTTTAATTCACCTTACTAAAAATTAAAACAAACTGTAATCAAATTTTGGTTGTTTACTAAACCTCAGCCAAACAGATTTTCGTTCTTTCTTTTTAGGGAATCAAGGACTATGATGAGTCGATAAAGAATGAATCATGAGGAACTTCCCTGTTTAGGAAAAAAAGTGGATTGCGAATAATTGTGTGTGGGAATTTCCAGCATTATAAGCATGGAACTAACACAAATGTGTTAAATTATGCATAAGATCCGCAATCCAGCAGAGAAATTTGGGCCCTGCTGGACTGAATGAGGCTGTGATTCATGGAGTTTCGTTACTCTGTGATTATGTATTCATCCCTTCAGGGCTCGTTCATGCACAGAGTCAGTGACAAACACATTTACACTCAATAAACACTAACTGTACAGTCTCCTTTCACTAGTCTTTCACTTCCAATAACCATTACGATGGAATAGATATTATAATCAATACTGAACAAAGCTAACTAGAAATCACTATCAGTATAGAGCCGGTACGCTGTTACTGAGGCATCTTTAACACTTCATACATTTAACTGCTGGAGGATTCAGTCTCACATTTTTATGTCACTGAAGAGGTTATAAAAGATCCAAATGATAAATAAAATCACATGATTAATCAACAACAGACTGCAGCCACAAAATGACAAAATCTTTTTATCTTGTGCTCAGCTCTCTTCCAGCGTAATGAACTGAAACTGATTACTGTGTGCTGAACAAACGAGTGTTCAGTCAGGACCCAATCTGAAAATTAATAAAGAGTGTGAACCAAGAACTCAATGTACAGACAGTGATCTACATACACATCACTAATCCAGAGTCTAATGAATTCACTGTGTTCACTGATGGGTCAGACAATGGCTGAATATTAGCATCATTTAACATTTCTACGAAACAGGAACAGAACATTTGTGAAGACGTGTGTCCAGTTTTCAGGTTCCTCTAATTACATCTGTCAAATGTAATGAGTCTATCAGAGGCCATTAAGAAGCTCCGCAGAAAGTACTTCTGTGAATCATGTATTTGAGTTTGACATTTACAGCACACAAGTAGTGGTTGTACAGAGCATCACAAATCTCTCAGCCGCCTCTAAATGGACCTATGCAAAGCCACGCTCATTATTAGCAAGAAGCTAAAAGCAGTCATTACATCACAGCACATGTGTGTAAGAGACATGGCTGATGACACGCACACCTGCTGATTACTTATAAGTGACATTTGTGTTTGGCAGTATGACCAAAAAAAAAATCATATCTCTGTATTTTTGATTGATATACTATACATATATATATATATATATATATATATATATATATATATATATATATATATATATATATATATATATATATATATATATATATATATATATATATATATATATATATATATATATATAACCTCAGTATTTTCTAAGAATAAGTTAAACTACAAACAGAATAAGTTTTTAGTTTAATGAATGATAGTTTAGCTAAAAATGAACATATCCAAGGTGTAGATGAGTTTGTTTCTTCATCAGATTTGGAGAAATGTAGCATTCTATCACTTGCTTACTAATGGATCCTCTGTAGTGAATGGCTGGAATAAACACATCACAATACATCTCCAGTCCATCAATTTATGCCTTGTGAAAAGAAAAGCTGTGTGTTTGTAAGAAACAAATCCATCAAGATGTTTTTAACTTAAAACCGTTGCTAAAATAGAGTCCATAATCCATAATAATGCTTCCTTCAGTGAAAATCTGGTCTGAATCAGGAGAGAAATAAGCACAGATCAAACAACCACTTATAAGATAAAACAGCTCTAAACAAATATGGGGGTGGATTTTGATGTGAGAGACAACAGGAGATGGACTTTTTCCACTGGAGGAAGTGTTATTATGGATTACAGAGCCAGAAGCAACAGTTTAAAGTTAAAATTGCATAATGATGGATTTGTTTCTCACAAACACGCAGCTTTTGGCTTCATAACATGTTACTTGATTACTGGAGTTGTGTGGATTACTTGTGAATTATTGTGATGTTTTTATCAGCTGTTTGGACTCCCATTCTGATTAATGGCCTCAGGGCAAGTACATTTCCAGTACATTTTTTTTTTCTAACATTTTTGTCTGAACTATTCCTTTAAGGCCAGGAATGTGTATTAATGAAGTAAATAGGACACGTTCTGATTCAGGATAACTGCTGTGACGACTACACGGTCAGTGTGCCGTTTCTGATATGCACAAAACCACAGGAATGCAAGAAGAGTGGTTTCTTTTTACAGCCACACTTAAAAGCTCAATGTCATCGATCTGCGTGAAAATGAGCTCAGGTGGGCATGAGACACAAGGTCCAAAGAGAGCAGGGGTTTACTGAAGTCAGTAACACCGTGGCCCTCAAAACATAGAGCTGAAACTCTACACGTGGTTCCAGTTGCCGCCAGCCGGCTGGTCCACAACACCTACACCTAATGACAGTGTTTAATATATATATATATTGTATTATATATATATGTATTGAGTAGTAGTATAATAATAAACAGCAATGGAACAGCAATGATAATAACAGCAATGAAAATAATAAAAAATATATAATAAATAATATAATATGTAATAACAGTAATAATAGTGATAGTAATAATAATTCCAATAATAGTAGTAAAAAAAAAGAAAAAACATTTTTTAATAATGACACATACCCATACCCAACACCTACCACATCTATCCTAACCTCTGTTTCAGCGTTCAAGGTGTTTTTGTTTTTTTCCCCCTTATTCATGGTAAGATTACTATATGTATATGTATGTATGCTTAAGCTGAGGTGGGTGCAGTAAAATCAGCATGCGGTGCATTAAAACCATGCGTGGTATATGTTGGGTGCAGATCTTTTTTAGTTTATAAATTGTATATTTTAACACTTTACAATTTATAAATATTTATAAATTGTAATTATTTACACTTAGTATTATGATCTTCATTAAACCGTTACCATCCTTATACAAAACATCATCCCATCAACGCCATCTTATTACTCCTCAATGTTTCAATGGTATTATTAATGATAATAATAATAATAATAATAATAATAATGTGTCTAATATTTAACCGCCATAATGGTGTGCTCCTCCATTTCCCAGCCCAGTAAAACAGCATGTTCAAAGGAGCTGGTAAAAATAGTGAATCAATGGTGGTCTGGAAGCCATTATCTAAACATGAGGCCCTGTGAAGGTCAATCTACCTGCTCCTTATATCCAGCAGCCCTGGCCACACAGAAACAGTGAACACCACTAGATGCTGTCAGTAATTAAAAGAGGACTCCACTTCCAGAACAACAATTTACAAATAATTTACTCACCCCCTTGTCATCCAAGATGTTCATGTCTTTCTGTCTTCAGTCGTAAAGAAATTATGGTTTTTGAGGAAAGCATTTCAGGATTTGGACTTCAATGTAATGGACTTCATTGGTGCCCAGGTTTTGTTCTTCCAGAATGCAGTTTAAATGCAGCTTCAAAGGGCTCTAAACGATCCCAGCCGAGGAAGAAGGGTCTTATCTAGCGAAATGATCGGTCATTTTTTTTTTTTTTTTAAATCGAAAAATACAAATTTGGATACTTTTTAAGCACAAAAGCTCATGTAGCACAGGGTCTGGGATGCGTGTCCACGATGCTACGAATTAGTGATGGGTCGTTTTTGAACTATTCGTTCATTTTGAACAAATCTTTAATGTGACTTGGGAAGAACGAATCGTCTCAGTCGCGAATGCACAACATCCTATTAGGTTCTGTACTGGAATTATTTCACCTGTTTCGAGTCTCTGTGTTTTTCGAGTCGTTCGTTCATCTTATGGGGCTGTCACGTGATGAACGAAACGACTCGAACCCAAAGACTTGAGAGATGAACTAATCAATTTTTCCGGCTCACAATGCATTGGTTAAGCTTATGGGGCTGTCACGTGATGAACAAACGACTCAAACCCGAAAACTTGTTAGATAAGAGGTGAGGTGAGATAATCATAGACTAAAGACTAAAGGTAAACAATGAATTAATCTTTTCTGTTTCTTATATATTATAGTTTTGTCTTGTTTGTATTGTGATCAACGTTTGTGTAAGCAGTAGATATGTTAGGGAAGTAACATGTAACATTTTAATTATACTTTGCTAAAATGAACGAAATGACTCGAAAAAAGATTTGTTCATTTTGCTGAACGAAACTCAAAGGTCAGATTCGGTAAAATGATCCGAACTTCTCATCACTACTACGAATCACGTCTAAGTTCATCGTCTGTGTACTCCGGTTCAAAAAAGTAGACTATGGCGAAAAACTCCATCTTATTTTCTCCTACAACTTCAGAATCGTCTGACATCGTTGTACCTTTTTGTTTGTAAACAGCGTTTGACTTACTTGCACTTTCTTAGTCTTTGTGCTTTCGCTTTGTAAACACTGGGTCTGGAGTTTCACCTACGTTCTGCATGACCTTTCGACGTGATTCAATAGTGCGTAGCGTCGTGAACGTGCATCCCAGAGCCTGTGCTACACAAGCTTTTGTGCTTAAAAAGTATACAAATTTTTACAAAATACAATTCTTTTTTTTTCGGCTGTGATCATTTAGAGCCCTTTGAAGTTGCATTTAAACTGCATTTTGGACGTTCAAAATCGGGGCACCAATGAAGTCCATTATATGGAGAAAAATCCTGAAATGTTTTCCTCAAAAACCATAATTTCTTCACAACTGAAGACAGAAAGACATGAACATCTTGGATGACAAAGGGGGTGAGTAAATTATTTGTGAATTGTTGCTCTGGAAGTGGAGTTCTCCTTTAATTTCTCCACTGTCTGAAGTAGGGCTTTTACCGTACAATGTGGAGAACCACCTGACAAACTCAATTTGTTAGTTTTATACAGGTCATTAGATCAAGATTTCTGAAGTCAAATGAAGTAGTGCAGCATGGAAGAACAGCGTGAATTTACACTACCGTTCAAAAGTTTGGGGTCAGTACATTTTTATTGTTTCTTTTTTTTTTTTTTTTTTTTTTTTTAAGAAATCAATACTTTTATTCACCAAGGATGTATTAAGTTAATAATTAAAAGTTTATTAAAAGTTAATAATAAATAATTTACATTGTTATAAAATATTTATATTTTGAATAAACACTGTACTTTTTAAACTTGTTATTCATGAAAGAATCCCGAAAAAAAAAAAAATTACAGGTTCCAAAAAATATTTGGCAGCACAACTGTTGATATTATCCAACATTGATCATTCTAATAATAAATCCGCATATTAGAATGATTTCTGAAGGATCATGTGACACTTAAGACTGGAGTAACAGCTGATAAAAATTCAGCTTTTCATCACAGGAATAAATTCTATTTTAAAGTATGTTAAAATAAAAAACATTATTTTATATTGTAAAAACATTTTGCAATATTACTGTTTTTTTTTCTATATTTCTAACCAAATAAATGCAGCCTTGATGAGCATAAGAGACTACTTTAAAGACTATTACAAGTCGTACTGACCCCAAACTTTTGAACGGTAGTGTATGTCTCACATTGTATTTTGCAGCAGCACAGGGAAGATTGATTCATTCTAGAGGAACTTTAGTTCAGGGGGTTCATAAGGCTGATTCACTATACATCTGAGTCATCATTCAGTAGTGTTCCCAGAAGACCCTGAGCAGCATTCATGTGAGTAATGAGAGAAATACTTGACTAAATATTGCTGTGTAATGACTGATTCAGATAGGGTGTTCATTAGTTTTATGTGTTCAAGCACATTTGATGCTGTCATCTTGATTGAGATCATGAAGTTTCTTACAAGATTAATGGTGTCGTCTTCACTTTTATATAGCACTCACAATGAACCGCTGCCAGTTGTTAGTAACTTGTAGACTAGATAACCGCTTTTGAAACAGTTAAAGCTGTAGTTAATTCAAACAAGTACAGATTAAAAATATGAAATTTCATTTCACAGTTAAAAATTAATTTTCTTATTTATTTATTTTTTTCTTAAAAACTTTTAAAAGCATCCTGCATTATAGAACAAATTTTGTAAAAAAAATTTATTCATTAACGTATTATGTTGTATTTGTTGAAATTTAAATGAATAGTTCACCCAAAACTGAAAATTACCCCATGATTTACTCAGCCTCAAGCTTACTGTCATATGCACATACACAAGGAAGTGGCGTTCCAGCGGATGACATACAGGACATAGGCGTAGTGTAAGCACTGCTGAGAATATGCTAGTCTTGCAAGAACCAAGTTTTGTTTACAGCAAAAGGAAAACCAGACTCCTCTTGACTTACATCAAAATCCTCCAAGATTTTTCTTTACAAATCCTTGTTTTGTACTTTTGTGACTGGTCTTTTGTTTTGCTCTCTCCTCTACGCTTCCGCATTTGTCATTTCCACATTCACCTATGCTCTTAAAAATAAAGGTGCTTTAAAAGGTTCTTCACAGTGATGCCACAGAAGAACCATTTTTGGTTCCACAAAGAACCATTCATTCAAAGGTTTTTTAAAGAACAATCTCTTTCTTACCTTTTTATAATCTGAAGAACCTTCTTTCACCACAACTTTTGTGAAATAGAAAGGTTCTTCAGATGTTAAGAGTTAAGAGTGTATGTCCAACCTCATCCACTGGAATGCCACTCATTCATGTACGACAGTTAGTGGAAGCTAGAGATTACGGTTTATGAAGTTATATGGAAGAAATATGGATATTTTTTCTTACACAAATGCATCGATTTGCTTCAGAAGGCCTTTATTAACCCCCCGGAGCCATGTGGAGTACTTTTTATGATGGATGGATGCACTTTATTGGAATTTCAAAATCTCAACAGCCATTCACTGCCATTATAAAGCTGGGAAGAGCCAGGACATTTTTTAAATATAACTCTGATTGTTTTCATCTGAAAGTCATGTACACCTAGAATGGTTTGAGGGTGAGTAAATAATGGGGTAATTTTCATTTTTGAACTATTTTCAACTATCCCTATAAGTTTTGTACACAAAACAATAAATAAATGAACATGCGTTCCTCTGTTGGACTTACTGAATCAACTTATCAATATCTTATGCATTTTGTGCGTTTCAATTCAAAGACTGCGTCTTTCAAAGGGCACATTTGAAGGCTGCAAACGTCATCGGGGAAGTCTCATGTAAGAAAAGTATTTTACACCTCACAAGGAAAAAACAGTCAGTTTTATTATGGTTACTTTTCTTAAGTAAGACATCCTTAATGACTTATGCAGCCTTCAAATGCACCTTTTGAAGGACGCAGCCTTTAAATTGGGACACAGCTATTGCGTGTTTATATAACAGCCGACTTTCAGGGTTGCCATTATTATTATTATTTTAATTAAGTTATTACCATTATTGTACACAATATTTCTTAGTTTAATTTATGTGGATTACTCAAAAGAACAAACTGCACATTCATTTGTTTGACTCTCATTTACTAGTGGCACAGAAGTTACACATGTGTAAGTAGGTGTTTAAGCAGCAAGAAATCTTCACCAAAACAGACTTAACCCATTCAGGCATGTAATCAGCTAGAAACAAAAAAGCAGGAAAATCTGAGCATGCCCACAAGCCACGCCCCCAGCACTCATTACTAAAAATATATATTTTAGCACATTAAAAGCTATATCTTATATTGTACATGTAATACATACTATTGTCCTGTAAAAAATAAAAAATAAAAAGTTTAATGAACAGCATTTATTTGCATTTATCAAATAATTATTTTTTTTAATGCATTTATTAAATAGAAATCATTTTAGTTGTCTTTACTAACTTATCACTTTTATGCATGAATAAAATTATTAATTTCTCACTTTTTTTTTTTTAATCTCTGAGTGGTATCATTGTTTCCACAGAAATATTAAGCAGCAAAACTTAATATTTTTTATGTTTTTAACATTGATAATAATGAGAAATGTTTATTGAGCAGCAAATCAGCATTTCTGAAGGATTATGTGAAAGTGAAACTTCTCTTTGTAAACAGATTTATAAACATTTATAATGATGTGTTGCGTTCCCAAATGCAAATTAAAGCGGATCAAATCAAGCAGCGCATGGTGAATCGAAAAACAAAAACAGTACTGTAACAGCAGACATGTAGTGCATCAGACTACAGTCTATTATATAATTACATCACAACCGTTGCAAATTTTATGACAGCACTAAGCAATCTCAAATTCTCTCCAGCATTCATAAAAAGTTACCTGGCCGAGTAACACGTTTCAGTGCTGATTCTACTCGCATTTGGTGCTTTGAATCATTTGCAGTGTTGCCAAGTCTGTGGTTTTCCCGTGGAATTGGGCTGCTCTAACACTGTTCCCGCGGTTGGGGGGTATGTCTGCGGGTTAAAGCGACCCGATATATTTAGCCACTGGAATGCGAACTGTACCGGGAGAACCCCACCAAAAAACATGTATTTTTGCCACGGAACGTAATTTTCAAACGCTACTTTTGGGCTAGTTTTGAGTAGCAACTGGGCAGGTTTTGTTGTGAAAACCTGGCAAACCTGATCATTTGAACACTTTTAACTGTCCTGCAGATGGCTCCGCAAACTCGTACAATGCTCTCAGGACCATTTGGTCCATGATGTTTCAGAAAACAATCTTTTCGCAGTTTATTTAGTTAATTGTTTAAAGGGGTCATCGGATGCAAAACTCACTTTTACATGTTGTTTGAACATAAACGTGTGTACACAACAAAGCTAAACGCGGCTAAAGTAAACAGACCGGCTCATCACCCCACAGAAGAGAGGGGCGGGGTGAGCAGAGCTCATTAGCATTTAAAGGAATATGCAATAGAATGGGTCACTCTGAACAGGGCTGATTTTGACAAGGTAAAAAGGGTGGGTTTTTTTTTTACACTACCACTGAGAAATTTCAACCAAAGTATGTTATAGACTCCTCATTAAGATCCTAAAAACATCATATCAGCTTGTGGAAAATGGGCATCCGATGACCCATTTAAGGCTATTTGCGTGATTTCCAAAAAAAAAAAAAAAAAAAAAAAGAAAACTTTGAAGGTCAGAAAATACGGAAATCCGTATTTATGCAGAAAAAATAAAAAATAAAATAAAATAAATCACATCTCTGCTGAATGGATCAGAAATATCAGGTCATGCTAAAGCAGCTGTACTTGCACGCACTCGCATAGTCTGTACTCACACACTAGAGTAGTCTGTACACTTAATCAAATGGTGATATGAATGAGTGTCTATGAGTATTAAAGTGTGTGTGTGTGTGTGTGTGTGTACTTGTTTTTGCTACATTGTGGGGACCCGATGTCCCCACAAGGATAGTAAAACCTGAAATTTTTGACAATGTTAAAAAATTATTAAAAATAGTAAATGGTGTTTATCTGAAAATGTAACGATGCAAACATGTTTTCTGTAAGGGGTAGGCTTAGGGTTAGGGTTGGGTTAGGGGATAGACAATATCGTTTGGTCAGTATAAAAACTATAGAAGTCTACAGAAAGTCCCCACAATTCACAGAAACAAATGTGTGTGTGTGTTTTCATTTTATCTTAAATGAGTATTACAATTTTTCTTCCATGTTTTAATTTTAACAGTAAACCTCTGTTGTACAGGACTTTTTTGGCAAAACAATTTTTTTTTATTACATTTTCAAAAATTAATTAAATTAAGATGCATTCATTTGACTGCCACCATTTCTAATAATAAATCTGTATTAAATCATAAAACAGAATTGATATAAATGAAGATACGCAAAGAGTTTCTGAATTTGAACAATCTTTGTTAATAACAAATATTCTTTAATAAAAATATATTATTTACATTTATTTTTTTATTTATTGAAATATTATTTTAGGACATAAATCCCTTCTGTAATTTAACTTTGATTCATTTTGTAGTTCCAACACGCTCATTTTCAATCAGTCTTTCTCATACATGTGTCATGAATAAGGAGTGCTCTTTACTCAAGGCTCTCACACACTTTTACCAGGGTTTACTACCATACAAATAAGTGTGATGAATGGTTTGTGTATATAGTACACATACAAATTATAATTTATATTCTGCTTTCCAAAGGTTCCTGTGACACAGTAATAATTTAAGTGAGTCACACAAGGCGGTTCAGTGAGGAAGTGAGCGGTCTGATTCATATCAGTGACTCTCGCATTCACTTCAGACTGATTAACCAATCACTTCCACTGATTCATTACAAACAACCGTCACTTGTTTTTGAATTAGACATGTTGTGTTGCATGTTGTAGGTTTTTGTATAGTCACTCAGTGTTAGAAAGTAGTATAATGTTGATTTCCAGTCTCTCTCTCTCACAAAGTATGCACAGGTACACAACTCAGCTAAAATATATATAGCAGTGGCGCTGCAGATTCAGCAGAGGTGCAGAGCACACTCAGTTACAAGAAATTACAGTCATATATTTGGCCACAGTCCCATGCCATTGTTTTTCATTATGCTTGTATGGTTACATGAATGGGAAAGTCAAGTGAAGCTAAAGGACTTGGCATTCGGTACACCACTGCTTAAAGGGAACCAAACACCCGCAGTGAGGTGATCATGTGAGGATTGTGCAGCATGTTTACCTGTGCTGATGGCCGGCTGCGAACTGAAGTTTTCTCATCTCGAGCACCTTTCTGCTCCAGCACTTCACTGTAATCCACACTGTCAAAGTTAGTCCTCCACACCATCACCTGCAACAGTTCACACCATCAACACGACGCAAGCAGTACAGCTGAACACTGCTGTGCAGATAATACACAATCCCACCTGTTCGTCTGAACCACCTGAGGCGAAGAAGTCTCCAGTCCTCGAGAAGGACACACAGCTGGCAGGACCCTAAAAAAACAAGCAAAACAACAGGATTTATAACAGAAAACAGCCGCTCGGACATTTGTCTAAATATCTCCTTCATCCCACAAAGGAAAGTAAGCCATGGCTTGAACAATTTCTTTGAAAACTACTTTTATGTTGCACTGTAATAATTTGGTTAAAAGAAAAAAAGTAGCACTGAGACGCCAGTCCTTTTCCTGTACACACACAATTATCAGTGCCAGAGCAGAGGAGCAGAAAAGCCTTGGCCAGTCTGTAGGAGGAAAATTATAGCATCATGATGCCATATTGACTTTGGTAGAAGAGAGCAGGTTAAATTTAGGCAGTGCATGGCACTGAACACAAAGCAGACATGGCTCTGGCAAAGCCCAAACACACACACACACTCCACCCACACAACTGGCACAGTGCATGCTGCTGCTCACACCACTCACATTCACTCCTATGCTGATTTTATTTGTCAGGAACTCCTCTTAGTGCTTGTAGACATTTAGAAAAAATATGAATGCCATCCACCTTATTTTTCCCATAAGAGCGGGTCCAGCCATTTGTAAATATTGTGGGTCTCTCTTCCTACCTCATCCTTGCTACTTGATTTTGGAGATTGGAGTGTCTTACCATCAGTGTTGGGGGTAATGCATTACAAATAACTTGAGTTACATAATCAGATTACTTTTTTCAAGTAACTAGTGTAGGGTATCAGAGCGAATCAGACAAATTGAAGATTCGATCAGAACATTGTTGAAACCAAAGAGCCAAATTCCACAAAGGCTAACTAGACCACGTCATAAATCTGTCCATGATACCCTGGCACCAGCCAACTCTTTCACAACTTTGAACAACTTGCAACATTAACACAAAAGAACACAATTATTGATAATTCCAACTCAGGAAGAAGATTGTCCAATTTGGGGCAAGAAACCCAAGATTAATGGTCAAAGATACAGCACATCAGGACCATCACATGAGGAAACTTTGTTGGGTGGTGCTCCCCCACCCAAGACAAGAACCAGACTGAGTTCCTTCTAAATTCTTTTGTTCCTCAGAACATGCCCTTAGTTCACGGAATGACAGAGAGACTGTCTTTCTACATAAATATGCGACAAAAACGATGCTTAAAGCAGAAGTCCACTTCCAAAACAGCAATTCACAAATAATTTACTCACCCCCTTGTCATCCAAGATGTTCCATGTCTTTCTGTCTTCAGTCGTAAAGAAATTATGGTTTTTGCCAAAAGCATTTCAGGATTTTTCTTCATATAATGGACTTCAATTGTGCCCCCGAATTTGAACTTCTGAAATGTAGTTTAAATGCAGAGCCTTCAAAGGGCTCTAAACGATCCCAGCCGAGGAAGAAGGGTCTTATCTACCGAAACGATCTGTCATTTTTTTCGAAAAATAAAAATTTGTATACTTATTAAGCACAAAAGCTTGCGTAGCACAGGCTCTCGGATGCGCATCCACAGGTCGTTCTTGAACGATTCGTTCATTTTGAAAGATTCGTTCATTTGAAAGAAGTCGTCTCAGGGAGTGATTCGTTCAGTCGCGCATGCGCAACATCCTATTAGGTTCTGTACTGGAATTAGTTCACCTGTTTGGAGTCTTCAGGTTTTTCGAGTCATTCGTTCATCTTATGGGGCTGTCACGTGACACTGATTTTGCTAAAATTAATGAAATGACTCGAAAAACCCAAAGACTCGAAACAGGTGAAAAATGATCCGAACTTCCCATCACTACTACGAATCACGTAAGTTTATCATCTGTGCACTCCGGCTAAAAAAAAGGTAGAGTACGGCGAAAAACTCCATCTTATTTTCTCCTACAACTTCAGAATCGTCCGACATCATTGTACCTTTTTGTTTGTAAACAGCGTTTGGCTTACTTGCACTTTCTTAGTTTTTGCGCGTTCGCCTTGTAAACACTAGGTCTGTAGATCCGCCTATGTTCCATATGATCTTTCGACATCGTGAACGCGTATGCCAGAACCTGTGCTGCACAAGCTTTTGGGCTTAAAAAGTATACAATTTTTTATTTTTTGAAAAAAATGACAGATTGTTTCGCTAGATAAGACCCTTCTTTCTCGGCTGGGATCGTTCAGAGTCCTTTGAAGCTGCATTTGAACTACATTTCAGAAGTTCAAAATCGGGAGCACAATTGAAGTTCATTATATGAAGAAAAATCCTGAAATGCTTTCCTCAAAAACCATAATTTCTTTACGACTGAAGACAGAAAGACATGAACATCTTGGATGACAAGGGGGTGAGTAAATCATTTGTAAATTGTTGTTTTGGAAGTGGACTTCTCCTTTAAAAGGACTTATAATTGAACATGAACTCCCTACCATGTATCCTACCCATACATTTGTGCATTATTTTCTAATCACTCGTTGCGTATGTGCTTTTAATAACTATCGAATAGCTTAAGGGTTTATATTTGTGTTTGGTATGTATGAGTTTGAAAATTCATGCTTTGAACATTTCCACCGATCAATTCTTTATCAAATCTATTATATTCATGTTATAAATCATGGCCAAATTATACTCTGCAAGAGCAGGAAAATTCTGACCATGTGACTGATAAGATAACGTGCTGATTTATGTTTTGGGAGGAGGAACATCGCAATATCCCGAGTTCAACAATATCCCGAGTTCAAGACAACATCTATTTGGTCAAGACACCATTTTGGAATGTGTCCAAAGCTGAGTTTAAAACCAAAGGACACCATAAAATGTTGCTTTTAGCTACTGGTTTTAGCCATTGCTTTTAGCCATGCTTTTAGTTTGTGCTTTTTGTGTTAGCTCTTAGCCATGCTTTTTGCCATCACTTTTGTTCTTTTAACGCTTCCTGGCTTGCACGCCAGCCACTCCTCTAAAAATGAAAACATGAGGAGATCGTCACATTTCTTTCTTTTACTTTAATCTTTTCTTTTCTTCGAGAGTTTCGTTAAGTTTTGCCGTTAAGCCGTGTCTCAGACTTCGTGCCCGCCTCAAAACTTCAATCAGTGTACATGACTCCATCCTCCAGCCAACGCCCAAGACATCACTTCGAACAACCACAAACTTCCAACCAATCAGCAACCTTGGGGAAACCCCCTTTCTGCAACGACGTCATCGAAGGGAATCCCTTAACACAAAGGCAACGCTAGTACAACCTCCAGATTCTAGCTGAAGTGGTGCATTTAATATAAAGTTTAATAGCCTCATTGAGAAACTCAATGCGAGGGTTAATTAAGTGATTGATGGTTGTTCAGGTTGAAGCAATTGCATATACATATGCTATAAACTTGGGATTTCATATTTTCACTCTTCTAAACTCATTCTTTTCTCTTTCTGCAGCTTGTATGAATGCATGAATGCGTGTCTATGTGTTAGATTAGTTTATATGTCTTAGGCTTATCCAATAAATTCTTATTCATATTGAAAAGAGAAGTATCTTGTGTTTTGTGCATATAAATTAATGTCTTAAACTGCCGACCTTGTTATCATGCTAATAAATAGTGTTTTCACTATATTTTGGATATTAATAGTATTCATTGCAGAGTTGATGTCATACGGCTCGCTATAAAATTCCCTATAAAATCTTAAATAATTCCCTTTGAGCTAAATTGACCTGTATCCCTTACACTAGTAAAGTAACGCATTACTTTTCATTTTATAGTAAAATATCTGAGTTACTTTTTTTCCCCATTTATTGATCTCTAGGTCTCCTGTTCCCATGTTGAGAGAAATCGGGAGTAAGATGTTACTGAAGTTCTAGAATACATGCGAACATTAATTAATTTATCTCACACAGAAAAAAACAGATTAAGTATTTCTCAAAATGTATAAAAACAGTGAAATGCAACTCAGAATGACCTTTCATGATCCAATTCAACTCTACTAATAAGCAAAAATTACTCTAAATAAACGTGTGCTTTTTTTTTTTATTGCTGAAGTGTGTTGAGCTTTCTTCTTCTGCGTTCTGCTATACAGACGTGAATTTACTTTTCCTTCACCCCGAGGCTTATTCATTTCACTTTTGGTGTGAAAGGGCTTTTTTACATTAAAAACAAACAAGCAAGCCCTGTTCAGATTTAAAAAGTAACGCAAAAGTAACGTAACGCATTATTTTCCATAAAAAGTAACTAAATAATGTAATTAGTTACTTTTTAGGGAGTAACACAATATTGTAATACATTACTTTTAAAAGTAACTTTCCTCAGCACTGCTTACCATATTATTTTAATGTATTATCTTAATTATAAACACACTGGTTTGTAGTGCACACAGTTTTACAGTTGCACGTTATTATTCTTCTCATTATTTCCCTATTGTGGCTAATAAACTGGAAGTCTCGCCCATAGGCCAAAACATAACACATTCAAATTAATATTTTCAGCTTATTACAGTTGAACCACTGATGTCACAGACTATTTTAACCAATTCCCTTCTACCTTTCTGGGCTTTGAACAGGGTAGCACCGTTGCTGTGTATGCAGATCAAAAATATCTTAATTTGTGTTTTGAAGATCAACAAAGGTCTTACGAGTTTGGAAAGACTTGAGGGTGAGTAATTAATGACAGATTTTGCATTTTAAAATGGACTATCTTTGAAATGTTTCATATGTCACTTTATTTTGCTGTTTCTGATATGACTAATTGCTTGAGTAATAAATGAACAGGAAATCTTCAGTCATGCTGTGCTGGTGATGCTGAAGGGTTTGAAATGTAATGTTGAAGATGTTGAGGATCCACTCACTGGATTGGTGTGGATTTCTCAGTGGTTCAGTGAGTCACCGTGAGTCAGTGAAGCGACACCTCATATCACGTCCTCAGATGCACCGCAGTTAGCAGAGGACAGTGTGTGATTTCAATCACATCAGTACACAAAACTCAAGTGAACAGGTGACAATCAGGCCTATATCACCTATAGTGCAATGTCACACATCTTCACAACCTCTCTGCCTCAAAACATCTTTAGAAAACTCTTATTAGTGAGGACAGTAGATGTGAATTTCAGACAAGTTCACTCATAAAGTACAATTCTGTCATTATTTACTCTCCATCATGATGTTTCAAGCACATAAGCTTATTTTATGTTGCATTTATTTTGCAAATCATAAAAGGAAACTGAGAAGATGAAATAATCCAAGGCACTCGAAAAGGAAAAAGGAAACTTTCTGCAGAATCTTCATAATCAGTTCATAATGAGTTAAATGTCATTCTGTTTCTAACACAAAGCATGAGTTTGGCTTGAAAAGTTTTGGAATATACCACAGTAGTCCTGTGGACCTAGAGCTTTTATTACATGCTATTAGCGTTTTATTATTTTATGTTCTGTTACTTTGGGCTTTTTATATTTCTATTGTGTATATCTTATTATGTTTATGCATTTTGGCCATTCATTTACACGACAATGGCGTTTGAAACTTTTGAAAACCATTTCAAAGTGCAAGTTTTTAAAAATGAAACAGATATTGTGAATTTGCGAATGTTGCGTGTATTATGTGTTCAGTCTATCCACGAAAATAAGCCTATCAATGAGACTTGGTTCATTAGCCGCTATAGGGAAATAACAAGAAGAATAACAACGTGCAATAAATGGTAAAATTTGTTTGCACTACAAACCAGTGTGTTCATAATTAAGATAATACATTCAAATATCATGGTAAGACACACCAAATTCCAATATTGAGCAGCAAAATTAGCTGTTTTGTACAGCTAAAAATAGCTGGACACGGATTAGACCGGAAGTCAGACCCATAAAATTAATGAATGGCTGTGTTTTCATAAGGGAAAAATAAAGTGGGTAGGCATATGCGAATTTCTTTACAAAGTGTGTGAACTGGGATCATTTTGACAATGTAGTCACCTGGACACGAAAGCTTTTAAAATCAGAAATAAACTTCCCCATTTTTAGTACATCATTGTCATGTGAATGTACCCCAAGACGTTCTGAACTGAAAGCATAAATATAGGCTATGTACTGCAGGTTTCAGAGCCAAGTGCTAAACTGTGGCACTTTATTCACAGTGAATTGAGTCGCTCTGAGAATCTGAAATACTGTTTATTCACACAGTGACAAACTTCATTCTAAATCTGGCACTGTACTTATTTGCCAGCAACCCGTTAAAATAAAAGCTTGATGATTTGAGTTTTGAAAATAAAGACAAAGTATACATAAAAATAAATGAAAATTTAAATATTAGCATTGCATTTTTAAGTGTACTTTTCTGTAACACTCTTTTTTTTTTTAATTTTACAATGTAATAGTATTATTGCACTGTATCATTTAGCTTATTATTTTTTAGTATTATTTTGTTTAAATAAAAACAATAAAGTGCAATAATGATTATTGCTATATATATATATATATATATATATATATATATATATATATATATATATATATATATATATATATATATATATATATATATAATTTTTTTGGTTATATTTAACAGGTCAAAAATAGACAGGGTTCATAAAGACATGGACTAAAATTTTTCATAAGATTTCACTCATGAAACAATATCGCTGTTATCTTTTAAATTCTAATAAATGAACTAATTAAACAAAATGGTACAAATAAAGTACATCACATGCAACGACTGTGGCAACTTCAACATCTGAAAGGATACTATGGCAAAGTTATCGCTTTCCTTATTCAAACAGAATTTTTTTTTTTTTTTTCATGAATACATGATTGACTAGAAGAATGAAAGCTACATCATACACTCGGAAAATTAGGAGCTATATCACACTCGTAGGCACTAGGGGTGTGATAATATACTTAGCTCACGAGATGAGACAAAATACAGATGCTTGGTTCACTAGAATGGGCAATATTTGAATACTATTTTTAAGAAATTTTCAATAACAAAACATTTGTCTTTTAATCAAAAAAAGCAAAACAATGCTGTCGCATTTTCAAATGTTGTAACCAATGACTATTTTGGCAATCAAGTTAAAAAGGAAAAGTAAAAATAGACCCAAGTGAAAAAACAGGCTTTAGTATGACTATATTTATACATAAACTTACAATGAGGCAATAATAATTGGTAATTGCATGGTTTTATTAAACAGCACTGTTAAAATTTATCATGCCAATATGCTTATACAGTAAGCATATTGGCATATGTAGCTTTTAATCACGCTGATGTAGGTTTAAGTGTTCGTTTTTAAAATAAGTTTGGTTTGAGTTATGTGATGCTATAAAAACGTGAGTGTGACGTCATAATTGACAACTGAAACTGAGCTTCTCTGAGCAAACTGAGGTGCCAACAGACTTTTTTGGGATCTTCAGGATATATTAAGACCACTTTTCACCTCAAGGAGTATCATTGTCACGTTTAATATCGCAAGATCTCGTGCGCTCTTGAAAGCCAAGCGAAATGGCTCTGTATTTATATCAGAAGCGCTGCATCGTTAATTTTGCGTGAAATTAACATTTATTTCACATATAGTGCCTTTTAAAAATTTAAGACCTTTTCAAGTACCTTTTCATAAATATGGCTGTTTTCAAGGTTTTCCAGGACTTGAATTTCAAAGTCAAATTTAAGTACTTCAAGCACTTTAAGCACCTTTTGTATGAACCCTGAATAGAGGCAATGTGGCCAATAAAAACCCAAGGGGAAAGAGATTTTTTTTTTTACTTCTATTCTACAAAACAAGGCTAATGAGGCAGACAGTGAGGAGAGTACGGATGATAAAGTGTAGTCAGACCACACTATGTGCAGGCTGATCACCAAACCAACCCTCCAGATGATCTCATGAGAACCAGATCCCTGGTCACGGTCATTATGAACCGTATGAACTCTCTATGTATGGACAGAGCTGCATTAAGATCTTTTGTGTAAATCATATGAGGTCCAATGTGTGTTCTTGTGTTTAGAGATAACAAACATCAGTACTAAAAGAGATGAAGTTTAAACCTCTGCGTCATTAAACCAGATGTGTTATTCTTCAGACAGCTGATATAAACATGTCAACAATTGAACTAACGTGAACTAACAAGACCCTCTTCAAACTGTTGCTCCACCATGACAGCAGCTGATCTGAACAAGAAGAACTGTAGAAGAAGAACATGTGAACCAGAAGTTGTTGCCGACTTACTTTAGTATTGTGACGTATTTCTAACTGAACAGAATATTTTAAAAAGAGGAAGGGGGGTTTTATTTCAGTGCTCCTCCTCTCCATTTCTCGCTCGCAAAAAAATTGTTGGAGTTCATTTCCTTTATATTTTCAGTTTAATTTTAATTTTAGTTCAAATTAATGATATAAAATTGAAAGTTTAAAATCAAATCTAAAACTGATTCTTTGCATATATCAAACTGAAATTCAATTCAAAATCGATTATTAATCAAACCATGACCCCAAGAATCATTTTGAGTCAAACTGTGAAATTCCAAAAGACTTCCACCTCTACTGTTTATGGTACCAACTCCAGAAACTTAAAAGTCAATGCCTACATTACCTGAAAATATAGGCCACTTTGACTACAAAGAGTGTAATATAGACTACTTGAGTTACCAGAGATGAAAAGGTTGTAAAAAATATAGTAAAATTGTAATCAGTAACCTAATTCACATATAAATGTAACATCATGTGACTACTATGTGGAGACTAGAGTAAAACCATGTACTTCAGCAAAGCGTGCCGATGTCACTGCATGTCCACAGGTATGCTTTAACATGCTAAGATTAAACTTGTTCCATCCTGAAGAGACTAAAGACCACGTCAGAGGAGAGGTTCTGATGACAGCAGATGAAAATGAGGAATGTAAACTGGTGGAGGTGTGGAGTAGGACGGGTCTCTGAAACCTTCTGCTGAGCATGTTTATAACATGTACATCCACACACATGCACACACATGCTCAGAGATGCTTAACCTCCCCTGCCCTCACTCAACAACACCACTACAGCGATCAAATGACGGCTTAGTTGAGTAAAATATTTTAACTATGTACAAAAGTGGGTTTAAATGACATCTGCATGCCATCTGTGCTCACACATTGTGATCAATGAGTGAAACTTTCCTGTTTCCCGGGTGATATTTACCCTCTTTGCACTGCAAAAGTGGCACAAAAGCTTCATCTGAACTGGCATTGAATGTATTTGCACAGACTGTTTAATGCAGTTCAGAGGTGGCATGAGCGCATTCACACTGCAATTACAATTGCATGATGGTATGAGATTAATGTTTCCAATATAACATTCTGAATATGGAAATATTAAATAAAACAAAAAATGCCAGTAGGTAGCAGCATGACACTGTTGTTGTTATTGAATCATTTATTCAATCAGTTCACTCAAAAAACTGACTCATTTTAAGAACAAAGCAAGTGATTGTGTCATTGATACATTCACTCACTCGATTTGTTTTAAGTACGGATTCATTCAGGACCAAAATGCTGTTGCATTTTGCTCAGATGCACAACAGCTCAGCTGTGACTTTATTTATGGGCTTTGAAGAGGTCACTTGTACCATGCACCCAAATATTTCACAAGTGTAACTGAAATTCAATATATACAGTGCACAGCATAAATGAGTACACCCCCTCTAAAACCTAACAAATTCAGCATTCACTCTTTACTTAGAAGATGTTAGGGTTTCTTTGGAGATATAATGTTCCAACAAGCCTGCTTGATTAGTTACCAAAGAAGAATGTCAAAATTATTTAGCAAAATAAGATTTTTTTATCAAAGTGATAAAATGTTGTGTTGCAAAAATGAGTACTCCCTCCTGAAAGTTACTAAATAAAACTAAAAAAGAAAATTTTAGTGTAGGTTTAAGGCAATTTTTGATCAATAGGTAAGTATTTTGAATCAAAATTTTCAAAGACAAGTGATTTCTGGACAGTTAAAAGTGTTTTATAGCCTACTGCATAGCCACCACTCAGACTTAATGCTGTCAACAATGAAACCACTTAGGAGAGAACTGCCATCTGACTTATTTCTTGGCATAAAAGAGGACAATGGTACAAGAGGAATACCAAATCATTGTTTTAAGTGTGAAAATATAACAGAAGTAGAACTGACATTTAAAAACAATGGACTTTTGACAAGGCTCCTGGAATAATCAGGTCTTCACTTTAAGTTTTCATTTGGTGATGAGTAAATTTTTTCTAGAAAAAGAGCAGGAGAAATACCATGCAAGTGTCTCAGAGCCGGCAAAAGCTATGAAAAGAGTGACACTTTATCTCACGGAGTATGACGCAGCCTGCAATGTGACATGCATGATTGTTGTCACCACTAGAATCTCCTACTGTAGCCAAAGCACAATAAACTCATTTAACCTCTCCCAAGGCCCATGTTTACAAAATACAGACTTCTGGGAATCCATACTCTGGTCTCAAGAGACCAAGTCAATTATTTTGGATCCAAAAGCATCCAAAATGTTCTGGTGTTGCTAGAGGAGGAGTACAGTGAGAAGTAGCTGGTTCACACAGTGATGTTTAGTGGTTGTAAATCTCTCATATAGGGATGTATGAGTGCTAAAGGTATGAGGGAGTTGTGCTTTATCAGTGTGTGATGTAATACAAAAACTTGAAACAGAAGATGCTACCCTCTCCTCATTCCCGGGCATTTTTTCAACATGACAATGAAGATGTTCATTCTCTCAAGGTGAAAATCTTTCAGCTGTGGGGGATTCTGTAGAGACAAGCTGAGCAACACTCCCCATTAAAGACCAGGGCATTTAAGTAGGTTGTCCTCTAGGAGTTAAACAGGACAAATGTGAAAATTTGTCAAGAACCTGTACACTCAGTGCCAAGAAGGGTCAGAGCAGTGTACCTAAAGTTCTGGAGGACATACTAAGTACTAGAATATAATAAACTTGCTGAATTAAATCTAGGGTGTACTCATTTCTGCAATTCTTCATTTAAACAAAATTGGCTAATTTACTTATTTTACAAAAAATATTGGCATATGTTTTGTTGTTTTTATTATGTATATGTTTAATACATTTCAATTTTGCTATCTTTCCATGAATTATATTAGTGATCATTGAGAAAATACATCTATTATATTTATTCAGCAGGGGTGTACTCATTTATGCTGTGCCCTGTAGTTGCTCTATACAGTTCGGACTTACAAACATCTAATGTAGCCGGCTCATATTTAGACAGAACACCCATCATTCACTAAATATAGTAAAATGTTCTTTTGAAGATGCTGTATGTAATTTTTTGACTGTATTAAAGCATAAAACACCATAATTTGAAATGTGCTCTGTGTCAGAATGTCTGTTTTTATTTTAGTAGTACTAGTACGTTAAAGAAGTATCATGCGACTTTTACGTAAACAAGGTTTTCGAATTGCCTGAAAAACGACCTCAAGTGAGTTTAAAATTTTTTTGTGGTATATAGAAGTTTTTTGCGAAACTGACGTTTCCAATTTCAGTTTGCCTAATTTGAAGGGTAACGGAAATGCAGCTAGTGTAAGAATGGCTGCCTTCCATTTTTAGTTGCACTTGTTCCTCTAGCGTGTTCTAATCTGGCAAGTAGGGTTGTCGCAATTTTGAATTTGGGCTGCAGTACCCATTTTAACCGCTGTTACACAAAATCTAGTTAAACGCCTGGCCTTTCTTCAGCTTATTACAGTGGACATCAAACTAACAATTCAAATGACTACAAGCATCTTAAATGCAGTGTTCCTTTCGCTACCAAGTGTGTTTTGTTGAGCACTAAACATTGGTAAACAGATCTACTGGTGAATATGGCGGGTAAAGCCACAAACATAGTTGCAGAAGCACATGTGAGAGACAGACTGTGCTGCTGACTAACAAGCTGTCCCAGTCTAGGAGCCTCACAGGATGGCTAGCACACGCAGACACAACATACACCCTGTTTGTCGTGCGTTAGTATGTAGCACGGTAGCAGCACCTGCTGATCTTCTCAGAGTCAAGACTGACTTGCTAGAGTTAATGACAACTTCTAGCAAGACAGACACTTGCTAATGACTACAAGAACCCAATGAACCCTTATAGGCTGTTCACACTGACAGCGACATATTGTACAGCCCATGAAGTACAGACTTTTCTAGAAGTATGAGAATGAGATTCATTAATTTATTAGAGATTTATTAATTTGCACTTGTAATCTTTAATCAAAAATATTAACCTCCCCTCACCCTCTGAATGATATCTCTTCTCTTCATGACAAAACGCTGCATTCCAGACAGGGTTGGAAGTGGGAACATCCGAGTTGAAATGTCCCACTTCCAACTTCAGTGAGTTCCAGTCAATCAAACGTCACATTAACATATTTCTGTCAATTATGGCAAAAACATGAGGAAAAAGAGAAAAGAAAAAAAAAAAAGAAAAAAATAAAAAACACAAAATGCTGCCTTTCATTTTGAAAACAACTGACAGAAAACTAAAATTAAGATGTCTAATTTGACAAAAGGTAACTCGACACTATGCTTGTTGGAAGCAGTGGTGTGAAATGACGCCAGTAAATCGATCTGCCCTGAATTCATGGGTTGGATGTTCAAGCTGTGTTCCAGACGTTATTTATTTTAAGTTGTCTGAAATTTTGAGTTGTCTGGAATGCAGCATAAGACTAGGGGTTGGACTCTGCAGACTGTCCAGTGACCAGGCTTTAACACCATTCACCTGCAGTTTGATTGACAGTCGATCTGACCAATCATAACGCAGAATCTGTCATTTTGTTCGACAAACAAACCAGACAGGAAAGTTTAGATTAACGTCAGTAGAGTTGAACTTGAAAATGGTTTATTGACATCTTTCCACGGCTGAGACAGCATGCCATCTGATGTTCATTCATGTGTATTTCAAAAATTTGAAAGATGAGACTTTGTTTCATACCAAAAGTAACCTGCTCTGTCCCGTCTGTCACCGCATTGTCAGTGTCCTCTTTGCTCTGCGATGTGTTTTTCATTGTGTGATTTGTGGCGTGAGACCGCAGTCTCCTCAGTTCAAGCAGCATGTGAACTGATTATCTCTTTACTACTAGTTATAGCATAAAAAACATGGACGATCATTAGTGTTATGTTATGTTCCCTCAACCGCGAAAAAAGGACAATACACCATAGTCCTCTGACGTTAACTCTCCTGTTTGGGTTGTCTGTTGGACAAAATGGCAGATTCGACATTATGATTGGTCAAATCGCCTGTCAATCAAACTCCTGTCGAAGGGTGCAATCCGCCCTACATCCCAGAAGCCGTTTCACTTGGATATACTTCTTAATAGGGAAGAAAAAACTATGGTTGCCCTCAACTACAGATATTTCTTGTCGACTATAGTTGTTCATTTTAAGCATTAGTCGAATAATCTCACATTTATTAATAAACCATTTAAATCATAATAATGAGCTTTAATTGCCTACATAGCCTAATAAGCACACCGGCACAAGTAGGCTAATGATTAAGAATTCGTCAGGAAAAACAAAGGAGGCTGCATTAACATAATAATAATTTATTGATAAACTAGTGAAACTAGTGAAAACTGACTTGTCATCTCTGCAGTAGTGATTCCCCTGTATGCATGTTTCATAAAGAGTAAGGTCTGTAAGGCAAATGCACAGAGTTTTGGTTGTTGTTTTTTCTTGACGCACTCAAGTTCCCTGTTTGATTTCATTATTTTACAAAAGCATTTTGTTGTTATTCTGAGTGCACACAAACAAACGTAGAGTCTTTACAGATTCAAAAGATGTATTACTTTTATTTGTATAACCAAAAATGACAGAGTATTTCGACCACACTGGCATCTCCATCTGTCATGGAGTAAGTGCGCTACTATTCAGCTTCCACACACTGCACAGACACTATAGCGCATTATTTCTACATTAACATTAGATTGAGCAGCCAAGTAAAGTTACTACTATTTACATATTTCAGATGATAAGCCATATTTGAAGTCGATGAATGATATGCAAGCGCAAGTGTCCTGTCCAAATCACATAGACCAGCCGTCAACGATCTGTCTGTCATGGACTATGTGACTTTGCCACTCCCTGTGGATTTTTCATTTTTTTTTCTGCGACTGAGCGACTAAAAGAAATTTTGGTCGACCAAGCCTCTTCTGGTTGACTATTAGAGGGTGGCCTGGTCGAAAAACCTGTATTTTCTCAACTTCAAAAATTATTTCAAAATCATGCTACATCGCTGCAAAAGTTTCGACCCAGTCTTTGCAAAGTGAACATGCAAAGAAGATCAAACACCATTAACAAAAAAGGTAAAACAGCGATATAGGACGGTTTTGAAGTTGAGGGAGAACATGAGATGGAAGTTTTTCCACATACCCTAACTGTCAAAACAGGAAAAAACAGGTCGGGAAGAGCAAGACAAGATGAGCGTTTGACATTATAAACTGTATTATTTTTATGAAAATAACGATCGCTATTTAAGTTTCGCTAGATAAGACCCTTCTTCCTCGGCTGGGATTGTTTACAACCACATTTGGGATAGTTTGAAGCGGCATTTAAACAGCATTTTGGAAATTTAAACTCGGGGCACCATATCAGACAATTATATGGAGAAAAATACTGAAATGTTTTCCTCAAAAAACAATTTCTTTAAGACTGAAGAAAGAAAGACATGAACATCTTGGATGACAAGAGGGTAAGTACATTATCTGTAAATTGTTGTTCTGGAAGTGGACTTCACCTTTAAGGGAAAAGTCGTAGTTAATAGTGAATAAGTGTTCCCTATTCTAAAGTGTTACCCAATCTTTACCTTGTCTAAAAAAATTGCCAGAAAAGCTTCTTTATGTATATGCAGACAAAATAACTAAGAATTAAATTCCTAAAAAATGCTCTTAACAATCAGGTGACTTTCCTATTCTCCTGATGGAGTGTGTGCGACTGCAAACAGGATGTTTCCAGGGATACCAGCCGTACCCTCAAGTAAGCCACTGCAGAGGAACTAATGTGATAACGAGCTGCAGCTCATCACTGCTTACAAAGCTGTTTGTATGCTGTCAAACTATGTTTAGGTATGAAATATCCTGCAAGTATTAGAACTAAAACACACACTGGATTGACTTAACAGCCTTAGTGGAAACATCATAGACTGGATAACACTAAAACCCGCTGACCACTATCAGTCTGTCTGAGATTGGATGGCTGGCTGTGTGTTGAGCAAAGGCACATTTATATGTGATAGCCAAAACAAATGCTGACATACTGATCCAAGATGAAATACAAGCTGAAAAACTATCCCTCTAAACCCAACCTACTCGTCTGGTATTGGAATAGCTGGAGGTGCTGATGAACCTCTCATTTAAAGGCCAAACATACTGCTGGGAAAACAACACCAGTTGTTTGAGCGCGCAGCTCCAAATGTGGTGAGTGTGGATTGAACGAGAGCCTTTCAGTGGGAAGTTACGCAACAGGCGTGTAGGAAGATGAGGTCAGTCAGGAGAGGCCGACACAAGCGCTTCATAGTCCAGAGCAGCAGATGTCAAACACCAGATGGGATGGAGACCTCAGATTTGTGCGATGGACCCTCAAATCAGCCCGAAAGGCCATAAATATGTCAGAGACGAATCCACAAATAGGCCACTGATGCTCTGTGAGCATTTCAAAGGTCCAAATGTAAGTTTAGCTCCAGTCCTGCAGGTTTCTTTTCTTCTTTGAGTCTAAACTGTCACCAACAAGAGCAGCTGTAGCTGGTTAACCACTGGGACTTAGCACAAAAACATACTAACAGAGCTGCACTTGTGTTTGTCCTCTACAGACACATTGCTGCAGATGTGAAGAATGCAAGCTTTTCTCTAAAGATAATTTAGTTGCATTACACAATAGTAAGTGATTTGGAGCATGCAAACAGTACAATTATATCAATAGTGGCTCATAGCAATGTGGAATCGTATGCCAGTCCACACGAACTTCACCCAAACCACCTTTTCAAGCAGACTTGAGTGCGGTTCGCTGCTAAATGCGACTGTCCATCCAATCACGGCACTTCATTCCTCATGTAAAGCGTTTATTTTCAGCTTCTTTTAGCTTTCAGGGTCTTTCTGTTGAAAGCTGAGGTTATTCACTCATCTCACTCCCACTGATAATAGAAGGCGTTCGTTACACTCTGCAGTGCCACTGTAAAGCTAACCAGGAGCATTCAGGTTTGTAAGGCATATGACTCATCGTCAATGAGTAGGTGGTCAGTTTTTAATACTCTTAGGACAGGACTGATTTAGCCATCGCTCCACTAAAGGGAAAATACGATATGTAGTGAAGTGGCAGCGCCGATATGAACAGATCATCACTTCTGTGATGTGATTAATTCATTCATTTGCAAAACAAGAGCAAGCCAACATAGCACTTTGACCTATCAAACAAAAGCCTTATCAACACTGGTCCTGTGAAGTGCCTTAAAGATTAAACATACATTTATTTGCACATATTATATTTAACAGACACTTATCCATAGGGAAATATATTGCATTCAAGAAATCCAAGCTGTGACCTTGCCAATGCTAGCACCAAATCTCTTGATGTGCATCATGTAAGTTAATGTGAGCATTTGTGTTGAACTGGCTTTCGGAGCAGCACGCCTGTGGATTTAGTGCATCAAGCATGGCGTCCAAAGCTACTAATTATACTAATCACCAAGAAAAGTAACTGAAAAGTAGTGATCAATGTTCACCTTATGTAAATTACTTTGTCTTCAGCATAAGGTATGATAGGTCTATAAAGTGTGAGTGGAGAGGAAGTCTGAGAAGATGCTAAGAAAATGCAGATTTGAAGGTGTCTTAGATATCCACAGTGCAGGTTCACTTTTAATATGCTTTGTGGACAAAAACACTCCAGGTTTGCTTTTCCTTCACTTTAACTTGATCTCAAATATGTTTGGACATCATGGATTACTATAAAAAAACTAAAGATCCACAGCTACACAGTTTGAGGGCAGTATAGAAAAAGAGCATTTGAAGTCACGTGATACACAGATGGACATGTAATCTACTGTCAAAACTAATGCAGGGGTCAGTGAAAGCTCAGCATGTGGTGTGTCACCTGATGGCCGTGGAGCGTGTACAGCAGTCGGCCCTCCAGCAGGTCCAGGATCTTTAGCGTGGAGTCACTGGAGGCTGTGATGAGGTAGTTTCCAGACGGATGGAAGGACAGGCTGTTCACCATCGCACTATGAACTGAAACAGCACAAACATCACACACTACAGACGCAAACACTCGGCTCACCCTACCTGTCCATCTATAGAGCCCTATGATTTCTGCGATGCGGAAAACATGGACGGAATCGTGAAATCCAGTCATAAAAATGGGATTTAAAAACCCGTTGGATGTTGCGCTGGGACATTTTGAGGAAATTCAAAAAATAGGTCAAATTTTGGTCAAAATTTGTTTGTGTGCACTCAGAATAACAACAAAACGTGCTTTTGTAAAATAATGAAATCAATGCGTGGAGGTGCTTTCTTTTAACACCACAAAAACAGTTAACCTATCAAAATAAACCATGTAACATATTTAATAAAAGTGTATCAATGCACATTCCCTGCCAGTCCTGGGTAAAATGCTGCACACAAATTTTATTTTTTTAAAATATCGTGAGATGGTGGCGCGTAAGAGAAAAACACAGTCTGAAGTCGCTCTTCTCAATCTTGGCGATGTCAGTGCCCTAAATGATGTTATAAAGGACTATTTCACATCCAGAGATGAAGGATCGGATGATGAAGTAAGCGGAGGAGTCCGATAACAGTCTGTCATATGCACAGTGCGCAAACAGTTGCGCTGCACTCGCTTTTCTAAATGTAAACTACAAGGTACACTATTTGTGCTATCTAAACATATAACTATCCTCTTTAGAGTAACATAAGTCTGTTTGGGTAATGATGCAGTATAGCGCTCTCACAGACAGCTCTCGTTAAACCCGTAAAGTGAAACCCGTCTCACTTTAAAAACGTTTTTCTCCAAATTCCATTCCTGAAAATCATAGCTATCAGCCAACTTAAGATAGCCATAACTTTTGTTACATTCAAGATATGGACAAAATAAGCAGTTTTGGAAAGGATTTGAACCCAGTTTTCATATGGCATGTTATCTAAAAAAGGTAAAATTTGTGCTGGGTTTTCCTAGATCGCATCACAAATCTAAAGTAGGCCAGTACAGTTAAAGGAGAAGTCCACTTCCAGAACGTAAATCTACAGATAATGTACTCACCCCCTTGTCATCCAAGATGTTCTTGTCTTTTTTTTCTTCAGCCGTAAAGAAATTATGCTTTTTGAGTTAAACATTTCAGGATTTTTCTCCATATAATGGACTGATATGGTGCCCCGATTTTGAACTTCCAAAAAGCAGTTTAAATGCGGCTTCAAACAATCCCAAATGCGGTTGAAAAGGGGTGAGTACATTATCTGTACATTTTTGTTCTGGAAGTGGACTTCTCCTTTAAATCAAAATGCGTTATGGACTAGCATCTGTGAATATTAAGCCACAAGAAGACTAATTAAATATGAATCCTACATGTTCTTCGTGTCTCCGTGTGAATGAATGGCACAGACGCACAGTTTTGTTTACTATTGCACGCATATTGAAGCAAGCGTGACGCTCGCTGTGTTTTCAGCCTCTGCCGCCTCAATATATGAGTACATGAACACAAACATAATCTGTAGTTATAATCTCGAATGCTTTAAGTGTCACTTTACAAGCATTGTATGTTTCTCTTGAGAAAAAGAAAAACTATCATCATAAAGGTCTTCACAAACACCCATCAAAATAAAGGTTCGGTTTAACTTGAAGAAACGGTGTCAAAAATATATTACTTAATGTAACGACAGTACTACTACTAATAATAAAGTTATTATTAAAACTTTACAGAATATTTACCAGAGAATTTATTTACTAGAAAAATGTAAATAACACAATCCAGAATAATAATAGATAATAAAAATAATACTAAAATATTTTTTATGAAATCAATTAATTAGGAATGTTTTTGATTATATCAATTTAATGAAGCCATTAAAAAGGAATGCAGAAAATTAATGGTAAACACAGAATAATTAAACTAAATAAAACGGAATTTGAGAAAAAAAATTATTTATATTTCATAGGGCCTTAAAAATGTCATGTTTAAACTGAATAAACTGCTCTTAAACTGTGTACATTTCATGACTTCAATTAATTAGACATGCTTTTTGATAAATACTTTTTAATTTAACCATTAAAAAAAGAGTCTAGAAAATTTTAAATGGAAAAAAAAAACACTGAATCCAAAAACAATTTAATGGAAAAAAATGGAATTTGGGAAAAAATAAAACAGATTTCTACATCTATAGAAGTGGATCTGAACAGTTTCCCATACCTACACTGTAATCAGCATTAATCATGTTTTTCCTCACTGCAAATGAACCTTCAATGTAAATAAATAACATACATATTTGACCCTGGACCACAATAGCAGTCTTAAGTAGCAACGGTATATTTGTAGCAGTAGCCAAAAATATATGGGAAATGGGTCAAAATGACCAATTTTCTTTAATGGCAAAAATCATTAGGATATTAATTAAAGATCATGTCCCATGAACATATTTTGTATATTTCCTACTGTAAATATATCAAAACGTAATTTTTGATTCGTAATATGCATTGCTAAGAACTTCAACAAGACAACTTGAAAAGGCAATTTTCTCTTTTTTTTTTTTTTTTTGCACCCTCAGATTCCAGATTTTCAAATAGTTGTATCTCGATAATATTGTCCTATCCTAACAAACCATACATCAATGGAAAGCTTATTTATTTAAAAAATTGACCCTCATGACTGGTTTTGCGGTTCAGGGCCACATGTGTGTGTGTTTGTATCACAAATAAATTTGAACTATGAATTCATAAATATGACATTTTTAAGGAGTCCTTATGATATTGTAAAATCTGAACTAAGCTTGCCTCGTCTCATTGACCTCGACACAGTTACGAGGGACTGCAGGGGTCCTATGTAATTTAATTTCCTGTTTTATTTTTTTATTTTTTGCTGCTTGTTTTTGTATATTGGCTGCCTCACATGACTTTGATTTAGAGGACAAAAGTTTTTCCAAGCATTTACAAGAATTATTGTTTTGATATTTTCTAAAAAATAAAAATTAAATATTTTAAACCTAATTAATGGAGTTCTTTTCAAGTTTTTTTTTTTTATTATTATTATTATTTACTGATATCAGAGCAGTTATATCACCCTGACAAATTTCATTTTATGCTCCCCAGAAAATATCAATATGAATTTTAATTAAAAACACTCTCATTATAGAAGAGGTGTATTCACTGTATGTGTGAACTGTAGTTATGCATTTTGAATGAACAAAATATCCTGTGACTGTGTGCAAACATCCTAATTAACCTGAAGTGAGAAAATTGAAATGTGGAAACACCAGAAGAAACAGCTCTGTGGAATTACCATTTTAAGCTGAAGTCTTACACTATGTTTCCTCTAAAAAGCTCTTTTTTGTTTCTCTGAGCAGCTTCACACACGGCCGTACTGCAGCTCTGAGCCGAGCAGGCCTTTCTCTGGGTCTCTGAGGACAGACAGCCTTTGCTCCTCATGACGTCACCCTCATGAATGGACACTGAACATCAGCGTGCGTAACACGCCCCCAGCAGACTAATGCAGAAAATACAGCATGAAACAACTTACTGATATTGCTCAAGCTGTTAATACAACATTATCTACAACGCCATACTGTATAACCTGGTGCAGAATGAGAGTGTCAATGCACACTGTTTTGAGTCAACTAGTATGTACACATTCAAAATCAAAAACTCATGTAGACTTATATGTTCTATATGCATTATGCATTACTTGATCATGCTGAATCATGATACAGTACTTTTGTAAATGTACAAACTGCTTATTGTGTGTGATGGCCTGCAGCATTTGCCTGTTTTTTTTTTTTTAAAAGCTATACAGTTTGAAATGCATAACACATGTAGTCACATATTATTAACATATGACACTTTTCATAAATAGGGGACAAAACAAGGCATTATACAGTTAATAAGAATAATTATAAATTAATGTCAGCATGAGGAAGTTGTGACCAACTTTACTACTGTATTGTTACTTCATCTAACAAGAATGACTTGATTTTATTCGTGGCATGTTGACCGGATATAGAAAAGTAAGGGTTTTATACAGGAATGGAGGCAGATCTGAATGCAGCTGGCTTAATTGCAGTGCAACCTTGCATATATCTCAGATAAAAAAATAAATAAATTCATGATAATATGTTCACAATAAGACAAGTAACGTGGATTACCAAGAAAAAAAAAAATCAATAATTAAAACATATTTTTTAGAACCAAATATCAGTTTACAGATTATCTTGTTGCGTAGTGACTCTCACCTTGGTAGTGCTGCAGGAGCTTGTGTGTGCGAATGTCCCACACCTTCACTGTGTTATCTGTGCTGGCAGCTGCGATACAAGTGCCGCTCGGGTGAAAGTCAGCGTAATTCACATATCTGAAATAAGAGCAAAGACACCGCTGTGACTGTGTCTTAGCGATGTAATTCAGCTCTATATTCGCCGTCCTTCACTCACCCGCCGTGCTCACAGAATGAATGAATGCACTCTCTGCTGTTCTTGTCCCACAGCTTCACAGTTTTATCATCGCTGGCAGAGACAATCAGACGGCCATCCGGTGAAAACCTACAAAATTTATGGTATACTATTAAAGACAGTTTAACTTTAACCATCACATTATTAACTGCTCTGGTCCCGTGTGGTTCTGCTGGTTAATCACATTCAGCTCAATCTCAGTCTCAATATTGTTATTCTCTTCTCTATTTTCTCATTTTATTGATCCTCACAGGTTGTGCAGTGTTCTGAATGTTTGACTCGGTATGTACATGTCTGTGAATCCGTCATGTGACTCCTGTTGCTCTTCATGGGAAGAACTTTTCAAATTGTTTGGCTGTGTTTACTTATTAAAGTACAGAATGAAATATTTTAGAGCAGAGAAACATCCCTTATTATTATTATTCTTCCATAACCTTCTGAACCCTGTGAAAACACGTACTTGGCACAGCGCACCCAGTTGATGTGCTGGTTGAGGGAGAAGAGGAACTTCTGTCGATGAACGGTCCAGACTTTGATGCTTTTGTCATCAGAAGAGGTGAGGAGTGTCTGTCCGTCACTGGAGAAGCTCACACTGCGCACTGTTCCCGTATGCGCTCGAAACACTGTTGATTCCCCTTTCCTGAACAGAAAAATCACACATTATTTCCATGCTTCTTCCAACAAAGCATATTTTTTTGATTTTCTATCTATAAATAAGCTTTCATCTGTTTTTTAATTTACATTACGGTGCCTTGCGAAAGTATTCATACCCCTTCATTTTTTTTTCACGTTTTATGTTGCAGCCTTATGTTAAACTGCCTTACTTTTTTTTTTTTTCCCCACATCAATTTACACTCCATACACCATAATTACAAAGCAAAAAGCAAATCTGTGACAAATTTGCAGATTTATTAAAAATAAAACACTGAAATAAGTACATTGCATTAATATTCATACCCTTAGATTGATGGGGGAAAAAAACTATTTAAAGCAATTTATCATAAGGCTGCAACATAAACATTAACAAAAAAAGAAATGCTTTTGCAAGGCATTCTATCTATCTATCTATCTATCTATCTATCTCTCTCTCTCTCTCTCTATATATAGAGAATATATATAAATATATATATATAAATATATATAAATTTATTTACTTTTCATTAATATAACAAAACACACTATCATTCCATCTATCATTCAAGTGCTGAGTAAGCTTCTTTTTTTTTTTTTTTTTTTAAAGAAATTAACACTTTTTTTTCATCAAGGGTGCATCAAAAGTGAAAAGTAAAATAGAATGTCACAAAAGAAGCTTAAAATTCAAAAGAATTCAAATAAATGCTGGTATTTTGAACTTTCTATGAAGCAGCACAAATGTTTTCAACATTGATAATCATTAGAAATGCATCTTGAGCAGCAAATCAGCATATTAGAATGATTTCCGAAGGACCATGTGACACTGAAGACTGGAGTAATGATGCTGAAAATTCAGCTTTGATCACAGAAATAATTTACATTTTAACATACATTCACATAGAAAGCAGTTATTTTAAATTGTAATAATATTTCATAATGTTACTGTTTTTACTGTATTTGTGATCTAATAAAAGCAGCCTTGGTGAGCAGAAGAGACTTCTTTCAAAAACATTAATAAACAGTACCGACCCGGTAGTGTATATAATGTGCGCAAAATGGAAAAAAAAAAAAAAAAAAAAAATCTGATTGTGCACTGGGTGTACATAAATTACGAAATGTAAGTAAAATTCTTGCTTTGTGTGTATCAGATTTGAAAACCGAATTATTTTTAAATGACAAGAAGCACTTTCACCAGTGGTGTCAAATGTTAAACCTCAGTGTTCGTGTTTGTGTTCGTGTAAATGTCTCTGGGGTACATTTGTAGTCCAGCTCTTCACATGAGTGTTTTATGGAGGGCAGCTCTTGGAGAAACTCTCTAATGTCTCTGTAACGTGTAAAGAAGGATCGAATGGACAAGCGTCTCAATGCGATCGTGATGAGACTCGCTCAGGCTTTCAGACAACATGATTATCAGCTTCTAAAGCAGCTATTTCTGTACCAACACCCACATCCAGCATCTCACTGATTGAGAGAAAAGACTTATGGGAGCATTAGTCACTGGCAGAACAGAAGGTTTGATTTCTTTGGCTATGAAGAGCATACAAGGCTCTTAATATGGGCATCAATCATCTAGACACTTGGAAATGAAAATAGCATGAAAGTAGAACATGAATCTAAACATGTTTGAAGGTGAGACATCCACATCTCTGTAAGTGTGCCATGTGTTTGAGTCACACGTTAGCTTGAAGATTATGATTCAATTTAGTCCCTGCAGTATTCAGAATTGCTGCTCAAAGTGCTTCTCTCTTCATGGCTTTTTACTGCCACCTAGTGTCACTGATCCCCTGAGGAGCCAAACACTGTTGTCTGTGACATTAGTTTCTGCTGTTTGACCATCCAGTGGATGACAGATTGAAATGTCAGGAAAACTTTTAGAAAATGGTCTGTTTGGAATTGTTATTGACACACTTGTAATTATACACTTCAGCTTCAAATAACTGCCCAGAGAGATCTGACATTATTAATCATCTCTTTGTCAGCTGTAACCAACCAAAATATTGGATCATGGGTAGAATGTGATAAATGTAACTGGGTTGTTTTGTGTCAACTTGGCTAAAATAAGACAAATATAAAACAAACAGGAAAGCCAAAATATTACATGTGAATGAACATCTACTCAGCAATGAAAAATTACCCACATTTGTTTTCCAACCACTGAAAATAAGAAAAATCAACAATTTGTACATGGATGATACCAACAGGAAAGTTTAAGAACCAAAATCTATAATTATATTATAGGTAACTTTAATACTTCTTGATTTATAGGTATTCAAACTTTGGAGAAATAATATTTGAGCCTCTCAGTCGTGTATGATCTATGCAATTATTTTGATAGAGGGAAAGAAAAAACATTTTTAGTTTTAACATTATTTGTTCTTTAGACATTACCCTTCAAAAGTAATAAACTATCAGCTGAATATACAGTGACCCACATTTGTTTTTTGACCACTGAAAAATGTGTACAATTTAACAATTTACTCCTGGAGCCATATTGAAATCCCAGTATCTCTGGAACTGAAGCACACAGGTCCTTAAAAATGAAGATGCAAAAAAGAAAAGAAAACACACGCGCGCACATGCACACACACACACGTCTGGTTTATTATCCTTGTGGGGACTCTCCACAGGTGCAATGGTTTTTATACTGTCCACACTGTATTTTCTATCCCCTTAACCCTTACAGAAAACTTTCTGCATTTTTACTTTCTCCAAAAAACTCATTCTGCATGATTTATAAGCTTGTTTCATGAGTCCCCATAAGTCTGTGTGTATTCAGGTTTAGGTCCCCACCAGGATATAAAAACAAGACCACATACACACACACACACACAAAGTGCTTTTTCCAATTTTTGAACTGTCCTCATTGGCTTATAATACAAAATTTTATAATTTAATGTATTATACTTTCAATAAAATTTGCAATGGGGTTTTAAAAGCTTTTTTTGTTCATTTTTTAGCCCATGTTTAGCATGTTTTAGTTTTTGTTGCATTTACACACTTTTGATCAGCAGGCGCCAATAGCGTGTGGTGTTTCGAGCACTTTGAAACAGCGAATCGTTTTGCAAACCGATTGGTTCAACTGATTCGAAGCTTCAAAAAGGTTCATCTTTCATTTCAAATCATTGTGACCCCCCTCTACAAACCAGTGTATTTCTCAGTAAATATTCATCCATCACATTTAATATTTTGCCATTTAATGCTTTTGTCTGTATTTATCCAATTTTTATCATCAGATAAAGAAAAATGATATAGGTGAGTTGACAAAGAATGAGCCAATTTGCTTTTGGATGATTTTTAACAATTACTTAATATAGTTTTGAAGAGGTTGAAAGCAGATGGATGTGCAAACAAGGACCTTCCACGTATTATTACAAAACAACTATGTACTGCAAGTTACAGCATGTGACCTGACTCATAATGACTTACACACTGGGCACCCAGAGCCGGACTGTCTTGTCTCTGGACGCAGAGGCCACCAGATGACCAGAGGGTGAGAACTGGACGCACATCACCGCATCCTTGTGTCCCAGAAACCTGTAGGCCCTCATCTGAGGCTTCATGTTCCAGATCATGACACACGCATCCATGGAGCCGCTGGCTGAAACACACACGCACACACTCCAGTGAAGACTAATTTAACATGACCGACACCAACACCAACATGACACTGAATGATTTAAGAATGCAATGGCATTTTATACATTTAACTAAATTTAGATAAATACAGGGTTTTAATGTGTAAAAACAGTAATACATCTCAGAATATGTATCATTGTGAGCTCAAATGGTGGACAGAGAGACACGGGATGTATAAAGCACATTCATTTACCTATTTGCTTCATGTTAGAGTTAAAGTCCAGGCTCGTGATGGCATCTCTATGACCCTTAAAATGCCTCTCAAGGGTCGGATCATCCTGAATCAAACACAGTTTTTACTATATAAACACAACTCACACAGACATATGAATCACATTCATATTTATATATATATTCAGAATCATAATCCTCTAGTTATTACTTTTTAATAAACACTCACCATGACAGAGCTCATGTTCAGATCCTTCTATAACAGTGAAGAGCAACAAGCAGAATAAAGGTTTCTGTTTTAAGACTGTGAACAGTGCAAATCCTACAGGTGAGTGTGGTTCATTCAGAGTCTGTGCTTTGTTTACATGCTAGCTTTGCACTCCACCTGTAAGCGCACTAGCTCAAGAATTAAAGTTAAAAGAATTTTATAAAAAAATTCCGCTCAATAATTTGAAACAAACATACAACTGAAGTCTCAGTTTGAAGATTAAAACGCAACTTTATTCATCAGTTTAACCGCGTGTTTAACAAAGCTAACCGGTTACTAAGGGCTGTCGGTTGGTTGCTAACAGCTTTCATTTTACCCGCCGCGGTTGGCGCGTGCGCACCCGTCACTCGAGCTCGCGCCCATACGTCATGCACGTCTCTTAAAGGAGACGCGGTTACAACGGCTGTTCTTATTATTATTTCTCAGAATCAGAGACTAAAATCTGCAAGTCATGATGAACAGTCAGGTTACAGAAGAGCTAATTATTAAATTATAAAAGCGAGTCCAAACAGTACAGAGGAGAAGCCAAGTGATGAACACAGGATGGCGGTAAAGAGCTATGATGCTTTTTGAGTAAAGTTAAATAAATAAATAAATAAAACTATTTCTGTTCCAAAATGCAATTCATAATTATATTACATATTTCAAAATAATAAAAAATACAAATAATAAAAAATAAAATAATAATTTTAAAGTAATTATTAATTTATTTTCAATCATGTATTCCTATACAATTTTTATATTACTGTTTCATTTACATTTCACTTTACATGATATCACACTGTATGTGAAGTGAGAGCTCTCTTGTGGACTGACGTGACTTCTGACCTGGACTTGTGTCTTTACCTGCCTAGTCATTATGAATCTTTTTTTTTTTTTTTTTTTTTTTTTAGACATTATATAAATGTGTACTGTCTCTGTGCAAATGGGCACACAGTTTTTGTTTATGTGTTGAGATGTGGTTTATAACTGTGTTTGAGTGTCTTGTGTAACATCATTCAATCACTCTCAAATCATACTGTAACAGGATGTGACATACAACTTCATAAAACAGCTATTTATTGTACTAATTGTCGTGCTTAATAATTCAGCGGGGTCGCTATAGCATCATAGCTAATCGTCATAATTTGAGCAAATTTGACGGTTTGCATTTCTGAATCGTTAAATGTGGCTTTAATTACGACCACTAGGTGGCAGGAATGACCAATGAGATTGGAGCTTCTGTTTTTGATGCCTGATTTTGTAAATAAATAAATAAATAAAATTATATATATATATATATATATATATATATATATATATATATATATATATATATATATATTATATTATACATATATATATATATATATATATATATATATATATATATATATATATATATTATTTTATTTATTTATTTACAAAATCAGGCATCAAAAACAGAAGCTCCAAAGATGTTTACAGAACAAAAACAATAAAAACAAAACAAAAAGGAAGACACAGGATGCCAAATACAGATTCGTAACAACTTACAATAGACGTGGCTTTTGCATTTTTCACAATTTTAAGAGACTTCATTAAAAAAGGTGAGTTCGTTAGAGAAGACCTTGTATAAAGGAGGAGATTTTGACTACATTGACTTCATAAATCTACATTTATGAATGAACAGTTTGCCATTCGGGATGATAAAATTGACAAAATTGTGAATATTTTTATCACCATTTTCAAAATAACAAATAATTTCTTTCACATGCAGTGTTATCATTAGATTAATGGAAAAGCAGAAAACAGTCTTTCCAGAATGATCGTACACTCTGACAATCAACAAACAAATGACAAAGAATCCTCACAGCTGTTACAAAAAGAACATTCTTTCCCAATATCCATAAAGTTAGAGAACAACATATTGGTTGGATATATTTTGTGTAACATCTTCAGGTGAATTTCTCTTACTTTATTTGAAATACAAAACTTGTAAGGAAGCAGCCATGATTTTCTCAAGAACATGTAATATATCATCTCATCTCATAAACTTGATGATGTCAAGTATTTACACAGCTAGTCTCCGTTTACATATATTCATTTTCTTTTAGTGAGAAGAAATTAATAGATGTGAAACAGGAAATAAAATTCTGCCGATTTACTAGAACTGCTCATGATGGGGTGTGTCTATTACAAAAAATTAACCATGGTTTAATTATGGTAAATGTGTAGTAGCATATTTTTCGGCGTATTGATTACTATTTGCGTAACCACAGTTTTTCTAAAAATAGCATGGTTAAACTATGGTTAGTGTAGCAAAAGCATGATTAATTTGTGGTTACCATGTTTGAACTATAGGCCTAGCAATCTGGGTTTTTTTTTTTTTTTTTTTGGTAGTAAAACCATTTAGAAGGAAACAAGGTGTGTCCTTGTTCACAGAAAAGTAAATCAAATAAGGAAACATGTACAATAACCTGTTCTGTGCTTAATTAATGAATGGCTTTTCCGTCTTTAAGTAAAACGTCATTTGTTGTCATTTATGAAAAGGTTCTTTCTAATGATTCATTTTAGGCTGTAAATTAAGTTCCTGTTACTGACAGGAAGGACTTCAATGAGGAAACATTGGTGTCTTTTATTATATCCTTACCTACAGTCACATAGGAGTGTCTGTGTTTCTGAGAACTCTCAAAATTACTGTAGATTCAGTGCAGACTGCTGCTGCTCTCATATGGACTTTGACTCTACTGGCCTTGAACGCTCTAAGAAAAAGGACATTTTGACAGGGTTAATATTACACCCGTTTAACTTTTTACCTGTTTAACATTTCATGTTGTGTGATTGATTGATATCTCAGCGATAAACCTAATAAGGGAAAGGTTAGACTGCGTTCATGCCCTTAGAAGTGTGATAAATGCCAAAGTAAGTTTCGAGAAATGACAGGTCTGTTTATCTTTATGCTTTTCTTCTCTTTAACAGATGCAATATACAGCTGCAGCTAAACACAGAGAAGAAATGATGAAAACCCTTGGAGGGAGTCTATAATATATGTCCTAATGAGCATCCCACTATGGCAGATTACATGGGGTAAGTTGTCACACTTTTAACCCACCATTAAATACCCTATCACAACATTTACAAGAAAATGTAACACTAAAACAATCATTTATGAAACAAAAATTCACAAAACAGCAAAAATATGAAAGGTAACATGCAAAATGAATAAAGCATTGTTACCCAGCAAATACCGTAATTAAGAACTAAATGCTTTTGTAGCATGTAAACCACATGTCACACTGTTTTCTCAGACCGGATGAGTCTGCATGAGCCATCAGTGCTTCCACAAAGCAAACAGTTTCCTCTCTGGATCGTCTCACTCTCGTTAGCGTGACAGGATCTCTGTTATCTCTGCTTCATTGTTTTACATCTTCTCCTGCATCAGTTCCAAAATATATTCCACAATCCCTCCACTTCAGAATGACAATGTTGAGTCAATGGTACACCTAGTGACACTTAACCAAGCAAACATCACTAATTAGTTAATCTTGCATGTTAAATGCCATTTAGATGAACATTGAGCTCTTAAACAAGCACTGAAGCTGAAGTCAAAATAAAGCAATGTGGAAATGAGCTTCTGCTGAAGGTCGTCAGAGGACATTATGAAGCATTAATCCTACAAACAATTCACTAAACGTGCCAATCTAAATCTGATCACACTTTGACAAATGCCTTTCATAATCCAGCTAAATCAGCTGATGTTAATGCACGGTGTATAGTCTGATCACGTCAACACCTTTGCTTCATGATAACATTGTTGCTTTACAAGTTGAAGTACTAAATCCATCATCAAGGAGTTTTTAACTTCAAACTATTGCTTCCATCTGAAACATGAGACAATTTCCAGTGAATAAGTGGTTGGTTCTGGAATCAGGAGAGAAGAATGCACAGATCAAGCATTGTTTACAAGCCAAAACAGATCTAAACAAATATGTGGGTGGATTTTGATGTGAGAGATAACAGGAGATAAACTTTTTCACTGGAGAATGCTATTTCTTACAGCTTTTGGGTTCTCAGGATGTTAATTGATGGACTGGGTGTGAATTGCGTCGTGATGTTTATATCAGCTGTTTAGACTCTTATTCTAATGGCACCATTCACTGCAGATGATCCATTGGTGAGCAAGTGATGGAATGCTACAAATCTCCAAATCTGATGAAGAAACTCGGATGGTCTCATGGTCATTTTCATTTTCTTTCAACTATTCTTTTAAACCAGCACAGTTTAATAAAAGAGCTACTGTACTCTGGAAAGATGATCATATTGGTGGATCTTCATTGATATTAAGAACTTGTGTGTGATCATGAGAACAAGGTCTGTTCATCTTAAACTCTTCAGCCATTATATAAGCGTATCAGAATGAGCTCAAGCTCGCTCCAGGCAGTGAACACTGCTTTCTTTTGTTTGCTGCTTAAAGAAAGGAAAAGGGTTTCCTATGTTCGCGTGACAAAACGCTGTTTACAAAGTCCCTGAGTGAGGAGATCTGTGCCGCCCACTCCGACATCTGAGAGCAGAGCTGAATCCCTGCCAGCATGAAATCACTGGAGCTTTACCTTCACTGTCACACAGCAGCACTGTGCTTAATAACGCCTGTGTGGAAATCACTGCTGATAAGTGCCCTCATACGTCACATGTTGTTACATCCTTGTATGAACTTGTTAGTCTGTTAGAGGGAAAGCTGTTTCCTGAAGGAGCTGTCTTCTTGTGATGATATTTTTGTGATGTTGCCATGTTTTGTCTGCTCGTGTTGTGTCAGCGCTGGGTGTGAACATGAATGAGGTAGTGTAATGGGGCAAAAGCAACAGACACTAAAACCTTACCGACTGAGTTCATGACAGTACACTAAAAAACAATTAAATGTGTTGTCTATATTTAACATATTAATTTACTCTTGTCACTGCTGTAGTATTTGAGTTTAAGGCATCCTTTTTTCATGCGCTGATCAATTTTGCTTTCATAACATGTCAGCTTTCAGACAAATGGAAAGAAAACATCCAAAATACACAATTTAAATGTATTTTGCTTTTACTTGCTTCTGTATATTATAATTCCAATACATATATTTAAAGGCTGTGAGCTTGTAACATAGTCTATAATAAGGGAAGAAGGAGGCATTAGTGCACAGACAGTACACATAAGCTTTGGTAACAAAATAAACAAACAACCAAAACGGAAGTAAGCGGCAGCCCCTAAGGGGACGACTGCTGCTCAAACATAAATAAAACAACAACTAAAATCCCCAAGGCTCTCGTCTCTGACTGTTGATACTCTTCCTTTTATCCTTCTGGAGCTCCTCTGTAGAACTCGAGACTGCTGTGGCCAGGAGTGCAGCAACTGGGGGGAAAGGAGACAGAGGGCCCAGAGGCTAAGAGGGGCCTAACTGAGAATACCCCACCACTAAAAGTGATGTTTAGGGGACCCTACAGCAAATTCTGTTCAATAGGCACAGAATCCCTAGTGACTCCACTGGGTGTTGCGGACAGGTGTTACTCATTAACACCCATCGCTCCTCACAGGCCGGGGGTACCCATGAGAATGTGTTCATCTCTCCTTTTCCCCAGGTAAATGTTATCACAGTGGCTGCGGCGTACCTGGGGTAAAGGATACATAAGGTGAGAGAAAAAAGACGGATAGATGAGGAGAGACAGAGGCAAAAGAGGGGAGAGTTCAAGCAAATCTTGGACTGGTTCTCCGAACATACTGCCGCTCGGTCCTCAACTGGCTGAGAGACCCACACTTACGGTGCCTGGCATATCCCCCAGCGGCGAGGGCTCTACGATAGTGTGTCCCTCCTCTCTCCCAGATTTCGGCACCAATGTAACACAGTCCAGGAAGAAGTATATGGGAACCAGCAGACAGTAAACTTAAACTTTAATAACAAAATAAACAAACAACCAAAATGAAAGTCAAACAACTATAAGTAAACAATTAAAATGACCAAGCCTGGTCCTCTCTTGTCCTTCAGTGTCATTTTTTCTCCAATTCAGCAGCACTTGCATACACCAACTTTTTTATTCTTATCTATATTCTATAAGATTTAAAAGAGGGATTTGTTCAGCATTCACCATGATTTATTCACCTTATTTTTCCTGTAAGAGCGGGTGCGGCTAATTGTGACTGACTTCCGTTTCATTCGCCTCAAGCTATTTTTAGCTGTACAGAACAACTCGTTTTGCTCCTTGATATTGCCAACTGCTGTGTCTTACCATGTTATTTTAATGTATTATCTTAATTACGAACACACTGTTTTACCATTTACTGCACTTTGTTATTCTTCTCATCACCGGCTAATGAACCGGTCTCACACATTCACAGAAAATGGCTTACTTCCGCATTTAAAAATAAGGTGGATAGGACATTTTACTCGTGAATTTTTTTATTTTTGACTTGTTTATGGTGTCTGTTGACAGTATTTTCTGATTTATTAAGTGATAAAAAGATAAATCTGTAATTTTAATATGTCAACAAAATTGAATACCTGGCTTTATCCAATGTTCAGATTTATGTTCTGGCACAAGACAATGTCTCATTTGCATATTTAAACATAACATTTTAGAAAACTTGTAATATAAAAAAAAGTCTTTGTTTACTTCTCACATTCAGAGACACTTATATTGTTTCTGACTTCTAGTTTCCCGTTTAGTTCGTGTTCCCTTATTTGCCTTGCTTTTTGAATATGTCCTAGATAGTTTCTCTGGTTACTGAGTATGTTATTCAGGTCAGAGCATTACTACGAAGTAGGTTTACACACACAAGAAATTTGACTTGACAACAGGAGTTTCCAGTGCAGAAGAAAGTATGGACATAATGTAAACATACATGATAGTGCAGACATACATAAGAAATACACAGTAGAGATGGAATATACCACTAATATAAGAAAAACTGAAAATTAAATAATGCAGTATATAAGTAGAACTATAGAGAAAAAAAATTAATTGTTTAAATGAATGTACAGATATGTTATCTACAGTGTGCAGATATATTATTTACAAGTATATAGTTTACAATTGTACAATTTTCAGATTCTATGTTTAAATGTGTCACTTGTGTTGGACAATGTATATGTCACAACTCAACAGTGTAGAACAAGGAAACCAGGAGTAAACTTAAAATAAACAGAATTTAATGAATAACTCAAAACTGACACAGGGCATGACGTCCCTGATGTGTTTGCTCATCTGCAATACGTCTATTAGATGTCTTTAAGATGGCTTTAAAATGTTTGTGATTTAGAATATATGTAAAACTGACATCTTACAGATGTCTGTCAGATGTTTGTACACAGCATATGCTTTTCAGATCAACTGATCTTTAACAGACGTCTTGTGGACATACGTGTGCTATCTGGGGTAAGACACCAGACAAAGAATTCAGGAACAAAACACTCTTTAAATAAACTACAAATGAGGAAATCAATACAGCGCACCCGGGTCAAATGAACACAATAAGAACAGGAACAGGAAAGCCAAATATAGGCATTAGAGAACACGAGGGAAAACTAGGACATGGAACACATAAACAGCCCATAGGCGTGACATTACGCCACATACCACCAATACCAGTTGGTACTGGATCTGGGGGCCACGGTGGAACAGGCAGTCCAGGGAGCTATGGCGGAGCAGGGAGCGTTAAGGGGAACATGGCAGAGCAGGCAGTCCAGGGAGCCATGGCAGAGCAGGGAACTCAGGGGGCCATGGCGGAACAGACAGTTCAGAGAGCCATGGCGGAGCAGCCTCCGTGGCCTACTAGTCGCTCTCTGGACTGGATGTGGGAACAGGAGTCCTCTTTGGGCTGAACGTGGGATCAGGAGCCCTCTCTGGGTTGGTTGTGGGAACAGGAACCTTCTCTGGGCTGAACGTGGGATCAGGAGGCCTCTCTGGGTTGGTCATGGGAACAGGAACCTTCTCTGGGCTGAACGTGGGATCAGGAGGCCTCTCTGGGCTGGACATGAGAATGGGAGCCCTCTCTGGGCTGAACATGGGATCTGGAGCCCTCTCTGGGCTGAACGTGGGATCAGGAGCCCTCTCTGGGTTGGTTGTGGGATCAGGAGCTCTGTCCAGGCTGTACCTGGGAACAGGAGCCCTCTCCGGGCTGGACTTGGGAGGATTGGCCTTGGAGGATTGTCTCCTTTTCCCTTTTCCCTCTTTTGGGCTAAGAGTGCAGCGGCCGGTGAATTTGACTGCTGAGTGGCCGGCGGGCTTGACTTTGGGGCGGCCGGCGCTCCTGGTCTGAGGACTAAGGAGGAGCTTCATAGAACTCTGGGATATGCGGTAGGAACGGAGGGAGCGGGCTCATTGGAGCTGCATGTGGAGGGTGCTATCTTGTGATGAGACAGAACGTTCACATGTTCCCGGATGGGAGGGGGATGACGATCCTCCACATCGACAAAGGAGGATGACGATCCTCCACATCGACAAAGAACACTTAAATCAAGGACACAATTTATAAAATCCGCTATGGGTCTGCGGCAATCATCGGGAGTCAGGAACAAACTATCATCTTTTGGTCCCATTCGGAAGCACACGTTGATCATAGGATCACTCCATCTCACCAGGTCGATCACACTTAGAAACTCCTCCACGTACTGCTCCAATGGTCGTCCCTCCTGCTGGATCTACAGGTGGAAGTCCTCAGCCCAGTTCAACTTGTTGCAGTCCTGTGTTCTGTCAAAACTCAATGGCGGGGAGTGAGGAAACCAGGAAACTTAAAACAAACAGACTTCCAGGCCTGTGGCTGTTCTTGGTCCCTCCACTCCTTCAGTTCAACCGGGTTCCACCATCCCTTCAGCTGTATGGTCATCCTCACTCTCCACTCCACCTCAGTGTTCTCTTGGCTCCACTTAAACCCACTATTCCAGCAGTGTCATCCTAGTTCTCCAGGCCTCCAGCTCTACCATGGTCTCCAGCTGCCCTGACTCCACCTCGGTCCTCCGTCTCGCTTGCTCTGCCCTGGACTACAATACCTAAGGCTCTACGGTGGGGCTACATCCATTCAACGGTCTACTCCACCATCCCACTCCATCGGCTCCTCCGTGTTATCCTCCAACACCAGCTTCTCATGCTGGCTCCTCTATATCCACACCACTCCCTAGAGGTCCATCACCTCCCTCCTCTTTCTTTTTGTTTCTGTTTGCGGTTCAAGGAGGTGCCTAATGGGACAAGGGGCTACTGTCATGTTAAAGGATTCCTATTTTGTTTATTTCATCCAGTTCTTTCTAAGTTCTAGCTTCCTCTGTTTAGTTTTTTTTTTTTCCTTAGTTGCCTTTGTTTTTGGTTATGTTCTAGTTAGTTTTCATGGTTACTGATTATTTTCGCCACCTGTGTTTTGTTTGCTTGTTAGTTTTCCCATCTGTGTTTGTATCAGAGTTTTATGTTTTTGTGAATAAAATACTGCTGCAAGGTGATCCAAGCCTCTACCCTCTCCTCTCACTTGCCTGGCTGGTTTAGGATGAGTAAATTTTATCCAGTGCTCACCAGTGGTGAAATCACTAACACCTTGAATGGCTTATTGCTTGAACTCATGGCAACATCAACATCATGTGACGTTTATGTGATAAAAGACAATGAATTATTAAGTTATAAAAGTTCATCAGTTTCATAACTGTAGCTGTTGATAGTTGCCATGCAAAGTAGCAGCTTTGTTTTCACAGTCTGAACTGTTTGCTTTATAACTGTATTTAATGTTGACCTATTTTTAGATGTTCATGACAGGTCTATTGAGTGTCAAGGCCCCTGAGGAGCAGCTACATGAATAATGGCTTGAATGATTTTTATGTGCTTGACATTTCACTTTATAATCATCTCAAATGAACCATATACGTGACTGACCACAATTGGATTTTCTGCATTTGTGACAGCTAATGACATTTGTTTCGCTGTGACAATAAAATACTTGATGTTATAGAAGACAAAACTATAAGAACTATCAATTTATAGGTGCAGTAGAATGTGTGTTAGTGTGGTGTGCGTGATTTAAGGTCACTCTGAACTTTCTGCTCGAGTGGTTTCACAGGAAGCCTACGTGACATGTTGAGTGAGGCACTGAGTCACATGACCACATACCAGACGGGCCGAGATCCCTGACAACCACACTTTAATGAGCTCTGCCTCCTTCCACACAGATATAATGCATGAATTCCAGCACTTATATGAATTCTGTGTGAAAGCACATGGAAATTTTCTCCATAAAAGCAGCATTGTTCCCAGCCTCAGGTGTGTGTTTGCCAGCGGTGGATTAGAGGACTGACTGACTTTGATGTAAATGAGCCAGAGCTCTGAGTTACACCACACAACGCATAAGATCTGCACATCACGTGTGTTTGACACCTGTAGATGAAGGAGGAAGTGAAGCGGCAATCTGATAAATAAAGCCAAGTGTTTCCTGTCATGCTGCTCATTGAGGGCTGTTGAAGGAAGCAGCGAGATTCATTTGGTGTGTGTTGAGCACTGGCGTCAGCATGAGATGATGCTTTAATGAGTGTTTGGCACAGAACCTGTCCAAAACATGTGCAAAACACACTTCACATGGAACAAAGACAAGTCTCATTACTGTATTTTGAAAAAAGACTCCTGAATAGTAAATATTACATGATTCTTGTACATTTTGGTGCTGTGAAACTTCTTTTGCATTAATAAAAAATAAATTTTAATGTACTATTATTCTACTGTTTGAGGTCTGTAATTTTTGAGTTTTTGTAGTCTCTCCTGCTCACCAAGTATTGTGTAATATTATTATAATTTAAAACAGATGTTTTCTATGTGGATAGGTTCAGATGTAATTTATTCCTGAGATCAAAGCTGAATTTTCAGCATCATTACTCCAGTCTTCAGTGTCACAAGGTCCTTCAGAAATCATTCTAATTTGCTGATTTGCTGCTCAAGTAGCTTTCTCTGATTATTAACAATGTTGAAAACAGTGCTGCAGCAGTCTATTTCAGTCTCTCAAGAGTGTCTGCCTCTAAAACATCAAGAGTGTTGTTTAAAACAGGCTCTGCTCTTGCCATGTGCCTGTCAGGACAAATACAACACGCTTCCTACAAACACAGCCTGATCTGACAATTGTTAAAATAAATGTTATCAAATTATTGTATTTTTTACATTGAATCCCCAAATGAATGTAGAAACAACATAAAAACGGTATTTTAAACATTTGATATGTATTTGTATAATGCCATATTTTAGTTTATAATAAATGTAGGCCTGATCACTGACATCAACAAAATAAAAAATAAAAAAAACTGACATAAAATATGTGGATAAAATGAGTAAATATAGGCATTTAACATGAATTATAATTGCAAGCCAGGCCTAAACTGCAGATTATGAGATTGTTCTTATAATTTAGAAACAATTACAGAACATTTAAAATATTATAATACCTTAACTTATATTTTAGCTGTGACATTAATATAGTGTGTTTGGTGATGTTTCTGTTAGTACTAATTTTCAACCATTTTTTTTTTTTTTTTTTTTTTTTTTTGCATTTTCCCAGAGTTATTAAATAAAGAAGTATTAAAATTACTCATTAAAACATTTTGTACCAGTATTTTTGTTAGGATACAGGATTTTAACTTGTTAAACTGCAAATAGGACTGCAAATTCAATTGGAGAAATGAGCACGTTATTTACCCCAGCCCTAGTTTTTCTACCTAGATTCAAATATAAACAGTTTTATATAATCTTCGTATTTATGTAACCTTTGTATTTTTTATAAAAACAGGGTTCCCACGCTGATTTTACTCAGGAAATTGCATACTACGTGACACACTTCATTCATCACCAAATTAGGAAGTAATCTGTGGAAAACTCTGTCTACGTATGAGAGACTTTAATCATGATGTTGTGATAATAGCCACAGATCATTCACTGCATACTGCAATTCCTCTTTCTGAAAACCAGCACTCATGAGAGAAAAGGAGACTGAGGCAAACACGAAATGAAAGGTATTTAGATGTGTGAACCTACAATCATGTGAAAAAGTTAGGACACCCTTTCGAATTCCATGGTTTTCCGTATCAGGACATCATTAAAAATAACTGGTCCTTGGCTGGTCTTAAAATTTTGAAAATAAAACCTCAGATGAACAACAAAACATGACAAACTGCACTGTGTCATTATTTACTGAACAAAAATAAAGCCAAAATGGAAAAGCCAAACAGTTTGAAGTTTATTCACAAGTGGAAGGCATTTAAAACAGACACCTCTCCTTCCAAGAGTGGACATCCCAGAAAATTCACCCCAAGATCAGACTGTGCAAAGCTTAGAGAAAGACTCTACAGGCCTCAGTTAACATGTTAAATGATAAAGTTCATGACAATACCATTAAAAAAATATGGGACAAAAATGACTTGTTTGGAAGGCTTGGCAGAAGAAAGCCTCTTCTATCTAAAAAAAAAACATTGCAGCACAGTTTAGGTCTGCAAAGTTGCATCTGAACAAAACGCAAGTCTTCTAGAATAATGTCCTTTGAACAGACGAGACTGAAGTGGAGATGTTTGGCCATAAATCACAGCGCCAAGTTTGGTAAAAACCTAAAGAGCATATCAGCACAAACACCTCATACCAAAAGACAAGCATGCTGGAGGAGGGCTGATAATTTTGGGCTTGTTTTGTAGCCACAGGACCTGGGCACCTCACAGTCATTGAGTTAGCCATGAACTCCTCTGGATATCAAAGTACTCTAGAGTCAAATATGAGGGCATCTGTCCGACATCTAAAGTTGGGCCAAAATTGGGTCATGCAACATGACAATGATTCCAAGCACACCAGCAAATCTACAACAGAATGGCTGAAAAGAAAAGAATCAAGGTGTTGCAATAGCCCAGTCAAAGTCCAGAGCTCATTCTGACTCAAATGCTGTGGTGAGGGCTGTGCATAAGCAAATGCCCACAAACCTCAATAAACTGGAGCAACATTGAAAAGAAGAGTGGTCCAAATTCCTCCAGAATGATGTGAGAGACTGATGAAGTCACACAGAAAATGAATGCTTCAAGTTATTGCTGCTAAAAGTGGATCTACAGGCAGTTGACTCATGGGGTGTCCTAACTTTGTCACACATGGTCTTTCCCTCTTGGCTGTATTTTTCTTAAATAAATAATGACACTGTGCAATATGTCATGTGATGATGTTTAGCTGAGGATTTATTTTCCAAATTTTAAGACCTGCCAAGGACCAGATAATTTTTTATTATGTCATGATACAGAAAACCATGAAATTCAATAGGGTATCCTAACTTTTTCACATGACTGTATCTGATTCATCAACAGAATCATGTGATCACTAAAGATCACATGTGTGATCTGCACTCATCTGGAAAGCACTTTCTGTGTTGTGTGTGAAGCTGAATTTACGCCATGTCGTAATTACCACTTCCAGATAACTACACATGATGTTCTACTTAGAACTGTTCCACGTTCTCAGAATAGGAATAATGCATTTCTATCAATGACAAAGCATTTACAAGCTTGCAGAACTGGTAATTATAACTTGTAAACTGGTAATGTTCGGAAAGCTACAACTTCCCAGATAACACACGTACGTCTGCAAGATGTTTGTTAAAGATCATTTGATCTGGAAAGCATCTACTGTGCACAAACATCTAACAGACTTCATTCTAAATCATAAACATCTTAAAGACATCTAATAGACGTTTGTTTGACATCTGATAGGAAACGTCCTATAGGTGTATTGCAGACGAGCAAACTATGTAAAAACTACATCTCATCTTCCAGACGTAAAAGCAGACGTCAAATAGACGTCTCTGTGATGTACGTGTGCTATCAGGGTTGGACCAGGTGACCCTTGTATCACCTGACAGTCACAGATTTGTTTAGTTTTAAAAAGCTTTGAAAAAGTGAACTTTTGAGATCTGAAATGGTGTTTGGACCCAGAAAGTATGATGCGTGATGTCAGACTTTGACAGATTGCCATATACGGTAATTGAACATTTGCAAACACCCGCCCAACTTTGTTACTCTTGCTGTTGCCACACATCACGTTCTGCCGCAGCGAAAAATACATCACGGAGCAACAAGGACACTGATAATGCGCAGACAGACAGGACAGAGCAGGTTACTTTTAGTATGAAACAAAGTTTCAGCTTTCAAATTTTGTCATTTTGAAAGAAATTCAAACAATAAATAGCCTTTTCTGGCTCTTTCATGTGTCGCCTCAGTTTAAGAGCCAGCTGAACTGATTTGCAGAAACACATCAATACACACCATTTTTAAAGTTCAAGGTCATTTTAAAGGTCATCCAAGATGTTTATGTCTTTCTTTCTTCAGCCGTAAAGAAATTGTTTTTTGAGCAAAACATTTCTGCATGTTTCTCCATATAATGGACTGATATGGTGCCCCAATATTGAACTTCCAAAATGCAGTTTAAATGCGGCTTCAAACGATCCCAAATGTGGTTGTAAACAATCCCAGTCTAGGAAGAAGGTTGTTATGTAGCGAAACGATCGGTTATTTTCATTCAAAAATACAATTTAAATACTTTTTAATCTCAAACGCTCATCTTGTTTTGCCCTCCCTGAACTCTGTGTATTATGGTTCAAGACAGTTAGGGTATGTCGAAAAACTCCAATCATATTTTCTACATCACTGCAGAAGTACCGACGCAGTCTTTGCAAAGTGAACATGCAAAGACGATCAAACACCCTTAACAAAAAATATAAAACAGCGATATAAGATGATTTTGAAGTTGAGGGAGAACATGAGATGGGAATTTTTCGACATACTCTAACTGAACCGGAAAAAAACAGTTCCGGCAGAGCGAGACAAGACGAGTGTTTTACATGAAAAAGTATATAAATTGTATTATTTTTATGAAAATAACCGATCGTTTCACTCAATAAGACCCTTCTTCCTTGGCTGGGATCGTTTACAACCACATTTGGGATCACTTGTAGCTGCATTTAAACTGCATTTTGGAAGTTCAAACTCGGGGCACCATAGAAGTCCATTATATGGAGAAATATCCTGAAATGTTTCCCTCAAAAAAACACAATTCCTTTATGGCTAAAGAAAGAAAGACATGAACATCTCGGATGACAAGGGGTGAGTACATTATCTGTCAATTTTTGTTCTGGAAGTGGACTTCTCCTTGAAGACGTTGTTCTACTAATTTATGATGTCTAAATCACAGGGAAAATGTGTGGAAGCTGCTAAATCATATAGAGAAAGACTTAGTAAGCAGGAGATGGTGTTATATTTTCACAAACTAAAGTTAATACAGGGCTCAACACTAAGCAGCGATAGTAGTTCCTTGGCCATATCCACCTTATTTTTCAATGCAGAATTAAGCTGTTTTCTGGTAATGTGTTAGATGTCCAGTTCGTAATCCACCATAGGGAAATAACGAGAAGAATATCGAGGTGCAGTAAACGGTAAAACAGTCTGCACTACAAACCAGTGTGTTCATAATTAAGAAAATACATTAAAATAATATGATAAGACACACCAGTTTGCAATATCAAGTAGCAAAATGAGCTTTTTGTGCAGCTAAAAATAGCTGGAAGTGGATGAGACCGGAAGCCAGATACAATTTACAAATGGTTGCACCCACTCTTATGGGAAAAATAAGGTGGATAGGTCAGTCCATATTGTGGAGCCCTATAATAGGTGGTAAATATCCGTATGATCAGCCTTCTTTTGACGACCCGACAATTCTTTGTTCTATTTCTTAACACTCTAATGCAGAGAAATGAAGGCAATGTGGCAAGAACTCTGCTCATGTGTTTGCATAATGATGCATAAAATGATTAATCGTGATTGATCACATACAAAATAAAAGTATGAGTATGCCTAATATACTGTCTGTAATTATTATGTATGTGTGTATATATATATATATGTTATTTACGTGCAAAATATTTAAATAATATAAATTATATAAAAATTATAATAAATACATATACTTGTAAATATTTCTTAAATATACACATGAATGTGTTTGTATTTGTATATACATAATAATTACACACAATACACACATATATATATATATATATAGGCATATATTAGGCAAACATATATTAGGCAAACTTTTATTATGTATGCGATTAATCACGATTAATCATTTAACAGCCAGCTAATTTAAAAGTTAATAACCAAACGTATCATTATAAATGTTCACAGTGTTGTTGCAGAAGAAATATAATGCAGATAACATTAAATAAATAGTTTTTTCGTCAGGGCAAGCCTTTACACACTACACGATTTTCAGCTGTCCCAGACGAAAGACTGGCATCGTGAAACAATCATAGCGGTTTCGGTGATCGTGGTGGTCCTATGTCGTACAGTAAGAGAGGTTCAAAGACACCCGGTGTCACGGTCTTGTGACCAAAAATAGCCTACAATCATTTTCTGACAGCGTCACAACAAATTCAAGATCAACACACAAGTGTGTTTTGCTGCTACGACCCATGTTTACTGACCGGCCAATAAAAATGCAACATGAAATAGGCGCTGAAACTTAAAACTGCTTTCCAGGGGCGATTCTAGGATTTACATTTTAGGGGGCTCAGCCCCCAATGAGGGTATAATAACAAAAAATAAATAAATAAATAATTAAATATACAAATAAATAAATAAAATAAAAAATGTTTGACTAATAGGGGTGGTATACTATACTTATTGCAATATTCCTCTGTATTGTTTAGATAGGTATAACATTTGACTACTGAATAAGCCAAATACAAGTCTTTCTGATCTCACACACACACCTGTTTACTGTACAAATACTACAATTTACTGTTTGCATTTCTAATACAAGCCTCTTTCCTTAGCTGAAATATGCAAACCTCTTTGCCACATGCACTAGAAACTATTGAAAGTTAAATTTTCAAATGAAAATAGCAACATGATCATTTCATAAAGTATGCGTTTATGTGCTTCATTTTCACTGGAGGAAACAGCTGTGGTGTAATGAGGGGTGAACACAGCGAAAACTTAGGCTACAGTAGATGGGGAACCGACTGCTCCTCCATGATATTTTATATACTGTATTTAAACTGCACAGATGCAGATATTAAAACAATCTATCGATAAACAGACTTTGTCCTTTGTTTTTCGCTCTGCGCCACCGCAGTCATGCAGGACAATTTTCATATAAAATTTAAAGTCGATCACGAATTAGTGTACAGTTTATGGAGCTAATTGCAAAATTTTAGGGGGGCTGAGCAGTCAGTTTAGGGGGGCTATACCCCTCCTAAAAATGGCCTAGCGACGCCCATGCCTCTTTCAACTTCCTCTTTCACAGCTTCCTCTTTTTTTTCAGCAAACATAAAAAGTGCAAACTGTGCTTCATCATGCTCTTTTTGTTTACCAAATGATGATTTATTTTTCAATAGTAACTTGCATTGTAGCCTACGAGTAACCAGGTGTCCAAGTTTATTAGATCCATGTCACAGCGTGACTGTAATGATCTCATAGGGTTGCTAAAATCATGCAGTGTGTAGAAGGCTTTAGACTAGGGCAGGGGTGTCCAAAGTCCGGCCCGCAGGCCAAATGCGGCCCGTGCATGAATTTCAAACGGCCAGCAGCTTGTCTACTTAAATGTATTAAATGTGGCTCACCAAACATAATTCAAATTCAAAATTTGCAGTTTCACAATGTCAACACAAGGTGACAGCACTTGATTTTTGACCAGATGTAGCAGTAAAATGCAGCGATAACAATACTAGATAAAAAAAAAAGTTTGTCAAGACAAACTTTAAGTTGGCTTGAGAAAGCCGGACCACAAAGTTTTAAAAAGTTTAAAAAGTTTGAAAAGTTTTAAAAAGTTTGGATGGTTTTCAGTCTGAAATAGTTTGAAGTTTTAAAGTTTGAATTCAGTCTGTCAGATAGATAGATAGACAGATAGATAGATAGATAATTAACATGTTGTTTGTATAATTCTAACATTATTAGCAAGTTACTAGCATGTTGCTAGTCTGTTTCTAGCATGATTAGCAAGTTGCTAGCATGTTATTCGCATGATTAGCAAGTCAGTAGCATGTTACTAGCATGATTAACAAGTTACTAGCATGATTAGGAAGTTGTTAGCATGTTATTAGCATGTCATTAAAATGTTTACTAACATGATTAGCAAGTTACTAGCATGATTAGCAAGTTACTAGCATGTTGCTAACATGATTAACAAGTTGATAGCATGTTTCTAACATGATTAGCAAGTTGTTAGCATGTTGCTAGCATGTTTCTAACATGATTAGCAAGTTGTTAGCATGTTGCAAGCATGTTTCTGGCATGATTAGCAAATTGCTAGCATGTTTCTAGCATGATTAGCAAGTTGTTAACATGTTGCTAGCATGTTTCTGGCATGATTAGCAAGTTGTTAACATGTTGCTAGCATGTTTCTGGCATGATTAGCAAGTTGCTAGCATGATTATCAAATTGCTAGCATGTTGCTAACATGATTAGCAAGTTGCTAGCATGTTTCTGGCATGATTAACAAGTTGCTAGCATGTTTCTAACATGATTAGCAAGTTGATAGCATGTTTCTATCATGATTAGCAAGTTGATAGCATGTTGCTAGCATGTTTCTAGCATGATTAACAAGTTGATAGCATGTTGCTAGCATGTTTCTAGCATGATTAGCAAGTTGATTGCATGTTGCTAGCATGTTTCTAACATGATTAGCAAGTTGTTAGTATGTTGCTAGCATGTTTCTAGCATGATTAGCAAGTTGATAGCATTTTGCTAGCATGTTTCTAACATGATTAGCAAGTTGTTAGTATGTTGCTAGCATGTTTCTAGCATGATTAGTAAGTTGCTAGCATGTTTCTAGCATGATTAGCAAGTTGATAGCATGTTTCTAACATGATTAGCAAGTTGATAGCATGTTGCTAGCATGTTTCTAACATGATTAGCAAGTTGTTAGTATGTTGCTAGCATGTTTCTAGCATGATTAGTAAGTTGCTAGCATGTTTCTAGCATGATTAGCAAGTTGATAGCATGTTTCTAACATGATTAGCAAGTTGATAGCATGTTGCTAGCATGTTTCTAACATGATTAGCAAGTTGCTAGCATGCTTATAGCATGATTAGCAGGTTGCTAGCATGACTCTAGTTTGGCTAGTGATAGATAGATAGATAGATAGATAGATAGATAGATAGATAGATAGATAGATGAGTTTGAATGAGTTTGAATGAGTTTGAATGAATTAGAAATACAGTACATAGAAGGGAAGCTTGATTGAGCCTCAAGGGATTCTGGGAGTTTTGACAGTTGACATTTGAATAGTGTTGGCTCATTTGAACATTCCCTCTATGTAAGTCTATGGGATTTTTCAGAGTTTTAAACATCATTTTTAGGAAAACCTGATGTCTGAAGTCTGATGAGTTAGAAGTTTTAACTTGGAACTCGAGTCAGACCAGTCTGAAGATCTAGGCTGAGTTTGGAGTTTGTAGAGTTAAAGCTCTAGGAGGAGTAGCAGTCAGAAATTTTAGTCTCAGAAGAAGAAGAATAACTTTAAGTTTAAATAGCATATCAGTAAGTTGGCTTTCTCAAGCCAACTTAAATATATGCGCTGGCATTTCTTTACGGCGTACGAATTACTAAACGCACCAAAAGCAGGAGAGTGCAACTTATGAACCGTGCCGGCGCCGCACGGACCATTATTAGCTCTGCCTAAAGACAGCGCAGCGTGAGCTCAGAACGAATGCGTTTACTCTTTGATATATGTCGATTACGCGACCACTAAACAGCGCTGAGAGATTACTGTAGTAACAGTAACTGTGGTATTGTGGCAGAGAGATAGGATATTCATACCGATTATTATTAATGTGGACATATACACAACCAGTCAACAATTTTTTCTCTTCTGCTCACCAAGCCTGCATTTATTTGACCCAAAATACAAGAAACGCATTAATATTGTGAAATATTTTTACTATTTAAAATAGCTGCTTTCTATTTGTATATATTTTAAAATGTAATTTATTCCTGTGATCAAAGCTGAATTTTCAGAATCATAACTCCAGTCTTCAGTGTCACATTATCCTTCAGAAATCATTCTAATATGCTAATTTGCTGCTCAAGAAACATGTTTTATTATTATTACTACTATTATTATCAATATTTAAAACAGTTCAGTACATTTTTTGTGGGAAAGAAATTATAGAAATTAATGCTTTTATTTAGCAAGGATAAATAGCAATAAAGACATTTATAATGTTACAAAAGAAGAGTTCTTCTGAACTTTCTATTCATCAAAGAAACTTGAAAAAATTATACTCAGCTGTTTTTAACGTAATAATAATAATAATAATAATGATGATGATAATAATAATAATACATGTTTTGAGCAGCAAATCAGAATATTAGAATGATTTCTGAAGCATCATGTGACTGGAGTAATGATGCTAAAAATTCAGCTTTGAATTCACAGGAATAAATTACATTTTAAAAATATATTCAAATAGAAAACAGTTATTTTAAATAGTAAAAATATTTTAAAATTGTACTGTTTTTGCTGTACTTTGAATCAAATAAATGCAGATTTTTGTGAGCAGAAGAGAATTTATTAAAAATCTTACCGTTCAAAAACATTTGACTGGTAGTGTAAAGGCCAATTTAATGTAATGTAAGAGAGTAATGAAATATAGACCAAATATATTTTTGTTATTTTGTTATATATATGGAGAAGCATCCGGCCTCCCAGTGTGTCCAGGTCATCAAATCTGGCCCCCTTAAAAAAAAAAAAGTTTGGACACCCCTGCACTAGGGTGACCAGACGTGCAACTTTCCGGGGACACGTTCAGCACAGGATTTCTGAATTGCTTAAATTAACCAGGTGTTGGTTGTTTGCGCTGCGCCGATCGATCATTGTACGACATTTAAGTATCTTTCGGATTGCTCTCGCTGTACTTTGCTGTCATGCAATGATCGAAATGCCTCATTAGCGACTGTTTCTTTGGGCTGCTATAAGTAAGCCGTTCACCATATTGTAATGGCCAACTTGACACCATTCACCATAGTAATCAATGAATCACCATAGTAATCACCATAGAATCCAGCACAGCCGATGGTCTGCGAACCCATAGTATGGTGAATGAAGTCAAGTTGACCGTTACAAATCATCCCTCAAATCATTTGTGATGCAGCTTCACCTACAACGGAAGTGAGTATAAGCATTTTTATGCATTTTATGCATGCCTTTTTTAATGATGTGCTAATTAGCAAGTTTCATGGCTAAACATAGTTAAAGTAAACAAACCGGCTCCTCACTCCACAGTAGAGAGGGGCGGGGTGAGCAGAGTTCATTAGCATTTAAAGGAGCATGCAATAGAATGGCTCGCTCTGAACAGGGCTGATTTTGACTAGGTAAACAGGGTGTTTTTTACAACACCACTGAGAAATTTTAACCAAAATATGTTATAGACTTCTCATTAAGAGCCTAAAGAATCATATCAGCTTGTGGAAAATGGGCATCCGATGACCCTTTTAATAACCAATCACATTACAATCTTGACATCATTCAATTTCAGTCAGAGTGTGTGTGACACACAGGCTGCGTCCGAAAGCCTAGTCAGCTGACTTGCTGCCTCGCTGCCTTATCAGGCAGTGACTTCGAAGGCTGCGAAGGCAACTCTAGAAACAGTTTCGGACAGACTTCAGAGGCAGCAGAACGTGACGCCGTTGCTAGGTTATCTAACGGTTAAGTTGTAGATTTTGTAGAAAAACGATCTTATACAGTTATATAAAAATGGTTTAATAATACATAAAGACCTGTGTCATTACCCACCGAAGGTCTGTGCGTCGGAGAAGACGACTGAGAATGGCAGCTACTTTTTGCTTCAAAAAAAAATAAAAGCACTGATTCAAGTAATATTGCAGAACAGGTCATTGTTATTAGTGGCTGTTTCGTTATTACTGGTAGTATATTGTAAATATTATTCTTATTCACTACTCATTTGAACCCTTTTAACATTTTATTAAATACTATTATTATAAACAATATTATTTATTATGCTTCTTACACCATTACGATTCATAAAGTATATCATGGTCAAGATCTCATCTATTATATAAAGTAACCAGTCTAATTTTACCAGAATATCTTTATTTATATAGCCTATATGACGCACGCGCACAGGATTGTGGGAAATCGAAGGCAGCGAAGGATACATCTTATGCTGCCTTCAAAATTCCATCAGAAGAAGGTACCTCCGGAGACAGGAAATGAAGCAGAATTAGAATTCGGACATGCCTTGATGCCTTCCTACCTTGGAATGCTGCCTCCGAAGGCAGCATTTTAGAGCTTTTGGACGCAGCCACAATCGCCATTTATGGATACCATAGGAACGAAGGGAAGTGCCGTAAGCTGAATCCCACCTGTCGCAAAAAGTTAGTGACTTCTTATAAAACAGCATTTTTTTTCTGTGTAATCTCTAAAAATAGTTAAATCCAAAGGTATTTGTTAGTGTAAAACACGTTGAAGATTAGCCGGTAGGCTGTTGATTCATTAAATGATGAGCTGTTTCCTCTATAAAGCATAGTGAATCCTTTTCCCATTGACATCCATTTAAAAATAAATAAATAAATAAAAGTAAAAAACAGCCTCTGGTCTTAGATCTGTTGCGGGACACAGATGTGATTTTGCGGGACAATGCGGGACATGTGTGCGATAGATACATTTTCTACTGTTATGCTATGTAAATACTGCTTACATCCGTTGTCATATACGCCGATTTATGTTTCTGAGCGCGCACATGTCATGTAAGCGAGAGAAGTATCGTGTTTTTCCGTGTGCGCTCGACCATTTCAGTCGGTAATGCTCGATCACTTGATGAGGTCCGCAAATCCTTTGCCCGAAAACTACGCGGCAAAAAGATTAAATAAAAAGCTTTCTTAAAAAGGCAAAAGATTGGACGTTTTCTTAATATGATAATTCAAAACAAACAGGCTGATGAAAATGCGGGACATTTTCTCAATATGCGACGTGCGGTACAACGCAAAGCGGGACAGGTGGTCACCCTATCTGGTCTCCTTTCCAATAGCATGAGCTGTTACTCTTTTTTTGGCTTAAGATTGCTGGCTTGCCTTCTAGCGGCTCGATTTGCACTTCAAATTCTAACCAGAAATAGTAGACCATTTGGGAATCTTTGGCATAGGCCTACTCTTTTCAACATACTACAGGGCATACCGATTCTATTTTCGAATACTATTTTGGAGGGATAGTATGCGAATTGGGACACAGTATATGTCCTTGATCTTGGAATTATGAGTTTCTATGGTAACATCAATGCTTAAGTAGCGCCTTAGGAAATCTGTGGTGGTCAGGTGGCAAAGCTCTCAGAACATTGGCAGCTTACAAGTTGTAATTACGAGTTCAACGAGGACGTGAATGCTTTGGCATTGATAGTGTTTCCCACAGAAATGCATAATTCCAAGTCTGAGGACTTGAGAGTTCAGAGTGGAACATCACTTGGTGTGAACATTGCATAATTTCTGGCGTTTCACCCCTTCTTCCCTTTCTTTTATGTGGGTCACCTCGTTTTACACGTCCCAGCAGATGGTGATGTCACATACACCTGTTTTCAACAGGATTAGTGGCTTTCGTCTGTCTGTTTAGACAGTGGTGTCATTTTTCACATGACCCACTACTTGACCATCACGTCCGCGCAGATCGAGGTTAGTGTGCCAGTTATGGACGTGATTCACAGCAGTCACTTTAAAAAGGTCACTTTCATTTCCCAAAGCAACAGAGGCAGCGAGAAACGGGTTATCACAGGTCATCCAACGCTGATTTACCAGCCGTACAATTCACAATAAATGCAGCAAATGTGTGTCATCAGTTTATTAAAACCTCTAAATCCATCAACATCAGTGTAATGCTTTATTGATCAAATATCATATATGATCTATATCTGTTAAATGTCTTTAAATACTTAAAATTTACTCTGTAGATTCTGTAAAAAAATAAAATAAAAATAAAATAATAATAATTATAATAATAATAATAATAATAATAATAATACATACATACACGGATCAAGTGGTCTAAATATTTATTCTCTGTATTTGGTGTACATGGAATAGTGATCTGGATAATTTATGCTAGAGAGGAATGCATCAGCCGCAGGCTGATATGGGCTGGCTGAGGCCGCTGAAGTAGGATTTCTCCCTCTCACTCATCACTTCGAAGTGCAGCGGCTGCCGGCAGAAGTTACACTCGGCAGACGAGTGCGGCTTCAGCTCCAGACCGACCTCCTTCCACGCCTGGGTCAACTTATCTGTGCGGACACAAACAATACTCAGCGACAACATTCACATTACCTTTGAGTTACGACAAAAACTCAAGATTTAAAATGCAATAAAAAAAAAAAAAAAAAAAAAAAAAAAAAAACAGGTTTGTTGAGCTTGTGTAGGGCTGCACAATTTGGCCAAAATTGCGTAATTATATATCAGCATGGCTCTTCTACTACTACTACTACTACTACTACTACTACTACTACTAATAATTATAATAATAACTATTATTATTATTATTATTATTATTATTATTATTATTATTATTATTACTGATGTTACAAGTGAAAAACAAACATTACTACATATTATAATTATAATAATACTACTGTAATATTTCACTGTAAAAAGTATTTAAGAAAAATTAATATTACTATTACTACTAAAAGTAAAATTACTATTGTAATTTCACTATAAGAGTAGTGTTTAAGAAACATTTAATAAAATTATTATTATATAATAATAATAATAATAATAATAATAATAATAATAATAATAATAATAACGACATTAATATTACTACAGGTGAAAAATATAAACATTCCTAAATAAAATAAGTATAATATTACTATTGTAATATTTCACTAAAAAAAAAAAAAAAAAAAAAAAAAAAAAAGTAGCAATTAAGAAAAAACTATTATTATTATTATTATTATTATTATTATTATTACTACTAACAACAACAACAACAACTACTACTACTACTATAGGTAAAACAAATGACTGAATAAAATAATATTACTATTGTAATATTTCACTAAAAAAAGTAGTGTTTATTAGTATTTTATTTTATAGTATTTATTAGTAGTATTTATACTTTATAAAAAGTTATTATTATTATTATTATTATTAAAATATACATTACTAAAACAAAAGGGTAATATTGCTATTGTAATATATCACTAAAGAAAGGGAAAACTATAAAATAAATTATGACTAAAAAGAAACATTTAATAAAAAAGTAATATTGTTATTGTAATATTTCACTGTAAAAAAAATTGTATTTAAGAAAAATGCAATATTATTATTATTACATACATCACTAAAACAAAACGTAATATTACTATTGTAATATTTTACTAAAAGGAAAAATATAAATAATTAGTTTATGACTACAAATATTGTATAAAAAAAAAAGTGATATTGCTTTTGTAATAATTTACTGTAAAAAAAGTAAATAAGCAAAACAACGTTTTCTATTACAACTGTAAGATTACAATACTATTATTTATGAAATTCAAGACACTCTAAGATGCTGACAGCACTGGTGGAGCATGAGCTGCTCATGTGTAAACGAACACAGCGCTGCGCTTCACTCTGCATGCATTTACTTAATGAAATCACTGCTTTTGTCATGCAGCTCTACCAGCATCCATATGTCCAGATGGACTCACCGACAAAGTAGCTCATCATCTGCGGCGTATGATGAGGCGTGGGCGCGATGCGCAGCAGCTCCTCTCCACGCGCCACCGTGGGGTAGTTAATGGCCTGGACGTAGATGTTGTACCGGCTCATCATGATATCACACACTTGCGTGTTTTTCTCAGCGTCCGCCACCTGATGGCACACATTTGAGTCAGTCACGCAGGTCTGAGTTTGAGTTATTGTGAACAAACACAGGTGTTATGGGCGTGTACGTACTCTGACGGGAATGATGTGGCTGGGACAGTGAACCACCGGCAGGCCCGTGTCCATCAACATCTGCCGCAGCAGCTTGACGTTGCGCTGGTGTCTGCGGCGAAGCGCGCGGCCTTCCTCACTCTTCAGGATCTGAACGGACTCGCGGGCGCCGGCCAGCAGCATGGGCGGCAGCGACGTGGTGAAGATGAAGCCAGCGGCATACGAACGGACCGTGTCTACCAGAGCGTTAGTGCTTGCGATGTAACCACCAACACAGCCAAATGCTTTACCTGCACAAACACACAAGAGACTTTAGAGGAAACTGAAGTGCTACAAAAAAAAAAACAAAAATAATAAAAACACACCACCACAATTACTCATCACTGATCACAAGATAAAACAAACACAAGTCACATAATCATGGTGGCTCTTTTTTGATTAATCAGCCACACGATAATTTTAAAATAAAATAAATGACTGTATGGCTCGGTGCAATTATCAAATCACAATTCACTGCATGCTTCAGACTGATAAAGCTATAAATATTAGTATTCTAATTGCACACCACTAATTTTATTACAAATATGAAAACTACTGAAAAACAAAAGAAATAGTTCCACTGTAATATTTTATTGCAAGAGTAATTTAAAAAAAAAATTAAACTTGTTTTTTTACACTGAAATAATAGTAATTTTAGTTTTTTAGTAAATATAACAACAACAACACAATACAATTATTTACTAAAAAAACTTCTGTAACTATAAAACAATACAATTATTTCTAAAAATTAAATTAAATTAAAAAGTAATATTGCTATTGTAATCTAATAGTAATAATATTATATGAATAATATTACAAAGCAATTTCTTGCTTTGCTTTGATTTATTTATTTTTACACTTTTTATATTTAGTACTAATAATACAAATAATAATAGTGTTGTTATTATATATTATTGTTATAACTATATTACACTATATTAAAAAAAATTTGGCTAAATTGTGCAGCCCTACAAACAAGCACAGCAAACTTTTTCTTTTTTTTTTTTTTTTTAAATGTGTGCCATCATGATTTCTATCATGGGAAAAAAAATAAATAAATAAAAGATTTTTTTTCCAAACCGTGCAATCTGGGTGTCTCGTTACTACTCATCATTTATCATGTTTTTAAGTCATGCCCACTAGATTCTGCCAAAACCGGTAACGGACGACATGAATAAACAGGTTTGGTTTGTGTTGTGAGGGAGCATTCAGTAGCTGTACGTGACTGTCGGGGCGTCTCAACCCAGGCTGACAAACGGCCATTCAACAGCCTTCAGGGTAATTCAATGAGGACGAAACAAGAGCGCTGGTCTCCAAGCAACAGGAGATGAGCTTGAGCTCTGTGTTTCCTCTAGTGCATTGAGTGACACAAGCAGAGCGCCATTAAACAGACCCAACTCACCCAGAGTGCCAGAAATGATGTCCATCTTGTGCATGACTCCATCGCGATCTCCAATGCCGCCTCCTCGGGTTCCATACAGTCCCACTGCATGCACCTCGTCCACAAACGTGATGGCACCAAACTCATGGGCCACATCGCACATCTCCTCCAGCGGACACACAGCACCTGACACCACAAACGAGACTCTGTGAGCACGAAAGTGCAAACTCTCCTCACCCAAGCGTACAACAAAGAGCCTGTGACTGACCGTCCATGGAGTGCACCGTCTCAAAGGCCACGATCTTGGGAGTGGAGGGATCAGATTTCTCCAGCAATTCCCGCAAATGCTTAGCGTCATTGTGACGGAAGATAAACTTCTTGGCACCGCTGTTTCTGATGCCCTGAATCATTGAGGCATGATTGCCCGCATCTGAATAGATTTCACAACCTGAAGAGAAACAACAGAGCTGCTATCAGAAACCTGACCGACCAAATGGGTGAATCTTACAAAGGAATACAAACACAAAAGGAATAGAAAAGGAAATAAAGCCTCTTTTTAGATTTAAATCACATTATTTTCATGAGAACCACATATAAATAAATCTCATTGCGTTTATAGTAAATGATGTGGGTGTATAAAAGTACTTTAGGGTTTAAATGATCATTGATCAATGAGATTTGAGAACATTTTTTTTTTTCCACGCAAAACATGAAATGGAAATAATCACCAGGCAGCATCTTAGCCAGCGTGAAAAGCGTGGAGTCATTGGCCACGAAACACGAGGTGAAGAGCAAGGCAGCATCCTTCCCGTGAAGATCAGCCAGCTCATGCTCCAAATCCACGTGAAACTTACTCGTCCCCGATATATTTCGAGTCCCACCTGCTCCT